>CM053771.1:106415919-106605179 GCA_028658325.1 Potorous gilbertii
TGGGGTGCCCCCTACTCTTGAGATGGTGCAGCCCTCAGCGTCGGGAGGGGGCGCCGCCGACGTTTAACCCCGTAGCCCCAAAGCACGACGTAGCAGGCGTGCACCGGCCAATCGATTTCGAGCAGGAAGGGGCCTCGGCGGTTCCCGGGTCCTCCTCCTCCTCCGGCAGGTGAGAAGATGCCAGTCTGAGAAGTTAGTGACTTGGCCGAGGGAGAGCAGGGACGGAGCCCGCAGCACCCCCAGCTCCCCGCTCCGCCCACGTGTGTGCAGCACTGCATTTAGGCCTCCCTACACCCTGGGAAGCAGGTGCCGCTGTTATCCCCATTCTCCGGAGGTGAAGAAACTGAGGCCACAGAGGTGAAGCGAGTGCCCAGGGTCCTTGGGACCTGTAAGGGTCTGAGGCAGGGTTTGAGCCGAGCCCAGGGCACGTCCACCGCGCCGTCCTTCGGCCATTCCTACCGCCACACTGTTCTTCTGTTCATCCTTGGTTTGCCAACGGGACCAGTGTCATCCTGCTCGTCTTCTGGATTTAAACTGGACTGAGCTGCACAGTCATCAGCCTCACCCTCTCTTCTGGAATCCTCGGAGACCAGTGAATGGCCTGGGGATGCCCTGGATGACCAAGCTCTAAGCACTCAGGAGCAGCTGCCTTCATGACTGTTGGGACAAAGAAAGGGTCCTCACTCACCCATTCTGTCTTCACATGCTTGGGGTTGCTTTTCTTATAACTAAGCTCAGAATGCTTCGAGGGTGAGGAGCTCTGTGCCTCCCTTATCCACTAAAGGAACTCTCCCTTCGGAGCCATACCTGGCAGCAGTCTGCAATTCTAATGGAGGGTCCCACCTCTGCTTTTCAGAAAAAGAAAGAGTTATATGCCACAAGAGTTGAAGTTCAGTCCTGAGTCCCAGCAAGCCTGGGTCAGGCTCTTCCAAAACTGTGGCTCTTTCTGATTCTACTCAAAACCTACGTTTGACCCATATGTAAGGTCTTCCCAAAAAGGAGGAATAGGAAGGTATTCAATATACTGTGTATGTGGGTATGTACGTATACACATGTATGTATATCAGGTCTTGGACTGCTATTTATTTCTTCTACCCCAAAGAAATGCTTAATGCATAGGACTCACAAGTATGCATTAACAATGACTTCACCCAGCAGCTGTAACTTATGACTGTGGAGGCCTAAACTTAAAACACCAAAACATGAAACATTTTCAGCAGGACAGCCCCACTCTATCTCCCTCAGAGTTCATGTCTCCTGAAAAGCCAAGTTAAGGGTTGGGAGCCTCCTCCTATCTATGGTCTTCTCCCCTAAAAAACAGTGTAGTATCTCTGGGGCCACATCTCAGTTCAGATGGTGCTGCCCAAGGAATCCAAGAGCCTCCAACTGCTCTAGTTCACAGTGTTGCTGCTGGGACTTCAGACACCCGGATCTCTGTTCACTCACCTATGCTCATGGAAAGAAACAGAGAAATGTGAGGGCTCTGAAATTCAATCTCTGGCTCACTTAAACTAGTACTTTGTTCCCTGGCCTAAGTGAGCAATCTGCCATTTCTGCTGGAGTGCCCCTACTCCACCTTTCATGGGAAATCCCTAAGAGAAAGAAAGAGTTGGTTGTTTGCCACAAGTTCTGAAGAACTGAAGGAGGGAGAGGCATATATACAGGGTGGACCTTTAAAGTCTATTGAATGGGTAGCTCTTCTTCTTTCAGTGGCCAATCCTCTTTGATGCCACTTGCTACCAAGGAACCACCCCAGGCCTGGCTTTTCTCATCTCAAAGTGCCAAGTCCTTCAGTTCAGAGCATTTATACCTGGCCCCAGACAGAACATGCATTACTAGAAGGAGCCAGAATTCAAGGCTACCCCATACATGCTCCATGGGATGGCCACTGTTGCACTGTTCTTATTTTTCTGAATAAATTAATTACTGCACATGTTTGCACAGGGCTCTTACAGGCATTATTTCAAGAAAGGCAGTGGGGCATAGTGGATGGAGCTATGGAGAGCTGGACTTGAGTCAGAGAGACCAACATTTGAATCCTGCCTCCGACACTAAATAGCAGAGTGACCATGGGCAAGTCATTTAATTTCTTCCCCCCTCCCACCTTAATAGTATTTTATTTTTTCCAATTATGGGTAAAGATAGTTTTTAACATTCACTTTTATAAGATTTTGAGTTCCAAATTTTTTTTCTCCCTCCCTTCCCTCCCCTGTCCCCAACATGGCAAGCAATCTGATATAGGCTATACATATACAATCATATTAAACAGATTTCCACATTAGTCATGCTCTGAAAGAAGAATAAGAAAAGGTAGTACCTCAGAGTTGTTTTAATTTATATTTCTCTAATCAGTAGTGATTTCAAGCATTTTTTCATGACTATAGGTAACTTTAATTTCTTCATTTGAAAACTTCCTGTTCATATACTTTGACCATTTGTCAACCAGAGAATAATTTGTCATAGTTTCTATGAGCCTCAGTTTCATCCTCTGTAAAATGGTAAGAACTGTAGTATTGTTTGTTCTGGTAGATTCCACCATGATGGAAAGTTTGGGGATATGGTCATGACAACATGTTTTGTGTGCTTTCTGAGGTCCACTCTAGCTAAGTACAAAGAGGCCATTACCAGAAGGCTGGATTTTTTCTGGACAAGGCTGGCAACCCATGGCCAAAGACAGGAGTCAAAGAAAAATATAAACTGACTCTTAAACCTTGTGAGACCATGATGATGGAAGAGTGGGAAAGAGGGTGAGAAAAATTTTCCATCAATTATTTCTAATAAAAACATCTGTCTTTGAAGCTATATGGGATACAGTATATGAAACCAACACTCATTCCCCCAGTGGATAAGTGATTATGAACCATTTTCAAAATAAGAATCACAGGCTATCAACTAAATGAAAAAGGCTCCAAATAATAAAAGAATATGATAATAGAGATAACAATGATAAGAGAAATTCTAATTAAAATGACTCACATACATCAGATTGACAAAGATCACAAAAGACTGAAATGTCAGTGCTGGAGAGGTTGTAGGAAAACAGATCTGCTGTGATAGAGCTGAGCCTTTTTGAAAAAACAATTTGGAATTTTACAAGATAATCACTAAATTACTCAAACACTCTGGCTCAGTAATCCAAGTACTGGTCATATATCCCAGGAATATTCAATGACAAATAGAAAGGATGAAAATATATAAAAATGACAGCCAAACTATCTGTGTTACTTTTTAAAAAATACCAAAAACAAAGCTGAACGATGGCTAAACAGATTAAGGCATATGAATGCAAGGAAGGCAAGTCAACAAGCATTTACAAAGCAACCACAAGTGGCAGGTATTGTGTTCACTGATGGGGCTACAAAAGAAAAAAGTTCCTGCTCTGAAGGAGGTCACACTAACGGGGCAGAAAACATACAGACAACCATGCACAATCAAAATATGTGCAGGACTAAGTAGGGACAATCTTGATCCCACTGAACTCTTAAGACATGACAAACAAGAAGGGTTAAAAGAGACAAAGTGGCTCTTGGAAAGTCTCAGAGGGAGGCAGACTTTGTTTGAGACTTTAGGAGGGTGTGGACATGCCCAAGAGCACCTCAGGTTGACAGAACTGAGAAAATCTCCTTAATTTTCAAGTGTTTGGGGAATACATCAAGGGACTTAGGTTGATGCAGGTCTGAGGCCAGTAGGCCTATTAAAAGGAGCCCTCATTGCAGAAGAGGTCTAAAGAATTGAAACCAAAATTCTGAAGGCAGACTTCAATCCCAGAGGTAGGGTAGGAGTGGGAGGCAAGAAGGGAAAAAACATTGAAGTATAAATACAACAGTAACACCCTCCCCTGCCAGGAACCAACTGTCTGTCCATACTCAGCCTCAGTGAAGACAGCCTCTTGATCATGGCAACCTGCTGAAATAGCTGGCGACTAGCAAGAGTTCATGGATCTTGATTTCATGAGCCATAAATTCCCAGGTGAAGCCATGGAGAAGCAATGGCATAACCTGATCTGAGGGAAGACAATTACATAGAAGTGGTCAGTTGGTGGGATTCTCTGAACCCCGGATTTATGGATTGTTGGAAGTTCTTTATCCTTAGCTTTCTGCAGGAATGTTTAGTGTTCTTGAAAACCAGGCCTTCTGGAAGAGTAGCTTGGCCCTAAGTCTCCCCACTATGGAAGAAAGGAAGGAAGGAAGGGAGGGAGGGAGGGAGGAGAGAAAGAAAGGAAGGAGTGAGCATTCATTAAGAGCCAGCATGTGCCAATATGGTAAATGCTTTACAAATATCTGATTTGATCCTCACAACAATCATGGCAGATGGGTGCTATTATTATACTATTTTCACTTGAGGAAACTGAGGCAAAGATTAAGTGACTTGCTTTGGGCCACATGGCTAGTAAGCATCTGAGGCCAGATTTGAAACACTACTGACTTGGTTCACAACAAATTTTTATTACATAATCTCAGCTGTGGAATGGCTGAATAAGTTGTGGTATGAGATAATGATGGAATACTATTATAATATAAGAAATGATGAGCAGGATGCTTTCAGAAAAACCTGAAAAGACTTGCATGGGCTGATGCAAAGGGAAATATACTGTGTACAAAGTAACAGCAATACTGTAAGATGATCAGCTGTGAATGACTTAGCCATTCTCAGCAATACAATGATCTAAGACAGCTCTGAAGGGTTTAGGACAAAACATGCTATCCATTTCCAGAGAAAGAACTAATGGTATCTGAATGCAGACTGAAGCATAACATTTTTTACTTTCTTTTTTTTCAGTCTGTTTTCTTTCACAACATGACTATTATGGGTATGTTTTGCATGACTACACATGTATAACCTATATTGAATTGCTTGCCTTCTCAATTGGGGGAAGGGGTTGAGAATGGAGATAATTCAAAGTTTTAAAAATGAATATTAAAATTGTTTTTATATGTAACTGGAGGAAAATAAAATACTAAATAAAAATGTGCATAGGAAGCAAAAAATAATCTCCGTTGGATCTGCCTGTATATAGAGGGCAATCCTTCTATACCTCCCTAATCCATTTATTATGCTGTCATTGCAACAGCTATTTCCCAGTCTTTCCATCATTTCTCAGACTACCCGTGGTACCTCTGCCCCAATGTCACTGGATCATGGAGTATGGAGAAGGAACTAAGATGACAGGAAAAGTAGGAAGAGGCTAAGCTAGGGTGGGGAACCTGTAGCCTTAAGAGTACATGTGGCCTTCTAGGTCCTTAAGTGTGGCCTTTGGAGTGAATTCAGGACCTAGAAGGCCACATGTGGCCTTAAGGCTGCAGATTCCCCACCCCTGAGCCTAAGCTGTAAAGAGCACTAAAAGCCAAACACAAGATTTTGTATTTAGTCCTGGAAGTTAACAGAGAGTTCAGATCAGCTGAGGACTTTGTGTCTAACATCACCAAAACAATTGAGGGTGTTCCCCAAGAACTCCTCTTTTCCCTTTCTCCTCAGGTCACATCAGTTACCTGTCTTTCCTTGTCTCACACAGAGGTGACCCTTCTCCTTTCCCCAGGCCAACTCTTCTACATGCACAAGTGATACCATTCCATCCCACCTTCTCCCATGTCATTCCCACAATTTTATCCTATCTTTGATAGTTCCCTATCTAGTGGCTACTTCTACGCTACTCATTTCTCCCTCATTCTCAAAGAAAAAAAACCCTCTCATTTGATCTGTCCATCCCTACTAGTTTTAATTCCAAATGTCTCTGCCTTTTCATGACTAGACTCTTTGAAAAGGTCATCCTCAATCTCTGCCTCCCCTTCTTTTCTTCTCACTTTCTTCTTAATCCTGCTTTCTGGCTTCTAACCTCAGCTCATCATTCCCCTGAAACGGTTCTCTCCAAAGTTACCAATAATCTCTTTATTGCCAAATCCAGTGACTTTTTCTCAGCCCTCCTCCTTCTTGACCTCTCTGCAGGCTTTGATACTGCCAATCCTCCTCTCTATTCTGTCCTCCTGTCTGACTGCTCCATCTCAATTTTGTTTGCTGGATCTTTCTCTGAGTCATGCCCACCAACCCTAGGAGTCTCCAACCCTTGGCCCTCTTCTTTTCTCCCTCTAGACTATCTTGCCTGGTGATCTCATCAGCTTCCATGAGTTCAGTTATCTTTATGCTGATGGTTCTCAAATCTATTTATCCATTCCTAATCTTTCTCTTTACCTCTATTCTCACATTTTGTTGTTTTGTGGTTGTTGTCCGGTCCTACTCTTCGTGACCCCATTTGGGGTTTTCTGGGCAAAGATACTGGAATAGTTTGCCATTCCCTTCTCCAGCTCATTTTACAGATGAAGAAACTGTGGCAAAGAGGATTACGTGACATGCTCAGGGTCACACAGCTAGCATGTGTCTGAGCGCCAGTCTCATCACCAACTGCCTTTCAACACAAATTCTTCTGAACGTTCTCGGTCATCCTCTGTGTCATATTCCGCCCCTCACTCTCACCCAGCCCACACAGCCACACGTGCTGGATCCAGTCATTGCCGCCTTGAGAACATCTGATACACACGTGTGTGTGTGCTCCTCACCCCGGATTCCCACAGCCCCCGCCTAGGTCAGGCTGCCCTGACCTCTCATCCAGACTCCTTGATCGCCTTATAACTGATTCAAGATCGTACTCACAGTTGTATAAGCGCGCATCAATCAGCACGGGCAGTTTCGAGTACGGAGTTCCCTAGACGACAAAGACTCTGGTGCCAGTGGGGCAGAAATAAGCTTCTGCGTTCAGTCTTACTTTCTCTACCAGCAGAACTAGAGGCATCGGACTCGAATTCCCAGAAGGCCAAGGGAACTCAGGGAGACAGCCATCTTGGCGCAGAACCTTTCGGGAATCGTAGTTGCTGTCCCCCTCTCGGATTGCGGAGACGAGGCAGTGGACTACAACTCCCAGAAGGCCATAGAAACTGGAGAGTGAGGAGAAGGGGGGCGCCGTAGGCCCCCAGAAAGTAGTTGGCGGCGGGTACAGTAAAAGAAGTCACGATGCCGTGGCTCCAGCACCTGTGGAGGGACACAGAACCACCTCAGGGTGAAGCCAGGAAACAGACGCGGCGCTGAAAGACGGGACGCGCAACCGCAGTTACTCGCCATGATCTCCTTATTCACACCAGCATTGATTCGAAGTGGCCGGCAGGAGGCGCAGGCGCAATGATTCAAGGTGGCCAGCAGAAGGCGCAGGCGCAGTGATTCAAGGTGGCCAGCAGAAGGCGCAGGCGCAGTGATTCAAGGTGGCCAGCAGAAGGCGCAGGCGCAGTGATTCAAGGTGGCCAGCAGAAAGCGCAGGCGCAATGATTCAAGGTGGCCAGCAGAAGGCGCAGGCGCAGTGATTCCGGGGTTGCGAGGTGGCCGTAGTGACGGTCTAGAGCGCGCTCAGCCGAGGGTCGGTCAGGAAACCCTGACAACAAGGCATGCGCAGAAGTAAGCGTCCTTTATTAATGACGATTATCTTCTCAAGAGCATTGTAATTCCTTGCACTTGACACCTTCCTAGCCAGCCCACCACGTCCTTTCTCTGGACACTGCGAGTTTGTTTTCCGTGACGTAAAGAGAAAGTTACTGGCACAGAGACGGGAGCTCACCGGCACAGCCCAGCTTGAAATTTTGGAGTCCGAGCCCTGCGCTTCCTCGTGGGGTGCTGGTCTGCGGTCGGAGGACGCGGGGTCACGTCCCCTTCTGCCCCTTAGAGGGGCTGCTGCAGGGTCCCTAGCAGGCTTCTCCGCTGGCCAGGACTGAAGCGTTCGGAGAGGTGTCCTAGGGAAACCCCAGGCAATCCGAAAAACCCGTGCCTGGTGCTCCGCCCTCAGAGAACCTCCAAGTCCGACCCGGGAGGGAGATGGTGTGATCGAGCTGTACCGGATCCGCCCTGGGACTGGGAGGATAAATAAGTCCTAGACCATCGGGACGTAATTCGGAAAAGACGCGATCCCGCTTTCTGGGCGCTCCCAGCCTGGTAGAGGACCAAGGATCCCGAATGCCGGGTATTCCTGCAGATGTCTTGTAGCCCACCCTCGTATCCTGGACGACTCATGTATGGCACGAGCTGGTCGCCCCGTGTGCCGGACGCCTCCCTCCCCCGGGCTCTCTTCTTGCTCTGTGGAGCACATGGATTGTCTGTTCTTTCTCCGGTCGCCACAATTAAGCCCTTAAAGCCTGGGCCCCAGTGCTGTATGTAGATGTGTGTCTGGCCCTTGATTTATCTGGTCTAACATGACTGGTGGCAGCCTTTTTACAGCTTATCCTGTATGATTGCTCACACATCTAACTTCGTGGTCGACTTACGAAGTGACTGAGGAGAAAGTTTGTCATTTTGAGGATGGTGACAATTTGGTGAATTGGGGTTCCTGGAGTTGAGCTTTAATAGCAATCACAGAAGGATGGAGGGCAGGGTATTCCAGAGAGAGGGAACCATGCAGGAATGTGAGGAAGCACTTGGAGTGTTTAGGGGGTTCCCTTTTACAATCTGTCTCCCAAATGGAAGATAAATCATTTTCCTAAAACTGGGATCTGACCGTGTTGCTCCCTTGCTTGAAAAACTTCAGTGACCCTCTGGCCAAGAGAATAAAATGGAAAATGCTGTTTTGGCATTCCTTGTTCAATGTTTTTTGGTTTTGGTTTTTTTTTTTTTGGTTGAAACTGGCATTCAAACCCCTCACAATTTGTCTCAAGCCTCCCTTTCAATGCTCATTCCACGTTACTGTCCTTCAGGCACTGGGAATTGGGCCAAATTGGCCTACCTTTCGCCATCTCTGGTTCATTCTGGTGTATGCCCTCACTCCCCCCACCCCCTACTTCTGCCTCTCAGAATCCTTGGCTTCCTTCCAGACTGGACTCTAGAACCTTAGCCCAAGAAGCCTTCTCTGATCCCCCTGGGGCTAGTAGGCTCTTCTATCTCATCTGAAATGACTGTATTCACTTATCCCACCTGAGTTTCCTCTCACTGGAATATAAAACTTCCCGAGGACAGAAACTAGTTCCGAGCTTGTTGTGTTGTTGTGGTTGGCTTGACCAGTAATTCCTTTGGCATAGGGAACTCCTGATGAGGAAACTTCCCCTGTCTCTGTAGTTCTACAGTTGTTCAACAACTTACTGTCTTAGTAGATAAATCAACTTAACTCCACCACAACCCGTGAGGTAGATAGAAATCTTAACTTCATTTATATAGATGAAGAAACAGGCTCAGCAAGAGGGATTTTAAGGCCTGTATGTGTCAGGCAAGGCTTGAATCTGGATGTTAATCATTCCACTTCTCATACTCTTAACTCTACACCAAAATCACCTCTCCAAAGTTCCCAGTGATCTCTTAGTTGCCAAATCCGATGGTCTTTTCTCAGTCCTCATTCTCCTTGACCTCTTTGCACTCCTTGACACTGGTGATCACTTTCTTCTCTCTAGGTTTTGGGGCCCCCATTCTCTCTTGGTTCTCCTCCCACTATCTGACCCCCATTCTCCATCTCCTTTTTGGATCCTCTCTTCTCACCACAAGTGGCCCTCAGGGTTCTGTCCTGGGCCCTCATCTCTTTATGCTACTTCCCTGGGTGATCTCATCAGCTCCCCTGAATTTAAATGTCATTTTCCTGCTGATGATTCTCAATCCATCTATCCTCCCCACATATATCCCCCCACAGGCCAAGGCCTGTCACAATCCCACGTTTGCAACATCTCTCCAAAATGCCTCCTTCTCTCCTCCGACACTGCCACCACCCTCAATTATTACAATAGCTGCTGGTGGGTCTGCCCACCTACCCTTCTCTAGCCTCCATTCAGCCACCAAAGTGATTTTTCTGAAGTATAGGTCTATCCATGTGACAGGTCATTCCACTCTCCTACTCAGTAAACTCCAGTGGCTCCCTTTCACCTCCAGGATCAAATATAACATTCTATTTAGTGTTCAAAGCCCTTCTTAATCTATTTCCCCCCACCCCCACCGCCTATCCAGTCTGATGCCTTATTGTCTCCAGGCATTTTCTCTGGGTATATCCACCATGCTTGGAATGCCCTCCCCTCTCATCCTCTTCTTCTGGTTTCTTTTCAGTCCCCAAAATCACATCATCTGCAGGAAACCTTTCCCAACCCTTCTTAATTCTAGTGTCTTCTCTGCTAATTATTTCCTGTCCATCTTTTACATAGCTTATTTGTACATATTTGCTTGTATTATGTACAAATATTGTACATATTTGTGTTATGTACAAATATTTGTTGCCTCTCCCATTAGAATGTGAACTCCTTAGGGCCAGGCCCTGTGTTTTGCTTCCTTTTTGTTAACACAGCACCTGACACATAGTAGGCACTTTTAAAAAGACTTATCTGTAAATGGACATCCATCCTCAGCCTAGATCTATCCTTGCAGAGCTGAAAAATGGTCTGTGCTTGGGGAAGAAGGGTGATAGTGAAGAATTTGGGTAGGATAGGAGTAGTCTGTAGGTACCTTTGTTAATGAGTCAGTGAGCAGAGCCACTACTGGACAGCGTATGGAACTCCTGGGCTTAATTAATCAGCTTGAGGCTACAGTAAGGCGGCAGAGGATAAAAATACCAAGAGAGAAGCTCCCTGGAGGTGGGGCCCACAGCCAGATTCAAGCATGAGTCACCCATCCCATAACTAAATTTAGAAGATGCTGAGGGAGGGACCTTCCTCCCCTTAAGAGCTATGGAGACCTGAAAGATACTGACTGAAGTGTTTAGGGGCAAGCTGAAGGGGTCTTCAATGGTGATTCAAGGAGAGGCCAGGAGCATAGCCAGACAGGGCAAGGATAGAACTAGGAGTAAGGGGAAACTAATAAACTCATCCCTAAGCCCTGAGCCCAGACTGTAGTCTCAGCATGAGTCCTAAGCTGACACACAGACATGCCTTTGGTTACAAGGGGACTCAGAGAGAGGGCAAGAGGATGAATGACTTGGTGCAGCCCATCCAAGCTGAACAACTGGAAAATTATCCAGGTACTAGATTCATAGAATCAGGGAATGTTAGATCCAAAAGGGAACGTAGGGTTGTTAACATGACTTTAAAAAAATTTTGATACACACACACACACACACACACACATACACTAAGTGACTTGCTAAGGGTTACACAGCCAGAATCAGCCGACCTCTCCTGACTCCAGGTCTTTCTACTTAACCATACCACATTGGCCATGCTCATACTGCCTCAGCATTCTGGGAAGGGGAGGGGTCAATTGCTCCACAAAGACAGGAGTAGTAAGGACATGGAGAGTGGATGTTGAATTCATGCTGCTGCAGTTGGAGTTAAGCAGCTCTCTGTGGATGCCCCAGATGACCTGAGCATTCACCCCTGCCAAGGCCTGAGAGGTCCTTAAACCCAGCAACTGAGAGAGACTTCCCAGCTTTCCCTCTTCCCTGCCCCAGGCTCAGTGGGAGAAAGGCTAGAGGGAGTTTAGGTCATGGAAATAGCCAGACAGGAGATCATGCCTTATTCATGAGCCCCTGCCCAGGCTAGGCCTGGTCCTCTATAGGTTAAGACAACCTCAGAGTGATAAGCTCCAGGAAAGAAAGAAGAGTCTGTGTTCCCTCCCCTAAGATCCCCATGCCCTCATCCCACCAAGTGCAGAGACATCTCTGACATCTGTTTCCATTAGTAACTCTCAGCCCTTTAGAGGAAAATAGGATGTAAAGTTGTAAGGGACCCTAAGATCATTTAATCTAACTCTACCATAAACGAAATGGTCTAGAGGTTGTGATTTTCCTAGAATCTCCTGGTAACTGCTTCCTGTGTTTAGGGCCTAGAAGAAGACTCATCAAATTCCTTAGTTCCATCTGGATTCCAGAAAAGACCCTTACAACTTTTGATAATAAGAGTCCGAGGATTTAGAACTGGGAACCCCTTTCTTCCCTTATAACTCAAGACTGGTACCTCCTCCACCATAAGCCTCCCAGTTGAATATGATTTCTCAAGCTACCTTACATTTTCCTGGATTTTAAATTTTGCTTCTGTGCCCTTATAATAATATCCCTTAGAGGTATCAGATGGAAGAAACTTGGAGTTTAATCTGCATTGTTAATATTTTTCCATCTCTCTCCACACTGAACTCTCCCCTCTTTTGATTTTGGTCTGGGCCTGTGTTTTCACTGGGTATCTAACATCAGTGAGATGCTCCTTCCCTCTAATGCATCAATAACTTCTCTCTAATTTCCACCATTAGAGATTTGTTTGTGGAGCTGAGAGGTCAAGCTTTATCCAAGTTTCTGCCAGTTCACATTAGAGGAATAGCTCAAAGCCAGATCTTCCTGACTCCCAGGCCAGGCCTCTGCCTTTCTCTTATATAACTCCCATGCATCATATTTATTTGTGTACATATCCTATTGTTCTGAGTAGACTTTCAGCTCTGTGAAAACCAAGAACTATCATTTTTTTCCATCTTTATATCCCTGACCCATGGTCTTATAATTAGTGGATACTTAATAGGTGAGTCCAGATCTCAAGGCAGCAACCAGAAAGAATCCTAGGCTTTAGAGCTGGAATCTATTCCTTTTCCTCTTCTCTTCTTTCTCCATTCCTTTCTGTTCCTGCTTACCTCTGTGGCTAACATCCCCCCCCAGCCAGCTGACCTGGCTTCTCCTGCCCTGCACCAGGATTGCAGCTGATTCTTAACCCTCTGCCTGCCTCTCTTGCAACTTTCACTTATTTCCCAATGCTGTGACTGACTAGTGGCAGTGGGCACATCCTGACTTTCAGAAGTGGCTCCTCTCACTTCATTTCTTACTGAGTGTTTTTTGTCTGTGCCCACTTTTTCCCAGTGCCCACTTGCACTTGTAAGATGAGTCTCCCTACTCAAGCCTTCAGAAGATGCCTACAGTCTAAGAAGCCTGTGAGCTCTTTGAAAGCCAGGACCTGTCATTTTATTTTTTTTAATTAATTTATTTATTTTCATTTCCCAACAATCACTTCCATAAGAATTTAATTATCTCCCCCTTCCTCCCCGAGATGGCATGTAATCTTATATGGGTTCCATACATACATTCTTATTAAACACATTTTCACATTAGTCATGTTGCATAGAAGAATTAAAACAAATGGGAGAAACCATGAGAAAAACCAAAACAAAACATAACACAAGAGAAAATACTCTGCTTCATACTGCATTCTGATTCCATAGTTCTTTCTCTGGATGTGGATGGCATTTTGCATCAAGAGTCTTTGGGACTTGTCATTTTAAAATTATATTCTTGACAGGATCAAAGTACTCTGTGGGTCCATATATACTCCTGAAATTCTCACTCACCTTTCAGTGGTTAGCAGGAAGGTATAATTAGCTTAGAGCAAAAGCGTTTTCTGGTATAGTAATAGTAAGAGGACTTAGATTAGAGCATTCTTTCTCCCCACAAGCTGAAGCATCCTCTCTTACAAACATACCCAGTTTCAATAGGGAGACCAGGCACTCAGAGATCATGAGTAGACATATAAATAGGGTACTCATGTGACCTGCACATGTGAGGAGCCCCCCAGGATCCCTTATCTTGCATTCTTTTCTATGACCTTGGTGTCCAAGTCTCCTTCAGATGCTGCCCTACTGGTTCATGGTGGAGATTCCTTGACTGTATTCTTCACTGCTTCCAGCCCTAGCTCAGCTGAAATCTTTGGTGACTTTGTGCTTCTAATAAGTAACTGCACCAGAACCAAGTGTGCTGCTCTTGTGATCTCTGTTTCAGGGGCCTGCCTTTCTGGCGCACACTGATCCATCAGCTGGCTGGAGTCTCAGCTGCTTCCACCTCCTGGGGTGGCTAAAATTGTTCACTGGGGCAAGGCAGGCTCTTTCCCCTAGAGCCAGAAGCCTGACCCTAAACTAATGGGATATCTCCCCAGTCTGGGCCTCTCAAGAGGCCTTTAGCTCATGCCAAGTGCCAAGCTTTCTGTTCTAAATCTTTTCAGAAGGCTGGGGTTTAGGAAGCAACTTTGTGAAATTCTTTCTCAGGTTAGAGGCTAGTGTATATTCCTGTGGCCTTGAGGTACTATTACCAGATGCCATTGCTGCTGAGTAAAAGCCCCTCCCTTATCTTTCTGTACTCTCCAGGAAGCTCTGAAGAACCCCTTTAACTCACTGTGGGAACAGCTTTTTTATACAGGCCACAAGGGGCATGACAGATCCTCTCAGCCAATCAGTAGAAATTCTCCCTGCTTTCATCCAGTGGCCAATGCCTTCTCAGGTTATCGGGTTGTCTAGGAAATTCCTGCATACATTGTTGGGTTTAATGAATTCCTTTATATCCCATTATTTTTTGGGGGGTTTTCAGATCCTCAATCTGATCAGAGCCTTTCCCTGGTCCACTTCCTTTACATTAATAAAAGCAAAAACTTTCTAGGAACCTTTCTGTCCTCCCAATGTCATTTTTTTAGAGGAGGCCCAAACATTTTATAAGTTTAAGCAGGTTAAGTGGTCCAAGCAATAATGCTAGAATTGGTAACCCAGGGCCTGTGACTCTACTGTGTTGCAAGGGCTGATGTTACTGTTACGAGCCCAGGGAGAGTTGAAATGCACGTTAGAGATCATCTAGTCCAGACTTCATTTTAGCAGATGAAGAAACTGAGACCCACGGGAAGTTAAGGGACTTGTCCAGGGTCACAGGGAATAAGTGGCAAAGCCAAGATCTCCTGAGTGTCTCCAGAGCCAGGGCAACACTGCTTCCCATGGAGGACTGCGGATTTTACCCTAAGAGTGCTGGACTTGGAGTCAGGCAAGCCCAGTCAAGTCAGTCCTGTAGCTACTCCACACTAACCAGCTGTGTAAGCTTGGGCAAACAACTTAAATCCCTTGAGCCTCAAGTTTCATTATCCAAAACATGGGGCAATAATCCTTGCTCTACTTACCTTCCTGGACTATTGTGAACAAAGTGCTTTGTAAACTTTCTATGCCTTAGTGCTTCACAATGCCCAACTTTCTCACAGGAGGGGCTCCCTCCTCTGCACCTGTTAGCAGAGTCTTCCTGAGTTGTCCAACCAAAGAATTCATCAGACTCTGACTTAGTGGTGAGCATGGTCTTCTCAGAGTAGCTGTATGGTCTATCTCTGAGGCCTTCCTTTTTGGTAGGAACTGTTAGACCTTCCACTCCAAATACATGGCCTTCAAGAAGTCAACATCACTTCCTGGCCAAGATGAACTCCTAGGGGAACACTTTAGGAGATTTGTTATCATTCAGCTTAATTCAGTTCAGCATTTAAGAAGTAGCCACTTTGTATAAGGCACTGGGACCTATGCTGGAAGCAAAACTTCCTTCAATTAGATTGTAAGCTACCCATTTTGGATGGTCTTTTTTAAAATTTTTTCCATATTTGTAGCCCAAGTACTTAGCACAATGCCTAGCCTATAATAAGTGCTTTTGAAAAATGTTTATCAGCTATTGATTAAAGCTAAAATAGAGTAGTCTCTGTCCTTTACTCTGGGGATATGACTTGCACACAAGTTAACTACACACAAAGTTTATACAAGGGGAGGGTGAGGAAAACAGAGCTCATGAAGGCAGATTTGGGCCTTCCCAGCAGGGCTGTGCCAGAGAAGAATGGCTTGCTTAGGGATGAAGGGGTGCAGGGAAGGTTGTAAATGTAAAGAGGATACCTCCTTCAGGGACAGGTTGGGCGCAGTGTCCCCAGAGGTTGCTTCAAGCCCTGAGAGTCTGGAAGTCTATGTTTCTAATGAATGATGACTCACTTCCGAATATAACACAGCACTTTACAGTTTACGGAGTGATTTCCCAACCCTTCTGTCATTGCACCCAGGATCACAGACTCACAGAACTAGGACATAAGTCAGGGATCTAGTTCAGTCCCTTCTTCCCTCTCCTTACTCTCCTTACCCTCTCCTTATCCTCTCTCACCTGACTTTTCCAAGCAGAGGCTAAGTGTTGTCATTCCACATCTACAACAGTTCTTGCATCCACTTGCTTCTCTCCACTCACAAAGGCTCTTATCACTCCTGCATCATCAGCTCCCTGACTGGGCTCCCTGCCTGGGACCTTTCCACACCCTGCCCCCCCTTTCTCCACACAGCTCCCAAGGTGAGATTCCTCAAGTACAAGTGTGACCGTGGTGGCTCCTGCTCACCGGAGCTCCTTTTACTCCTAGAATCCAGTCCAGAGTCCCCTGCTGGACCTTTAAAGCTCCTCCCAAACCGGCCCTAAGCTACTTTTCCAGCCGCATTCTATGTTATGCAGCCCTTCATACACTCTTCAGTCCAACCAGGCAGGTATTTAATGAGCATTTGTCAACTGATGGATTGAAATGAGAAAAGGGAGGCATAGAGAAAGGCTTTCCACAAAACTGGCTCCCTACAAGCTAAAATTTGAGCTCCCACTCTCCCACTGCTGTCTTTCCCAGTCTTAGAGAAGGAAAAGTTGAAGGGGAAAGAGGTGGAGTTTCCCTGATGTCACACAGCTAGTTTCAGACAGAGCTGGGATTCAAACCCAGGCCTTCTGATCCCCCAAAATTACAAATGAAGTCTCTCATTCCAGAGGAAGCTTTTCCTCTCTTGATTATCTCCCATTTATTCTGTCTCTAGCTTATTTGTACATAGTTGCTAGCATGTTGTCTGTCTAGAGGAAGCTTTTCCTCTCTTGATTATCTCCCATTTATTCTGTCTCTAGCTTATTTGTACATAGTTATTGGCATGTTGTCTGCCTCATCAGATTGGAAATTCCTCCAGAACAGGATTGTTTTTTACCTCTTTGTATCTCCTGTGCCTGGCACACAGCAGATGCTAAATTGTTTATTGGTCTATTGGAATATTATCTCACTTAGCCTGCACAACAACTCTCTGAAGGTGCTCTTATTAGCCTTATTTTACACACAAATGAATACACTGAGGTTCAGAGCAGTGCAGTGACCTCCTCAGGGTCACATAGCTAGCAAGTATGGGAAATGGAATTTGAACCCAGGTCTAACATCAAGTCCAGTGCTCTATCCACTGTCCTTGTACTAGTCTCTATACTTTTCAAAGTTCTTTACATTTACTTCTATTCTTATACCAACTTAGGAAAGCAATTAGGGCAGATGAATTTTATCTGTTTGACAGAGGAGGAAACTGAGGACTGGAGAGGTTAATGGACATATCCAAGATCCCACAGCAAGTAATTGAGCCAGAACTCAGATCTCCTGACTTTTGACCCAGGTCCTTTTCTTCCACATTGGATTGTCTTCCTTAGATTTGACACTGTTGACTTGGCCTACACTGAGGACTTTTCAGGAAGACAAGTATAAATGACCTGGAGGCCTCTTATGCTGAGACAAGCCCAAACCGGGGCAGGGAAGGAGCAGGATTAGAACTCAGTACTCTGAGGATTTGGGGGTGGGAAAGGGAGGGGAATAGTGGGTACTCAAAACCAGTTGTACTTTCATCATCTTTGATGACATTTTAGCAAGCAGCAGCACTGACAGATCTTTATTTAGTGCACTGTCTGGAAGGCTCAAACTCAATTCTGAGGAAGGTCAATATGTCCTAAAGAGTCTTAAGGACTTTCCTGTCTCCCTCTCCTGTCTCTCTCTGTCTCAGACCATCACACTCTTCCAGAACACTGTCCTCCAATCCCTCAACCTACCCCAATTATCAAAGGCTCCCTGAGATCAGTCGCTATATCTCCCCTTTAGACAAGGGGTTTCTTAAGGACAGAGGGGGATGAGGTCCTCAATCTCCCTCCCCACCCCTCTTCAGACTATGGGTCCTCTGAGGGCTATGCTGGGTCTTAGTTCCCTGGTTTCTTATCTCTGGGCTCTCTGCCCATTATGCTGAGGACCAGGCCTGTCGGGTGTGGCTGTCTGGACTCTTGTTTTGTCCCTGTCAGGAACTCTATGTCCATGAATGGGATGAGTGGATAAAAAAGCCTGTGAAGAGAGACCTAAAGGTCATCCTGCCCCCCCCCCCCGATAAGAAGCCCCAGCATTTCTACAATAAATGGAGAAATTTTCCCCTCCTGTTTTCTTTCTTAGTCTCCAGGCTTGTCTTATTTTCTTGTTTGATTGCTCAAAGTTTTGGCTTGAGGGGAAAGAAAAAGAATTTCTGCTTTCATTTTATAGAGAAGGAAACTGAGGTCTGTTAAGGAGAATGGGCATGACTGAGGCTGAACATCTGAAACATGAAGAAGCAGGACTTAAGCCCACACTGTCTGACAAGTCCAATGCTCTCTCCATTGCACTTGTGTGGTCTCATGTCACTGGCTTCCTGCACCAGACCTGAAAATAAGGCAGGGTAGAAATTTACCCCCACTTCCCAGAGGGGAGAAATCCCCTAACCAAGGACTCCTAGCTGTTAGGATCAGAACTAAGACTCCAACTCAGACCTCTGGCCTCACAGGAGGACTCTAGTCCTTAACCTCTCTCATGCCATGACCTCATCAGTTGTTGTGGGTCCTGTCATCATCCCTGTGCAGGTAACTACTTCCAGGTTTCTATGTCCAAACTGAATTTCTCTATAGAGGCCTAGTCTGATGTCCCTAGCTACCTATTGGATAGTTTAGACTAGGCATTCTGTGTGTGCGTGTTCATCTTTCATTGCTGAAGAAGACCATGAGAAATAATGACATGACACTTTGTTTTGAGCGAGTGAGGGCTGGGCAGGTCACCAGTCTTACTTCTCCTCCAGAACCATGAGGATGATTGGAGATGACCCAGGATAAGACAATTGGGGTTAAGTGACTTGACCAAGGTCACACAGCTAGTGAGTGCTAAGTGTCTGAGGTGAGATTTGAACTCAGGTCCTCCTGATTCCTGCACTGGTACTCTATCCACCTGCACCACCCTAGCTGCCCCAATGGATATGAGTAGGCATTCTATAGGGGAAGGAAAAGGGAAAGAGCATTTACTGTGCACCAAGGAGTGCCAGGCACTG
Organism: Potorous gilbertii; assembly: GCA_028658325.1. Classification (NCBI taxonomy): domain Eukaryota; kingdom Metazoa; phylum Chordata; class Mammalia; order Diprotodontia; family Potoroidae; genus Potorous; species Potorous gilbertii. Next base: position 106,434,766 of record CM053771.1, read on the forward strand.
CACAGATCTCAACATGCTCAGAACAGAACCCTTTCTCTTTCCCTCAGACCCATCCCCACTTCAAAACTTTATTTCTAGTCCCCCAGGTCCTTGACCTGAGAGTTACCTCTGACTCCTCACCTTTCCTTGCCTAGCAAATTCTTGTCCTTTTTCTCCCCATGATAGCTCCTCTCTATCTCTTTCTCACCCCCTACTCCATGGCTCCCACCCCAGTTCAGACCTTCATCCCATCTTAGCTAACCTGCTGCAGTAGCCTCCTAGCTGCCTCTCCCCACCTCAGGCCTCCACTCTCCACACAGCTGCCAAAGTAACTTTCCTAAAGTGCAAATCTGACCATGACACTCCCCTACTGCCAATCCAGTAAATGATAATGGCTCCCTAGAAACTCCTCTGCCTTTTAAAATCCTTCACAGCCTGCTTACCAGCTGTGTTATACATGGTTCCTCTCCCCATTTCCTTCAAAATCACAGCAGAGCAAAGTGCCTACAAGATGGTCTCCAATATCCTTTTTAGGGCCTTGTGATTTGTTAGTTATGAGTCTCTGTGTGAGTAATTTGAGTTATGTTTGTTTGGGTGTGAGGGTTGAAAGAGGAGAAACATGGGGTTGTCTGAAAAGTGTCAGTGTGAATGAAGTATGGCAGGAACTAGAGAACTTAGGGAAAGTCTGGGGCCATGGGAGCTGGGGATTCGGTGGAAAGTAGCTCTTCCCCCAACCTTCTTCTACCATGCCTGTATTTGTTTCCTCAGAGCCTGGAATCCCCACCCTGGGCAAACACTACCTCCCCTCCTCTGGGCTCTAGATCCGGGTCCAACCAGTCCATGCCAATATAAATAACCCTTTGTTTGAAAGGGCCCAGCTATACTTTGGGGACTTCTTCCATCTGGAGTTCATTCACCCCACCCAAGTGGTATGGAAGCTTCAACATCTGATAACTCCTGGTCCCTGCTGTATAGTCATGTTCCTCCCTTAAAAGCACATGGATTCACAAAGCTCAAAACATCTACAGTTTTATTTACATCTTAAAGGAAAGATAGGATTCCTTTCAGACCTTTAGAAAATATCTGTTCCCATAAGTTAGCAGCCCTCCCCCAAAGACATCTGTATAGTCTTAATCATAGGGTAGTTCCCATATCAGGGCTCTGCAGAAGATACCTGGGGATATTGCTCTTCCTGACTGGAACAATCTAACCCTCTGCCAGGAGACAAGCTTTCCCTTAACTAGTCTTCTCATCTGTGGTAAGGAAGGGGGTGGGGGGGGAGGGAGGGAGGGAGGCAGGGAATCCATATTCTATGTTCCCTATGAGGAGCGTGAATAATTACCATTTTGTACAAGAGAATCTTCTACCCCAAGACCTCAGAGTATTGAGGAAAAGGATCACTGCACATAGGCCTGGAATGTTAATTTCAGGAGTCCCTGCTCAGCGGTTCTGTGAGTCCAAGGGGATGTATAGTGGTAGGGGGGCTGGGAAGGAAGCTCCTACACCCTGATCATACTCTCTGATGACATCACAAAGGGAATCACCCAGTCCCTAGGGGAGTCCAGCCTCTGCCCCACCCTCACAACTCTCCCTTATCACCCAGGTAACTTGACAATTGATTTGACTGGAAACAGGCCCCAGCCATCCATCCCAAAGGAGGGGGTGGGGGGTGGGGGGAAGAGGGGTAAGGGGTCTTTCTTCCTGTCTCCTAGAGTGGGGAGGACACTGAGGCCGCCCTTTCGCATTCTCTGTCTGTCTGGATGGTAAGAGCAGAATCTTTCTCCTACCATTTCCTCCTGGTCATGCTGGTCAGCTGAGGACCTTTCCTTTCCTTCTTGTAGCTCACTGGAAACCTGGTATTGCTTGCTTTCACTGAGTGTGGATGATATTAAAGCTAGTCAACACAATTCTAAGAAACTGAGGCCCAGAGGTAGACTGGAGTCTTGGTCAAGGTCACATAACTGGTCAGAAACAGAGCTAGAACCTGGGTTTTAGCCCAGGACTTGTGAATCTGCTGCCACTGATTCACTATGGGTTCTTGGCAGCTATTTTAAAGCCACATTTAAAGAGAAGAAGGAGAAGGTTCAGTGTCAATAAATGTTTCTTTAATGAATTAATGAGCAAAGGAATGAGTGACTGAATTAAAAGCAGGTGCTCAGAGAATTACTGTATAGAAAGAGGTACAGGGCAGAGGCCTACATTCTAGTTTCGGCCTTTGCATAGGGTCTTGCTTTCCTTCTCTGACCCTAACCTCAGTTCCTCCCCAGGTCTAAAGGAAACAAAAGAGCCCTGGAAGAGAATGCCTAGTTAAGTGCATTAGAAAAGGAACACAAGACATAGAACTGGAAGAAGTCTTAGAGTTGATCTAGGATCTATTCTGACCCTGTCATTTTACTGAAAGGGTAGAGGCCTTAGAGGCCCCAAAAGCAGAAGGTCAGGGGTCACACAGGTTGAGCTGGGTGGTTCCTAAGTCAGTGTTTACTGTGAAGGGACCTTACTGAGGAAAGAGGGCAGTGTATCCGATGATCAGCTAAGGGTGCTCCCTTAGCCCTCCCTACTGGATCTGCCTCTAATGCAGCCCCCCCAGTCCAGTCTATCCCCCAGGCTCCTAAGGAGACACTGAGGTGACATTTTGTGAATAGAATGCCTCTTCTGTTTCCCTAGACAGCCCTTTTCAGGTACCTGAGCAATTTGTTAATGGTTAATCTCTGTTTGGCTTTGGGCAATAACTTCTGTTACTTGGTGTTCTCCATCTGTGTTTGCTTTATTGTCTCCTACAAAACTACGTGTTTCCTGGGGGCAGAGAGTGTCTTCTGCTCTTTAGAGTGGTCTGGCTCACTGAGGGATAGGCCTGTATTCTGCCCCCACCCCCTGAATCTAGGAGCAGTATCTTTCCTCAGGGAGAATCCTAGTCTGAAGTGGGAGTATAGAAGGGACTACCCACCCCCACCCCACCTTACCAACAATGGAAGTCAGGGAGTCTTTATATTTCCTTTCCCTCTTCCAGTCCTCCCAGCCAGTCAGTCTTTCATATTATAGGAATCCTAAACCCTGGTTCCTTGCTCTGGGAAGGGTCAGTGAATGAAGGCATAATCCCTGGCTCTAAGGCCCAGAATAAGGGAAATGATTTGCCCAAAGTCATGCAGCTGGTCCCTGAGACTGTTAGAACATAGTGGCATCTGTTCACACTGAGTTTCTGCCTTTCCTTGCATCCCCAGTGTGTCTAAGCAGGCCGGCAGGTAATAAGCACATAATAAATGCTTGTGGACTGACTCACTGACATGTTACACCTCCAAAGTGACCTTAGTGAACATCCAGTCCAATTCCGTCATTTTGTTGAAAGGAAAGCCACACTCCAAAGAGGTCAGGTTACTTAACCAAGGTCAAACAGCAAATTAGTGACAGAACCACTAGCTAAGTCTCCTAGCTTCCCATAAGATGTTTTACAATTCATCTTTGTACCACACCCTACCCACTCTAAAGTACTGGCCACTCTAGAGTCCAGCTCTTTCTTAAAATAAGTATTGTAATACATGAATAAATAATTAATTCCATTGTAAATCCTTAGTTACTAGGAACAGTTTACAACTAAAAGGAATACAAGTACACCTAGTTCTAGAGAACCTATCTATAAACAGCTGCTATTTTGCCAAACAGGGCAAGCAAAGAATCATGGTTTGCTTTACAGAAGAATTCTTTGATTTACAGAAGGGATCCCATGTGGGGCCTGTTTGGGTCTAAGTTCTTTGGATGTGTTTAAAATGGACTCAGATGCACCAAGGTTCCTGGGTACCTATAGCTCTTTACGAACATGGCTACTTGTGAGCGCCTACCACAGTCACCTCTGGTCCCTTCTATTAGTGCTTTCCAGAAAGGATTCTGCTCTGGTTTGACTTTGCACCTTTCAGGCCTCAGTGGGGATTGGGGAAATGGGAGAGGCCCACTGAGGGTTAGACTCCATCATCTTCCCCAGGTTGGAGGGCCTAGGACTCCAGAAATCAAAAACTCGGATAAAGTCCCACCTCCTCCCTGGGACTAAGTTTCCTCTTCTATAAGGTGAAAGTGTTGCCTGGGCTCAAGGATTCCTTTTAGTTCTTCGAAGCAGCCTGGGAGAGTGAAAAGAATGCTGGATTTGGAGGCCTCTGAGACCTGGATCAAAGTTGTCAACCCCAACGTTTTACTGGTTATGTGACCTTAGGTATGGGCCTTACCTCCTCTGAGTCTCTAGTTGTCTCATTTGCAAAATGGTAGTAACGATGCTTTCCTGCCTGTTGGCTGAGAGGGTAAGGGCCTTCTCTCTCCCCCCACCTCCCCACACACACTTTTTGGAGAACTCTGTATGCCTTAAAATGCCACAGAAATGTTAGCTTTTCCTATTATTACTATTACATTAATATAGCACATTAAGGTCTGCAAAGCACTTTACCTCATTTGACCCTCACAACAACCCTTTAAAAGGTAGGTTATGTTCCTCATTTTACAGAACTTAGCAGCAGCAGCAGCAGCAACACCAATCTTAGGTTTCTTGTAGAACCTCAACTTTTAGAACTGGAACCCAAATCCAGTCATTTTATAGATGAGGAAACTAAGCTTCAGAGAGGGGAAGGCACTTAGACACAGTAAGTGTTAAATGTTTGTTGCACTGAAGTATGTCTCTAAATCCTATGATCACTATGTACTTGATGCATGGTGAAGGGGAAAATACCCAGACTGGCAGAGGGTGATCTGGGTTCTACCTCGGGCTCCACTGCTGGCAGGCTGTGTGATCCAGGTTAAGGTCCTTTTCCTTTTTTGAATCTCTCTCTAGCGGTGATCACTCTGGGACTGACCAGGGCATCAGATGTAAGAGTCACCAAGCTTCCAGTTCAGCTACTTTATGTGTGTGACCTTGGGCAATTCCCTTTCTGTCTCTGGGCCTCAGTTTCCTCAAACTCTGTAAAATGGGGAGGATATTATTTCTCCCATATGCCTCAGAGGAAAGTGACCTTAAAGGGATATAGGATTAGAAGCTGTTCTTATCTAGTCTCTGTGCTGTGTGATGGTCCAAATGTCTGTCAACCTTTAGCGTAGGCCTCTGTTTCTGGAGTGGCACAACGTGCAAGGACACTGGCTGCCCTGGGTGCCCTCCTACCCCACTCACTGTGGTCAAGGATTTCCTGGTCTGCCCTCCATCCCCTCCTGTCTATCCCCTTCTCCTCTCCTCCCCCCTCCCCCCCACTTTTCCCCTCCTCCCTCTGTTCTCCCCTCCCCCCTCCTGCCCCTCCTCCTCCCTTCATCCTCGTCTGGGACCAACTCCGCTTCCCCAGACTCGGTCCTCCACTACTGCGTCCCACCCGGGCCATGCCTGCCCCTCCTTAGCCCCGGCCTCCCCTCCCCTCCCCTCCCACCGCCCCCCACACCTGCCCCGAGCCCCGCAGCCCCCTCCCCTCGGGCGGGGCGGGGCGGGGCGGGGCGGGCGGGGCGAGGGAAGGCGGCCGTGCCGCTGTGGGAGGTGGTGGAGAGGTGCGGGTGGGGGCGGGCGCTAGGACCCGGGGGGAGGGCGGGGCGGGGCTGGGCTGCGGGCGGGCGGCTCGTCAGCTTCACCTCCGCAGCTTGGAAAAACCCCAGCTGGAGCGGGCGCCGGCTCGGGGGCCGGGAGGGGTCCGCGGGAGGAGGGCGCGCGGCGGCTTCCGAGCCCTGTCCCCTCGCCCCCTCCGAGAAGCGGCGGCCCGGCTTGCTCCGGCAGCGGCAGCAGAGGCGGACACTCTTGCACCCCGGGCCTGGGCGGGGGCGGCCGCCGGAGCAGGTGAGATGCTCGGCCGGGCCGCTGCGCGGGGCCCGTCGCTGCCCAGTCCCGGTCAGGTCTCGGTCGGTCCCCGCGCACGCAGCCCCCGCCGGTAGAGTTCGTCGCGGCTCCGGGCCCCTTTGGGTTCCGAGAGAGGAACGTGCCGACCCTTCCTCCGTCCTCCCCAACTTGGGGCACCCCTGGTTGCCCTCTGGCGCCGGAGCCCCTGCCAGCCTTCCAGGATCTGCCCTCGTCTGGCTCCCGAAGCCCTCCGATGTCCTCACCATCCCCGAGTCCCCTCTCCATCTCTCCCTTGCTGACCTCACCAAGTTTCTAGCGCCCCTCGTTCCCGAGGCCCCGGAATTCCCTGGCCATTCTAGCTCAGGGGACCCTTCTGAACAAACGCTCTGCTTGGAGCTCCCCCCACCTGGTCCCCGGGATCTCCTCTGCGCCCGCTTCTGTTCCGCAGAAGCCTAGGCTTGCGCTTATGTCCCTCAGCACCCCCCCCCCCCAGGTCTTCTTGCCCCGGGCCCGTTTTCTTCCCTGTCACTTTCCCCACATGTCATCCCTCAGGGCCTTGAGCCTCCTGGTTCTCACCTATGCCCCAAGATTCAGTTCTCTTCTTTTATATCCTCATTCAAATGACTTGGGATCCTGCTGTCCCTTCCCTTTGCTAGGACCTGGTATTCTTTCTCCCTCTCCTACTAGGGTCTCCCTTTGCCCCACCTCCCAGACTCACCCGTCTCTTTTCTGCTCTGTTCTCCCCTGGAGGTGGGATTTGGTATTGCCCCTGGAGGCTTCCAGGGTGACAGGTGCTTCCTCTCTCTGGACTCAGCTGGAGCTCCTCACTCTCTCTCTCCTGGTTGGGGATAGATGGACTAGGAAGGTCCGTTTTGACTCTCTTGAGCCCTAGAAAGTATTCCCTATTATGGGGTGGGGATTTGTGTCTGTTCTTACTGTAATCCTGGACTCCTGCAACTCTCTCCCAGGCTTCTCTTACCCCTGCCCCCATCCTACCAAGAGGATAAGATGTGTCCCTTTGCTAATGGGACACAGTATTCCTGCCCTCCCCCTCCCAACATCCTCTGCCTCCTGTCTTCATCTTCTAAGTTCCCTTGCTTACTCCAATCCCCAAACCGGTCTTTCAGGTCCGGGGAAGGCTGAGTCAGCCTTGGCAAAGGCTTGTGCCCTGGTGAGGACCTGGGTCCTGGAGGTTCCCCCCCACTTCGGATTCCCCCTTCTCCATGGAGTCCTCAGATGGACCCCAGGCCCCCCGACCAGCACTGGGCAGAGACAGTGTGCAAGTGCCTGACGACCATGACTTCCAGAACTTCAGAGCTGAATGTGAAGCTGAAGCAGGCTGGAGCCTGACCTACAGCAAAGGTGGCTTGGGAGTATGGGTGCAGGCTTTGGAGCTAGACCGGCCCCTTCACAAGATCAAGGTAAGGGCCCTGCCTGAGCCAGTGGAAGGACAATAGGAGGTAGGGGGGATGACCCTTGGCCCTGACCTCTGATCTCTTGGGTTTAGAATCTGCATGACTCAAAACTGTTTATAAACCAATAAGTATTTATAAATACAAATGGAGAAACTGAGACCCAGAGAGAGTTGTGGACTTGCCCAAGATCACACCAGAAGCCATTGATGGAGTCAGAACTCCAGCCCAGTTCTAGCCTCCAGCCCTCTTCCTTTTCCCACCCCAACTGCCCGATTCCTTGAGAAGTTGTCTCTTCTCCTGAAAGATAATCTCTCTTCATTCTCTAACACTTTATGGTTTCACAAAGCACTTCCCCCTACACATACACCTTTAGTAGGAAGGTCATACATTGTCAGTAGCTTACAGGGGAGGAGACTGAGGCTCTGTCACACAATAAGTTGATGGCAGAGCCAGGACTCAGTGCCAAGTGTCTCAGCCCAGAGTTCTTTCTCCTTCTTCCCATAGTACTCTACTTGGCTCCCTGTGATGTTCTCTTGATAACAATAACTTCCAGTTTCATCTTGCCTTATAGTTTACAAAACTATTTCCTCACAACAACCCTATAAAATATGCAGTGCAGGTAGTGATATACCCATTTTACAGATGGGAAAAATGCAGGTAAGAAAAGGAAAGTGATTTTCCCAGTATCCTACATTAGGTCTGTAAGAATGGGCAGGACTTGAGTTCAGATCTTTTCTTTTTTTCCTGTCATAATCAGAAGCTGCTCTCCACCCCCCACTCTGTCAGCCCTCACTGCTCCATCCCCCAGGCCTCCTCCTTTCCTACTCCCTTGTGCCTGGTATTAGTCACTTAGGCAGAATAGCCTCTCACAGCCTGGTTCTGTTGAGATTCCATTCCCATTCTCTCAGAAGCCTTCACTCTTTGAATTTTTCCTTGTAACTATGAACAAAAGCCAAGTTTTCCTGCTCTGTGCCCTGATCCCCTCCCTCACCTCCATCTTCAGCTGGCCCTCCCAACCCTCCAGTGTTGCTCACCACTAGGCATCTCATGAGTCCAGCAGCTCTCTGCATGCTTTCTACTTGGTTGTATTGCCCTGGGCAGAGTAGGGGTTGTCTATGGTTCAACCCGGAAAGATTTCAGTGAAAGAGAGGATTACTGGACCTCCTAACTATTCCTTCACAGCTATTGGTCTTCCCTCAAGGGCTGGCTCCCCTCAGAACTGTCAGTACATGGACAGGGCTAGGGAGATATGCAGAGCTCAGGGCACAGGGTAAAAACTGCATCTACCCCCAAGCCTTGTGGAGTAGATAGAGGGCTAGAGCTGAGTTTAGGAAAACCTAGGTTTAGCTTGTCTCTGTCACATACCAGCTCTGTGACCCTGGGCCATCTCCCTTAAACCACACTCCTGTCATCGCTAATATGGGGATAACAGTGGCTGCCTTATATAACCCATCTCACAGGATACAATGTCTCAGATGAGATGATGCCTACAAACCTTTGAGAGTGCTTAGGGTGTCTGGCATATAATAGGTGCTTAATAAATGCTTATTGACTGACAGTTGTCAGGTTTGTGTTCATTTGGATGAGGAGGGGCAAATATCACTTCTCATTAATCTAGGGACTGCAGGACCATTGTAGGGGGCAGGAAGGGAGGGGGTGAGTCTGTGATTCCTAGTCCTTTCATCTGAACCCTCAGCTCTTGGGTTCACCTTCAGTGGGAAGGTTATTGACCCTTTGTTTCTTTGAATTGCTTGTATTTTGTATTCACATCCTAGATGGGGGAAGACCATCTTCCAACTCTGAGTGGGAACTCCCTTAGGTCATGGTCTCTTTTTCTCTCCCGGTCTACCCACATTGCCCTATATCAGTAATGCATGACGCAGAGAGGTCTGGGGAATCTGAGTTCACATGTTTAGTTCTATGTTTGCTCTCAGATTTCATCCCTGTAAACACACACACACACACACACACACACACACACACACACACGCACACGCACCCCTCTCCTAGCTGTAGAATGGAGAGGAGATCCATCCTATGGAGTGGAAGCTGTTGGCAGCTACTTCTTTCTGAGTGTGCCTGTCAGGGACCCTTAATTCTGCCCACTGGGAAACTTCCTTCTTTCCTATCATTTCATATCTTTTATTGTTTAACCTCACAAAACCTTTTCTCTCACTGGAGATAGGGACATGCACTTCCAGTGAAGGTGTCTCCACACTCTGCGCTCCCCTGTTGATAGCTATTTTATCTGAGGTCCTTCCTCCTCAGGTTCCTCCCATGGGGAAGGAACCTTGTTAACTCCCTTGTAAAATGAAGTCGGACTAAGGTCCTTTTCAGTTTTAATCCTGTGATCTCATGGTAGCCTCCGAGAACTTTATCTTTCTGCCGAGACCACTGCCTTGGCCATGCCTGGGGTACTCCTAAGCCTTGTGTCCTCTGCAGCACAAGCCCAAGGATTCTTAACCTGAAGTCTGGGAACTTGTTTTTTGAAAACTGTATTTCAATATGATGCATTTCTTTTGTAATCCTATGTATTTATTTTATTTAAAACCTTGATTCTGAGAGGGAACATATGGGCATCATCAGACTGCCAAAGCCCAAAGGGGCCCATGACACAAACCAGATTAAGAACCCCAAATTCTTCCCTCATACCAGTCCTGTCCTCTGCAGACTCCCACTGACTCCCTGCAGAGAAGTGGGTGGGGAATCATGGAGTGACTAGTCTATTGCCCAACTTGCAGAGGGATTGGGGGATGGGGGAATCAAGGGTAGTTGTGGGCCTTGGTGAGGCTACACTGGCAGGGTGTCAGAGCTAGAAGGAGCCATCAGACATAGAGATTGACAGACATAGGAAGACCCTTAGAGATGATCCCCAGCAGTTTACAGATGTTGGCCATGGTGCAGAGAAGGGTCACCTAGGGTTAGTCAGCAAATTGGTAGTGAACCTAAATTCAGAGCCTGGGCTCTTCTAATACTCCATTCATGGCTTTGACCATGGTACTCAGTATTTAGGGACTAGGAGTCATCCCTCCCCTAGTAGATGGTTTCATGGGATGAGAGTTGTTCCCTTTTCCTTACCAGGAGAGGTGCTCCTGGGCCTTCTGCACATCCTACTGTGAAATTTCAGAGCTGGGCAACAACTTCTCTTCCCCTGACTTCAGGTCCCAGGCCTTATTTTCTGGCATCTTTCTCTACATATCTGTCTCTCTCTGGGCTTCCTGTTAGAAGTAGGAATGGGGGCAGGGAGGGGTGGGAGTGGGGAGTGTCCTCAGCTCAGTCTGACCTGATCCAGGTACCACAATTCCAACACCCTGGGGCCGCCCTCCCACACCTGCCCTGGCTCTACTTATAAGTTCATCCAAGGTAAAGATTCTTTAGTTTTTGTGTTTGTTTCTCAACCTTGTCCATAATAATAACTTAAATGTTTATTGGATTTCATGGAGTCAGAGTCCCTCCTCCAGTGAACTGTGGGCTACATACAGTATTTTCTCAGGCAGGAGACACACTGTCCCCGATTTCAGAGATCTTTTCAGGGCAGTTGACACTGTAACCCTGGCAGCCTGGGCTATAGACGCTAAGGCAGGAACAGATGTCTGCCGGGGAGGGGCTCCAAGGAGGGCCTCAGCCTGACTTCTCTGGCCTGCTTTTGGCTCTTCATCCCCCAATAGGGCCTCTAAAGGCATTTCTGTTGTTGTCTGAGGCTGATGTTTTAATTAATTTCAACAAGATTGATGCCATCTCTCCACTGGGCAGAGCTCTGTTCTAGAAGTTGAAGGAAAGAAGAGTTTAGCACCAGTGGAAGGAGCTTGGTCTATCCCAGTAGGGACTTGAGGCTTTCTGACTGTGCCAGGCACTGTGCTGGGCATGGGGAACACAAAGACAAGAATTATTAAGGCCTTTGCCTATAAGCAACTTTTATCGTCCTGGAGATAAAGCATTTAAACAGGTAAATAAAGAGAAGGTAGATCGGACAAATCAGGAAAAGCTTCTAGGAGGTGGTCATGCCTGAGCCAAGTCTTGAAGGCAGCTAAGGATTCTGAGGGGCAGAGGAAAGGAAGGGGAGTGCTGTTCATGTCTGGCATGAAGATGGCCTTTGGGAAAGTAATGCCTTAAAAATCTATTTTTTAAAGCACTTATTATGTGCTAGACAAATAGGAAGGTAAATCAGTCAGTCCCTACCCTCAAGGATCTCACATTCTAATAGGAGAAATAGCATGTAAATATTTAGGTACAGATATAATCAGAGTATACAAAGGCTTTCTGAGAGGGGGAGGCATCAGCAGCTAGAGAGCACTGGAAAAGGCTTCCTCCAGAAGGTGGGATTTGAGCTGAGACTCAGGAAGCTGGCAGGCAGAGGCGTGAGGGTTCCTACAACTAGTAATACAAGTAAGAATATTACCCTGTTCACACATTTCTTAAATGTTTGTTGTGGGCAGATCCTTGTGTTGGATACCCACAGAGATGAAACATCTAGATAAGACTTGGTCACTGCCTTCATGGAGTTCACAGTTAGATGCAATGGGATGCATTGCCAACAATTACGCACAATACTATTTTATATTTTTTGAAAGTACTAGAAAGGTACCAAAAGCTATATGAGAATAATGGAGGATCAGAAGAACCTTCCTGGAGGAGACGATGTTTGAGCTGGGCCTTAATGATGCATAGGGGGAATTCAAAAGAAGAAGAAAAGGAGAAAGGCTCTTCCAGGTATGGGGAAAAACTATGAGCCAAAACAGAATTGAGAGGGTATATTCAGGGTAGGAGTACCTTCTCCTCTGGATTTTGTTGTTAAATCGTTTCAGTTATCTCTGACTCTTGGTGACTCCATTTAGGGTTTTCTTGGCAGAGATACTGGAGTGTTTTGCATGTCCTTCTCTAGCTCATTTTACTGATAAGGAAATGGAGGCAAATAGGATTAAGTAACTTGTCCAGGGTCACACAACTAGAAAGTGGCTGAGGCTGGATTTGAACTTGTGAAGATGAGTCTTCCTGATTCTAAGGCCAGTGCTGTATTCACTGTGCCACCTAGCTGCCCACATTTCTCCTCTGGCTAGCAGGTGTTCTTTGGGGCAGAGCAGGTGTAGTGTGAGAGAGGCTTGTTTCAAAGGCATTGAATGCCAAACCCTTGGAGATTATTTGAGAGGAGGAGAGACATGGTCAAATCAATGGCAGTGGTTGGAAGGATAGATCAGAGCGGGGGGCAGGATGGAGTCAGGAGGTTGCGTATATGCAGACTATGTGAAGGTAATCCACAGAGTCTACAGAGATCCCATCCTAGGGTGGCAACAAGAAGCAGAAGGGGCGAGATGTGAGAGCTGTTGTGGAATTCAAACCTCTCTTGTTCTTTATGGGTAGTTTGAGGCCTTATTTAACACAAATAAAGTGGTCATACCTTTTCCTCATTTTCTTCCCTTCTCTGTCATTTGGATTGGGACTTGGTGGCTTGTGGGGCTGTTCTTACCACAATGACTTTACGGTGCTTAAAGAAAATACTGCGAATGGTCTCTGCCCGGTAAGATTTGTTAGTATTAGGAATATTTGCAGCTCTCTGGCACCAGGCATCCAATCTTTCCTTGAAGCCCCAGGAGTTTGTGCCGTCTCCTTGTTTCCATAACTGAGCTTGAGCATTGTGGTCCGGCCTGTGAATGGTCCTGGAGCCCTGTTGTCAGGGTCTCTCAGTCTGCACCAGTTTTGCTTGCTCTCAGTGTTCTCTACTATATTAGGCTTCCCAAAGTGTTCAAAGGCAGGCATGTTGCTGTGGAAGTGATACCATCTTCTGTGGGCACGGAGCAGCTTCCTGAAGCAGGGGCGGCTGAGACACAAATACCCCTTTTCTTGTTTAAGGTGACTTAGAAGTCCTGGCAACCTAATAGGGTTGTAGACATAGGAAGGGAATGGAGAGGGCTGAGTCCTGATGCCTTTTTTCTCTCCTAGACCTTCTGGTCTTTTCCCAGGGAACCAGAGCAAGGTGAGACATGATCAAGGGCTTTGCAGAAACCTCCAAGGACAGGGAGGGATGTAATAGTTTGAACAGGTTTAAGAGTATGTGCAGAGAGGGCCAGGGATGATTGCTGAAGATACCTTTTGTCCCTCTGGTGCTTCCCATGTCTCATCCCTTCTGATCATCACCTAGTTGACATCATAGAAAGATACCGCCTCAGGGCCAGTAGTGCTTTTACAAGCATCTGAGGCAGCTCATTCATGCAGGGCATTCTGACTTACAGTATCCCTGAAAAGTGGTCTTCTAGTGGGAAGTCACTGACTCAGCAAGCAACAAGCCACCTCACTTCTCGACAGCTTGACTTAGGAAGTTTGAACCAAGATTTACACCTCTGTACTTTCCCACTAACTGGGAGGGGAGACAGGGCGGGCATGACCATCCTCATTTTAAAGATAAGGGTATTGGTGCCAGGAGAAGAAGAAATGACCTGTCCAGAATCACTTAGTAAGTGGCAGAGTCAGGGCTGGATCCCAGATTTCCTGACTGTCCCAACCAAGCCCTTTGGGGAGGTGGGGTAGACCCTTTAACTCCCTGGGATGTGATAGGTCACTTGACCTAGTGACTAGAGAGCCAGTAAAACAAGAGTGAGTCCTGACTGGCTGTAAGTGGGAATGATAACAGGAGCACCTCCTACCACACAGGATGTTGTCAGGATCAGATGAGGTCCTGTCTGCAGGTCATTTCCCAAATCTGCAAGTATGATATGAATGTCGTCTATTGTCGTCCTCGTTATTACTGATACCCTCCTCTAAAGTTTACAGAATGCTTTTCTCTTAACGACCCTGTGAGAGCGGTAGATGGACAAATCAGACTGTACCCTTTTTACAGATTAGGAAACTGAACGATAGGCTGCAGACCCTTAACTCAAACTTGATTTCTTTGGGGAGTCTCGTGACAGGCTCTTCTGGTTTCTCTGCTTGGATTGTCTCTCCTTACCAAGGTCACAAGATATAGATGAATAGGGACCTGCTTATGAATGGATGGGGTCCACCCCAGCCTGGTTGAGAGTTGATTGAAAGTAACTAATAAAAATAGGTAGTACTTATGTAACATTTTCAGGTTTACACAGTACTTTATAAACATCTCACTTGATTTTCACAACACTCTTGCGAGGAAGGTGCTTTTTTTATACTCATTTTATAAAGAGGAAACTGTATGGAGGAAGTTAAGTGACTTGTTCAGGGTCACAGACCTAGCAATTACCTGAGACAAGATTTTAACACATCTTTCTGACTCTGTCCACTGGGCCACCTAGTTGTCTAAGATTGGGGTTAGGGGACCTCCCCATCCTCAGGTCTAGTTCCTCTCAGTTCATATTGACGTACAGTACATTCAGGGCCAGATAAGAGATGAGATTCCTTTATGTATCAGAGTCCTTGGGACTACTACTCTCTCCTGCCCTTCCCCCTGCTTCCTACATGGGGAGCTAGGCCTGGGTAGGGCAGCCCCTACTCCTACCCCAACCCCCAGTGTAAACAGAGGAAAGACCAAAGGGCCTGTCCCTTCTTTGTTCTCTCCATCTGGCTCAGGGTTAATGTATAAACAGGTTTTGTAGACTGGCCAGCATGGTCCCCCCACTGACTGACTGTTTTTGCAACTCTTCTTACCCCAGCCTGCAGGAATGGGCCCCCACTAGTTGAACCAACCTCTTCTTCCTTTAAGAGTTGAAAGGCACTGAGATTCTGGGTTCCAAGAATAGTTCCTTCCCTTGCCCTCTTCTCCCCTGGTTGGCCTCTTCCTTGCTTACTTGTGGCCTTGGACCTTCTAGACATTTGATTCACCAAACCTCAGAAATCCAGAACTACAGGGACTGGGAAGGGATGTTAGAATAAAAGTGTTACATACATGTGAGCTCCTGGTATCAGTTAGGCCATTGCACTGAGGTAGAACATAGGGGCCCAGATGTGATGGGGCTTGTTCAGAATCACAGGGTAACTTGCTGTGACAGAACCGAGAACAGAATCAGTCCCAGATCCATATTCTGGGGTCTTCTCACTATACTGTTCTGACTTGATCTCTCCCTTTTGTCCCACCAAACACATACTCTGCTTTTAGTATTCCTTCACTCTATCCTGTACCTTTGGGTCCTGCTCCCTTGCTGAGAGCTTTTGAGGCCAGCTGCTTGAGGACAGGAGAGCAGAGAAGACCCATGGAACACAAGGGAGGAAGACAGGAACAAATCCAGAGACCCTGAAGACAGGAACAGATCCAGAGACCCTGTTCTCTTGGAACACAGAGTTGGAGGAGAAATGGTCTCCTGACCTTGGGGAGTCCCCAGTCTCAGAAGGAGACATGATTCCTACAGATAGTTAAAAAGCCATTTATATCTCTGGACCCTCCAGGCTGTTATAGTTCATGATGGATGGAGGTGGTCAGAAGGAATGAGAAGTTTGAAAAGGTTGGGAGGATTGGTAAAGGTACTTCTCATGTGTGGAGGGCCAGGCTCACCTAGGGGTTAGAGTGGCCTAGCTTGGGTGGAGCGTGTGTGTGTGTGTGTGTGTGTGTGTGTGTGTATGTGTGAAAGAGTGAGGTCAAATTCACGTGCTTCCTCTTAGAAAATGAAATATACCATTAATACCCCACTTTGGAGGTACATGATTTCTCTTTACCCTCACCACAGCAGAGGTTGAAGGTACCCATTTCCACTTCCTGTTGGCTCTCCTGTTCATTCCTTTTCTCCTACCTTCTAGCAGTCTCACATGCTTCCATGCCCTGGGGTCACACCTTCCTAGACTAATTATTCTGTCCATTTATTTCTGTGGGCCTCAGTTTCCCCCTCTGTGTATTTCAATTAGTAGACTTATTAGCACCTCTCCTGCAGGCTTGCTCAGCCCCAAGAATATAGACACAATGGAAAACAGCCCTTGCCCCAGAGGAAATTACATCGTTGTGGTAGATTAGATGTCCCACAGAAGGGAAAGGTAGAACCTAGACCTGAACCAAAGTTTTGGTATTCAGTCAAAGGTTCCTGAGCTGACCTCTTGTCTCTCTCATAGCTCCAAACTGAAGTTTTCTCTGTTGATCCACTTTCTTTGATTCCTTCTCTTCAATAGTTATCTGGGGAAAGTACATCAGATGTCATCTGGCCCAGGACACAGATCCATTCTAGGTCCCTCATCATCTACTTGAAGACCTTGCTGTCTTCTTCTCTCTGGCTGTATCCAGGCCCCACACCATTTGTGCCCAGCTCCGAGCTGGAGCCCAGCGGTGGTTTAGTGGCCAGAATTCCCAAGCATGCCTGGGACATCTATCTTTTCCACAGTGACTTGTTTTGTGACTTTGGTCAAGCAACTCCCCCCATCTCCGGCCTTCTCTTCCTCTTTAAAATAAGGAAGCTGATGGAAGCTGCAGGGACCATTTGTGAACAAATAAAATGCTTTTTGTCTACAATATGTGACCTTCCTATAAAAAATGGAGGTCTCTCTCTGGTTTAGGACAGCTGATCAAGTTTGATCATTCCTCTCCATACAGTGAAAAAATAAATGAATCAAATAAAGAGATTGGGCTGGATGGTCAGCAATACGCTGAATTCCCAAGATATAGGGTGTCGTCAGACTAGACAGACAGGTTGAAAGAAGGTGAAACTGGAGTCTAAGAAGGAGGATGGGAAAGGAGACCCCAATATATATATTTTCTAAGCCCCAGATGGGAGAGGTCCTCCTTGATAGATGTGTGGGGGGGTCACTACAAAATAACATCGGTTCAATTCCCAACATCTTGTTAGGTTGGGGAGACAGGAAGAGGAGACATTGCCTCAGAGTTTGGGGAAGGGGGCATGCCCAGCCTAGATGGGAAGGTGCTAGACTCCTACGTCTGTAACAGAGAGGCAGCAGACTATAGCAGAAAGTCTTGCAAAGTCAGGGGCCTGGGTTCCAGTTGGAGCTGTTTGAACCTGGTCCAGCTCAGTCATGGTTCCTGAATCCACAAAAAAGGGAATATGATAAGCCCTGCCCTCCCTTCCTCCAGCTTTGTAAATGTGCAGGACTGTAGTAGACACAGGAGCTGTTATTAGTTAACATACAATACAAGATAACATAATCAAGTACTGCCTCGGAGAATAGCAGCAGGTTAGAGAGCAAAATCTGGGCTGGTCCAGGGAGGCCTGAAACAGAGGGAGTTTGAGCCGTGTCTAGGAGGTGTGTGTGTCGGGAGGAGGGGGGAGATTGCCCTATCCAGGCAAGTCTGAGCAGGATGGCACAGAGCTCCCAGCTAGCCTATCCAGCTAGAATTCATTAGAGGGGCTTGTCCTGCCCTAGAAGAGGGATAGACTTGTTTTTGTCCCTCTTTCCTTCACCCAACCCCCTAGCATGGTACCTTACTCATAGTAGATGTCTATGACTGGTAGAATTGAGTACAGATTGGCCTAGGGTGGAATCCATTTCCCTGAGGGGAGTCTGGTTTTGTGATAGAAACTGCCAAGGAAACTGTTGGAGGTATCATTGAATGTCACAGCCGGAAAAGTCTTCACCACATAAAATGGGAGAGCTGGAAGGGGTTTCACTAAAGGGAGAAGTGACTTACCCAAGGTCACTCAGCAGGCAGGTTATTGGAAGAAACAGAGCTAGAAACTAATTTCCTGCCTCATGGGCTCTAGTGGTGACTAAAAACAGCCCCTATGGAATGTGTGTGTGTGTGTGTGTGTGTGTGTGTGTGTGTGTGTGTGTGTATAATATTGTGTGGTGGTTGGACTTAATGACCATCTGGCCCCTTCCAGCTCTGATTCACTGGCCCTAGGTGTGTCTATTGAGACTTGTGGTGAAGGGCCAGTGGAGGTAAAAACCAGAGTACCCACCTCAGAGCTGGCTTTGTGCCCATTCCCCTACCCCCACCCCCAGGGGTTGGGCCCTTTAAACTTTAATGATGTTGGGCTCAGTTTCCAGCCGAGACTCTTTAAAGTTTCAAGAGCCTAGAAAAAGGAGGAAGGGAAGCAGAGAGAGAGATGGATTTCCTTTCTCTTGCTCATTTCCATGCTTGGCTAGACCTTAAAGCCAGGGCTGAGCCAAGGGGGTGGGTAAAATATGACCTCTAGGGTGGGCCCTTTGGCCTCTATAGCTGGTCTTTCTAAAATGGGGATAGGGGAATGAGGTGGCTTTAGAGAGATACCTGAAACCTGGGAGGGCCTGATTGCTGCAGCGGTTAAAAGGGGATAAAAGCTCAAGCAGATCAGATATCACAACTGGAAAGGACTTTTAAGATCATCTGGGTTAGCTTCCAGGAGGCCTCAGTTTCCCCATATGTAAAACTAACCTCCGGGACTAAGTGATGTCTGAAGTTCCTTCAGGGTCAGACAGTTAATATTCCTGGGAAAGAGCACCCAGTGGCAGTTGGATTTAGGATTGAACATGAACTCATGTTCAAATTCTAGGTCTGATAGTTACTCAATCGGGTGACTTTTGGGAAGTCCTTTTTCTGAGCCTCAGTTTCCACATCTGTCAAAGAGGGGTAAGAATCCTTTCTCAGTCTTCAGTGGCCTTGAAGTCAGAAGTATTATCTTTGACAAGTGATTTTTAGCTCTGTAAACCTTGGTTTCCTCATTTATAACATGGAGATAATACCTCACAGGACTGCTGTAAGGATCAAATGAGAAAACATAACTGCTTTGCAAATTGTACAGACCTATACAGATTTATACCATGTGGAATATCATTTTTAATAACAATAAAAGAAGAATGATATATTGAGAAATCAAGTGGTAGGAAAAATTGGACCCAGGAGTCAGGACCTAGGTTAGATTTCTGGTTCACTCCTTGTTTGGCCTTGGCCAAGTCACTGACATATCCTCTGGATTTCCTAGAAGAGATGGCATTTGAGTTTTGTTTAGATAGAACATGCAACTGTTTTAAAGGGTAGAAATTAAACAAATAAGGAGGAGGGGAAAGGAGAGCTAGCCAAAGAAATGGGAGCCAGGGTAGCAAACAAGAGTGGGCTCTGCCACAATGGGCCAGTTTGGCCGGAGTGCAGCATTCATGGAGAAGAGCGGGGTGGGGGGAAGGGAGTATTGAACTAAGATTGAGAGAGTGTATATGTATGGTGGGGAGGGGAGCTGGAATGGGGACCTGAGTGCCAGGCACTCAGGTTTGAACTTTATTCAGTGGGCCACAGAGAGCTTCTGTAAGTAGATGAGAGACCTGACCAGATGTGAGCACGGGGATGATTTGTCTGTTATCCTGAGGATGGGTGGGGTTGGTGGGGAGAGGGTGTGGAAGAAGGGAAGACCTATTTGGAGACTGTTTCAGGAGTCCAGGAGGATCATCTATTGAACGCATAGCCGTGGCAGTTTGAGCAGAGAACAGGGCACTAGATCAGGAGGTGGGACTACAGGACCTGGTACCTGATTGGACAGAAGAGGTTGGGGGAAAAGATAATGCCAAGGTTATGGACAAGGGAGGCTGAAGGAGTGGTGGGGCCTCTGACGAACGTTGAAGCAGGATCCTGCTTTGGGGACTGGGAGGCTGCTGAGTGTTTGCTCATTTTATGTTTTAATT
Source organism: Potorous gilbertii (assembly GCA_028658325.1). Classification (NCBI taxonomy): domain Eukaryota; kingdom Metazoa; phylum Chordata; class Mammalia; order Diprotodontia; family Potoroidae; genus Potorous; species Potorous gilbertii. Next base: position 106,454,434 of record CM053771.1, read on the forward strand.
ATTCTAGATCATTAAAGCAGGACCTCTAGGAGGCAGCACATGAATTGCCAATTTCCCTTCCTCTGTTCTTTAATCAAGCTAAATACAGTTTTTTTATTTGGTTCTTGTTTATGAAGACAGAGACAGTGTCCCTCTTAGAAGAGTGCTTCTTGAGGGCAGAAGCTGTCTTTGCTCAGATTCTGAGTTTTCTGAGGTCAGGAACACTGTCTCACCACCCCTTGGGAGTCCCTGAGACTGAGACCTGAGGTTTTTCTTAATCCTTTCATTCTACCACAAGTTTCCTGCTTCCCTCTGCAGTGCTCCCAGAAGGTGCTCCATTTTGTGTCCCACCCTTCAAGAAGCAACATCACATTGAACCTGAGGCAGCAAGACCTGAGTTCCAATCCTGCCTCAGTCAGATTTTAACTGTGTGGTATTAGGCAAGATACTCTGGTTCCTCATCTGTAAAATGAAGGGATTGATCTCTGTGATCCCCAGGAAGGCTTCTTTCAGATCTAAACCTATGACCTGATCATCTCTTGGTATAATACTAGCCTCTTACCAGCTTTTCCATCTCTCTCAGAATCAGCGTTTGGGGAGAAGCTAATCTGGAAGATCAGAGGGAAATAGAGGGGGGGGGGAGGGAGGGAGAGAGAGAATGTGTGTGCAGAGAGAGAGTGTATGTATCTAAGGGAGAGTGTGTGTATTTGTGAGACTGTGTGATTCATACTTGATCACTGCAGCAACAACATTGTGTCTGATTCAATTATTTCTCTAGGTCTGTATCTTAGGTCCTACTTCTCTCTTCTCTTTTCACAACCTGTCTTTTTCTCCCTTCCTAGTCAGTCAGCTCTTGCTGGTCTCTTTCCCCTTCCTCATGTTGGATTCAGGGTGAGGAGGTGAAATCTTGAAATCAGGGAAGAAAGTGTCTGATGGTCTGGAGACTATAGTACTGGCCCTAGAGTACCCCAGGGAGAAGGGTGTCCAGGGAAACAGGGCTAGAGAGAGCAGTGAGGATGAATCACTGGCAGAGAGGGGAGAGGGAAGAGACACCAACATAGCTTACTCAGCTCCTGATCTAGCAGAGGTCCAAAAGTTCTTCCTACTGTACTAAGCTGCCTTTCTAGGACAAAGCCAGGCTGAAAACTCAGTCCGGTGGAATCCCACCATCCCGCCTCCTCTCCAAGCATCTTTCCTACCCAGCAGGGCAATAGGAAGTTAAGACATCCACAGATCAGAAAATACCTCTTTGCCTCTTTAGATCATGATACATAGAACCAGCTTGATATAGTAGGAGTCACAATCTTGGAGGCAGAAGATCTGAGTCTGAGTTCAGCTCTGACATTTATTATGTCTCTGACTTGGGGTAAATGATTGCACTCTCAGCCTCAGTTTTCCTTAGGGTCTATAATATACTAACTTCTTCACAGGGGGCGGGTGTGAGGAAAACACTTTGAAACCTTAATAAGGTGGAGAAATGGGAGAACAGCTATTATTATTTACCTGTGTGTCAGTTTTCTTAGTAAAATAATTTATGATGGAAAAAACTCTAGATTTGAAGTGATAGGACCTGTTTGAATCCTGGGTCTCTGGACTCTGGACAAGTTGCTTAACCTCTCTAGGCCACAGTTTTGGGGCATCATGGTTTTTTTTTTAAATATCAGTCATTTCCAGACATACCCACTACTCCAAAAAGCGCTTCACCTTAAGCCAACTAACAGAATGACTGTGTTTGACATTGTGTGAAACATTCTGAAACTCCAGTCCTTACCTTGTTACCTAAAGAAGAGCAGTGATATTCAGGTGTCAGCCACACCCTAGTCCAACTACCCCGCCCACCCTCAATTTGTATACTCATCTTTACAGTTGAGCATACTGAAAACCAGAGAGGTAAGTGACTTGATCAAAGGTACAGAAATCAGTAAATGGTGGTACAGCCAAGATTTGAACCCAAGTTCTCAGACTTCAAGTCCAGTACTTTCTACCATACTCTGCTGTTTCTCTACAAAATAAAGTTTTGGACGAAAATGGGGATCCTTGCCCTTTTCTGTGTCCTGGGCCTCTTGGGCAGTCGGTCTGGAGAAACCTATGGACTCTTTTTCAGAATGATGCTTTTGAGCTTGGAGTGGGGGTGCCTGTTATTCCCTCTGGAGACGCTGAGGCCAGTGGGTCCCATGAGCACGGACACTCTGAAAGGCAATGGGGTAGACCCATGGAGTTGTCGGAAAGAAGGCTTGGAAAATTTAAAGGAGGGGATGTGAAGAACACCACCAGGCTGCCTGAGGAGGGGCAAACCTGCCTGCCCAGCGTGTCAAAGTTGCTATGCCAGGCAATTGCAGTGGCCTGTGAGTGACCAGACTTCTAGGAAGGGAGCCCCACTATCAAAAAATCTTCTTTCTTTAAAGCCAAAAAATAAAATACACAGGAGTGCAAGGAAGCCAGTTACTATGAAATACAGTTTGCAAAATAGTTTTTAAAAATAGGTCATAGAGCCCAGGTTAAGATTAAACTCTAGGATTAGAAGATCTCTAAAAATCTTTTCCAGTCCCAGATCTATGGTCCTGTAACAACTGAGGGTTTGAAATGTCCAGTCCTCTTAAGATCTTCTTCCTCCTCTGAATTCTGTGGTGGTTGTCCGGACTTTTGCACTTCACCAGCCAGTTGACCCTGGGCGTGTCATTTCTTTCTCTGAACCTTACTTTGCCCATCTATCAAAGAGGGCTAATCGTCCCTGCGCTCCCTCTCCTGCAGGCCTGTTGTGAGGAATCTGAGCAATTTGGGAGATCAAGGAGCGATGGAAGAAATGTGAGCACAGTCAGCGTTGCTCTTAACACTTCTTCCATTCTGCAGTAGCTCTCTTTGCGGAAAAAAAAACCCAACCCAAACCCTAACCCAGCCTTGAGTGCAGCTTAATGATTCAGCAGCTCAATCCCCACTGCTGCTTTGCTGCAGGGAAATTTATCCAGACGCAGACCTTTTTGAACAGCTTGAGTTTTTGTGTTTTTGTGTTTTGTGTGTGTGTTTTTAAAGAAGTAAGCCATCTAAGTTATCCCACAAGGCCCTCCTAAAAACTCCAAGGCAGCAGGGAAATGATGCTCAATTAAATGTCTGGTTAATGTTTATCCTAGCAGCACATTCATTTTAAGATGTCCAGTGTATGCGGGCAGCAAATTGTGCCTTTGTGGTGTGTGTGTGCGTGTTGTCTGGCACACAGGGTCCCCTTTGGAATCTGTGCATGCAGCTCATTCACGTCTGTTTTATTTTTTCATTGTATTTATTTATTAGGTTTGCCATATAGTGTTTTTATTTTTTAAAATTTTATGACTTATGTGTGTGTGTGTACACACACAGACCCACACTCCCCACACCTACATAATCCTTCTCCTTTCACTAGCCAGCGAGCTATCTCTTAGAAAAATTAAAAAAAAAAAAACAGAGGGGGGAAAAAAGCAGTTCAACAAAACTAGCCAACACATCAGCTGGATCTGACAGTATGTGCAATCATGATCTTTTTTTTTTTTTGAGATAAAAATTTTATTGCTGCGTTATCAGTCAGTCAGTTAATAAACATTTATCAAATGCCTATTATGTGTCAGACATTGTGGGATACAAACATAAGTTAAAAAACTTACACTGTAGTGAGGGGAAGATCGCTTACAAAAGGAAGTAGAGAAGGGTTGGGGGAGGTACCTTGCATGGGGGTGTGATGGAGAAGTAGAGAAGCTAGTGGGAAATGGGGAGAAGATTGTGGCTGATCCCCTTTCTATAGAGAAACTGTGGCACCCCTGGCCCTGCCCTCCAGTCAGAGCGCCAACCAGAAGGGCATTGATGAGATGTGAGGATCAGGCAGATTCAATCTGGCAGCATAAAGAGATTTCCTAAAGATGAATTTTCTGGGGAAGAAAGGTTGGATGGAGACTTGAAGAGAGTCCACAAGTTGTGGAGTTGATTGGAAATGGAGCTTTTGGTTTGAGAGCCGAGTCATTTCTTTCTATACCTGCCATACCAACCTCCCTCCCATGCCCCAGGGAGCCTTTCATTTGTCACCCAAAAAAACCGGTTAAGCCAAACCCACCCAGTGACCTCATTGGACTGTAGGTGGCATTTCACACCCACAATCCCTTGTGTGAAAGAGGCCTACGTATCTTATCATTTCTTCCCTAGGCCAAGATTGGCTATTTCAGGTACACACCATGTTTGACTTTGTTCTAGGGATGCTTTTGTTTACATTAGTGTAGCTCTTGTGTATATGATTTTCTTGGTACCACTTAACTCATCAGTTTATATTTGCTTTCTCAGGCTTCTCTGAATTCTTCATGTTCATTATTTCCATTGCACTCACATACTATAATTAGTCTGGCCATCCACCTCAGGACCAATTTTAGAAGAGCTGGCCCACAGCTTGAGTCATCCTCTATTGTCTCCTCTTGGTGTGGATGGAGCCTAGGTTTTCCAAGGCCCCGCCAGTTCAGTCCAAAGTCAGTCTCTTGGGTCCAGCTAAGGCACCAAGGCTTCCTGAATGGTCCCAATGGAAAGTTGTATCTGTTGTCCAAAGACCAGCCTCATTAGTTCACATTTCTGTTATGATCTCAGCTTTGTAGAGTACTTTCCTCACAATCTTATGAGAGGGAGGTGATAATGTAACATTATTCCTATCTTATAGTTGAGAAGACAGGTTCGGCCATGTCCTTTCTTCCCTGCTCTGCTGCTAAATTGTAGGCTTACAGAATCATAGCATCTTAAAAGTCTAAAAAGTGACTTGCCCAGGGTCACACAGTTAGTACATGTGTAAGGCAAAATTTGAACCCAAGCAATTTGTGAAGGCAGGTTTTTTAAAAAACCCAAACAGTGGATTTTAATTTTTTTGTTTTTTGTTTTTATTTTCACATTAGTCATGTTGTATAGAAGAACTGGAATGAATGGGAGGAACCATGAGAAAGAAAAAACAATAAAAGAGCAAATAGTCAACTCTGATGTGCACTCAGACTCCACATTTCTTTCTCTGTATGTGAATGGCATTTTCCATCAGGAGTCTTTTGAAATTGTTGTAGGTGCTTGCATTGCTGAGAAGAGCTAAGTCTATCAAATATAGTCAATGAACAAGGTTGCTGTTATTGTGTACAGTATTCTCCTGGTTCTGTTCCTCTCGTTCAGCATCAATTCATATAAGTCTTTCCAGGTTTTTCTGGTTTGCCTGCACAATAATATTTCATAACATTAATATATCACAACTTGCTTAGTCATTCCCCAACAGATGGGCATCCCCTAGATGGATTTTAATTTTTTATCTTGAAGGTGATAGGGAGCCACCGAATAGATGTTTAACATAGTTATACCTATGCTTTCAGAAGATCACTTTGACAGCTGAGATAAAGGAAGGAAAAAAAGCCAGGCATTTATTAGGTAGAAGATATGACTGAAGTGGGGGGAGACTGGAAGCAAGGATACCAACCAGAAGACTATTGCAATGGTCTAAGCAGGAGGTGATGAAAGCCTGAACCAATGTATGATAATATTATCAGGAGGGGCAAGTAGATGGCTCAGTAGATAAGAGTGCCAGGAAGACTCACCTTCATGAGTTCAAATGGGACCTCAGACACTTGGTGACTGTGTGACCCTAGGCAAGTCTCTTACCCCTGGTTAGCTTGTTTTCCTCACCTGCAGAATGATCTGGCAAACCACCCTAGTATCTTTGCCAAGAAAACCCCAAATGGGGTCACGGAAAGTTGGACCCTACTGAAACAACTGAACAGTAACTCACCACTGCAAATCCATAACTCAAAGACCAGCTACCTGGGGATGATGTTTTTACTCTAACAGTGATGGTAACGACATAGTAATAGCTGGCATTTACATAGCGCTTTAAAGCTTTTGACATGCTTTACAAATAATCTCATTTTATCCACACAACAATCCTGGGAGGGGGATGCTATTTTTCTCATTTTACATATAGGGAAACTTAAGTGACTTGCCCAGGTCACACATTCTTGAGGCTGGATTTGAATGGAGATCTTCTTGACTCCAGGGTCAGCACTCTATCCATTGCACCACCTAGCTGCCTTGTAGAGGGACCATGATCTGCATTGTTAGAGAGAGGTCTTATGTGAGGTGGAGGCGATCTTGACTCTTTTGAAGTATGTGGGTCATACATAGAGTTTTGTGGTTCCTTCATTAATCTTATTACAAATTGTTGGTCACTTCTAGAATTATTTTGATGATGAGTTTTTGGTCCTTGTCCTTGGTCTTACATTTACCCAGCTTCCTGTCCAGGGTCCCCTATTGAGTGTGGTGTCTGTGGACCATCCTCCGTCGGGCTGGTCCAGCCTCTCCTCTCCATGTTTGGCCTCTTGGGGCTCCTCCAACCTGGGCACTGACTATTGTCCATCTGTCTGTCTACCTGCAGTGTCGGATGGAGTGCCGAGATGTGCCGGCTGAGACACTCTATGATGTGCTGCACGACATTGAGTACCGTAAGAAGTGGGACAGCAATGTGATCGAGACCTTTGACATTGCCCGCCTTACCGTGAATGCTGACGTGGGCTACTACTCCTGTGAGCACCGGGGGACTCATCCTCCATCCTCCATCTCCAGTCTCTTCCTTTCTCACCTGTATCTGTGTCTTCTGCAGTCCCTTTCCTTTTCTTTGCCCTGTAGAATAACAGACTCATAAAACTCAAGAATATGGATTCTTAGAACCATAAGTATCTCAGAATTCTAGGCCCAAGACTCACAGCATCTTGGAATCCTGAAATTTTAGCATGAGAAGACAGCGTTTTAATGTTTGCCAAGTACTTCTCTATACATTTTCTCATTAGAGCCTCCCAGAAAGACAGTGAGGTCTAGAGACATTATCCCCATTTTATAGATGAAAAAACTGAGAATTTAAGGCCCAGGGTTACGTAGCTAGAAAGTGTCAGAGACGGGTCAGAGACCTCACCTCCTCCCAAGTCCAATACTCTATCCTTTCTGCCAGGAAGCCCCCTAAAGATTAGAACCTCAGGCATTTAGAACTGAAAGGGATTTGAGAGGTTGTGTAGTCTAATATCCTTTCCTATTCAGAAATCCTCTGCTGCCTCCCGGACACCAAGAGCCTCAGTGTTGGCAACTGCCTTCCCAGGGCTAACTGCCAGTCCCAAGGCAACTTGCTTCTTCACTTGGGATAGTCTCATTTGACTTTTAAAAATTTTAATTATTAAAATGATTAAACATTTTTTTTCCTCCCAACCTTTGGCCTCCCTTCCTACTCTCTCCCCATCACCTCGAGGGCCTTCCACCACAAACAAAAAACACTTATGATGTATATGCATAGTCAGACAAGACAAACTCCCACATTGGCCATGATCCAAAAATGTATCTCATTCATTACATTTAGTCACCTCTATTTCTGGAGATAGGTAACACGCACTGTCATCGATCCTTTGGAATCGTGATTGATCATACTTTGATTAAGAGTTCTTAAGTCATTGAAAATTGTTTTTATAAAATGTTTATTGTTATCAGTTGTTCTCCTGGTTCTGCTCAATTCACTCTGCATCAGTTCATTTAAGTCTTTCCAAGTTTCTTTGAGAACATCCCTTTCATTGTTTCTTACAGCACAATCAGATTCTGTTACGCTCCTGTACTGTAGTTGGTATGACCATCCTCCAATTGATGGGCACCTCCTTGGTTTTTAGTTCCTTGCCACCACAAAACAAGTTTTTATACATATAAGATGACTCCCTCTTTGTCTGATCTTGTTGGTGTATTGGCTCAGGTGGTTCCAGTTGTTAAGAATCCTTTCTTTTGTTGATATGAAATCTTTCTCTTTATAAATTCCCTTCCATTGGTCCCAGTTTTGTCCTCTGGGACCAGACAGAATGTCTGTCTTCCCTGCTCCAGGTTAGCCCTTGATGGATGGGAAAACCATGATCCTGTCAACCCCCTCTTCCCTTCCCCACTCTCACTTCTCCCTCTTTTCCTAGTATTTCCCCTTTACTCACCCAGCCTGTGTAAACCAAAGTCTCCCTAGGAGCTTCTCCTCCTCAGGATGGTGTCAGGCACAGAGTGACAGGAGAAGGAGGAGATCCTCCTCTGTCTCCAGGGAGCTCACAGCCATGTAGGGGAAGTGATTATCCTTGCCAGGAAATAATTAGAGAAAATACAGAAGCTAGTGTTCCTGCATGTGACTCTGCCATGCTCAGGATAGAGGAGGGCACAGGGCTAGAGGAGCCAGACAGGCCACCTGGGGCAGGGAGAGAATTTCTGGGAGTCTGTGGCTGCTGCTGGGATGGCTGCACAGTTGGACCACCACTGCCCCTCCCTGGACCACGGCCAGTAACTCTTGGGGTCCTGGTTTGCTTGTTCCCTTGAATTTCTGGGAGGGAGCCTGAAGCCATGGGAGGGGTATGGCGGTATGGTGTGTGGCCTCCAGTCTAATGTCCTTTTTCTTCCACGTAGGGAGGTGTCCGAAACCCTTGAAGAACCGTGATGTCATCACCCTCCGATCTTGGCTGCCCATGGGAGCTGATTACATCATTATGAACTACTCAGTCAAGCACCCAGTGAGTGTGCTGCAGACACCAGCTGATGTCAGAAGAACCTTAGAGTTCACAGTTCTAGACCTGGCTTGGGACCATGAAAATATGTTATTTGGGCAAATTTCTTCCCTTCTCTGAGGTTCAGTTTTTCCATTTCTGAAATGGGGGTGATAGTCCCTCCCTTGTCTTCTATCTCAGACTGAAGATCTAGTGAAGGTACTAGATAGGAAAGTGCTTTGGGAAGTCTGAAGTCCTGTACAAATCGAGTCGAGTGCACCAAATGCTTATAAACACCAACTGTGTACTGGGGTCTGGCCATCTGGTGCAGGCCAAATGGCAGTGTAGTTCAGTGGATAGAACCCAGATATTAGAGTTTGAGTTTCAACCCTCTAATTAACAGTGCCAACCCTAGTTTCCTCACCTATAGGATAGGTACAACAATATACCTTTGAGGGAGGAAAGGTACCTATAGGATAGGTACAACAATATACCTTTGAGGGAGGAAAGCCACTTTGGTTAGTGTTAAAGTGCTCCAAAAATATGAATGATTATGTCCTAAGACCTAGTCCTCCTGGATCTCAGTGTTGAGAGTTACAAGGGGCTCTAAAAATCATTTACTCCAGCCCCCTTCTTTTATGGTGGCCTGTTGTCTGGTCTACCATGCTCTGCATCCTGGCCTCCTCTCTCTGCCCTCACTTCCCAGTCATTCTAGTCTCTCTGCCCTTAGGCCCTTCAGTCTCTGAGGTCACATCTTGAGGGTTGACCGGTGGTCTTCTGGCTCTAACACATGCTATCTGGAGAGTTCATTTCACTTTTCCTGGCCTCAGTTTCTTCATTTGTTAAAGAGGAATCATAATCCACAACTTGACCACCTTATGTGAGAGAGAGTCCTTAGTCAACCTCAGAGCTTTAGAGAAATGGCAAGAGTTATTCTTTCTATATTCAGAATCCTGCAGTGGGAGTCAGGAAACCTGAATTCAAGTCTCAGATGGACCCCCTGCTCACTGTGTGGTATAGTGCAGGCACCTGCCCTCCTCTGGGCTTCAGTTTTCTCATTTTTTAAATTGAGGAGGTTAGACTAGATGATCTCTCTGAGGTGATTGTTTGAAACCCAAGGATCATGACCACAGGAAAAAACTGTTCAAATGAAAATACAGGTATGTTTAAAAACACAAGAAAGCTGAGAGTTATGGAGAAGAAACTCAGAAACTCCAAGTTTAGTAGGGGGATAAAAAGGATAATTTTATAACAGTGGCATTGATTGTTTGATTATTTGAAGCCTTGAGGTGGGAGAGGGCTTGCAAAGGCCAGAGCCAGAGGATAGGAAAGAGGTCAAGATCCAGGGTGGTCCTCATGTCACTAGAGGTGTAAAAAGGGCAGGGTGGGGCGATACGCTCAGTGTAGCCCAGAGAAGGAAGTCTTCCCCGCTTCCAATGTCCTAAGTGCCAGGAAGGTCTCTGCTACCTTTCCTTCCTGTCTCAGATATCAGCTACCCCTCTACCTCATGCCTTATCCTTCCCTTCATAGAAATACCCACCCCGAAAAGACCTGGTCCGAGCTGTGTCCATCCAGACCGGCTACCTCATCCAGAGCACAGGCCCCAAGAGCTCTGTCATCACCTACCTGGCCCAGGTAGACCCCAAAGGTGAGACACTGTACCTGGTCCACCCCCACCCCCCTCCTGTTCCTTTCCCTTCTGAGAGCCCCATCATACCACAAGACAGGGCAACATATCTATCCCCAGCCTCCTTCTACACCCTCAGTGCCCTGCTGTGGGCCCTGCCTTGTGCCAGGTGAAATGGTAGCAGATGAGCAGGAAATACAGGTTACAAATTCACAGGATTTTTTAAAGAGCTGTTGATATGAGAGAAGAGCCTTCAGGGAGCTTGCCCTCTGGTAGGGGGCCCAGACAGGAACAGGTAACTGCAATTCAGAACAGTACATGTAAGTGCTTTAGAAGGTTGCCAGGAGTTAAACAGAGATCCCGTGTTTGTTGAAGTGTTATACACTCAGAAAGCCTGGGGGATGAGGCCTGGGGGATAACCTTTGGATTTGAAGGCTAGCTCAAGTCATTTGTGATTGGTGAGGATGATACAAGATGGGGGAAGGATGAAGACTCAAAAGTGACTCTGGACCTTCCTGTGCACAGGAAGAACTGGGAGGAAGTGGGGTCTGTGGCCACCCGTTTTTATGGTCTGCTGTGTTTGTTTTAGGAGTCGGGTTTAATCTATACTTTATAGGGTGTGAGACACACCCTAGATTGTCATCGTGGTGGACAGAAGCCTGGGTGGCAGGACTCAGGTGCTCTGGGCTCCAGACCTTGCCAACTCTGTGCCCTTGGACAAGTCCATTTCCTTTGTCTAACCTCAGTTTTTTTTTTCTGTTAAATGGGCATGGTTTGACTTGATACTTCTAAGGACTTTTTCAACTTTAAAAAATCCTGTGAATTCTCTTCATTCTATTCTATCCTCTATCCTCTATCCTTCTAGCAACAGACAAATGCCATTAGACTCAAAGCCACTAACTGATTTGTTGACATTTTTCTCCACGAAAAATTGTAACGTATTGTCTTTGGGGTCAGGGACAAGGGGAAGGAACAGGGGACTAAGAAGAGAGGAACTCCTGAATTCTTGGGAGGCAGCGATGGTAGCGTGGAAAAAGAATCCTGCTTTGGAGCCCGAATCCCAGCTACAAAGCCCACTGACCTGTGACTTTCTCTCGGAATATCAGTTTTTTACCTTAAAATGGGGATAATCATATTTGAATGGCTTTCCACAAAATAGATGGCATGGGGACTGTTTGGATTTGGTTGGGGGAGTCACAGGGAAGCAAGGGAGAGGAAGGTGTCAGATTGTTCTCCTGCCCAAAATACTTTTCCTGCTCTCTTCTGCTGCTTGGAACCACTGACTCCTTCCAAACCCCAGCTCAAATATGACTTTTTCAAGAAACCACTTCTGGGTCTCCTCTCCTCCCAAGTCAGTGTATTTATTTAGTAAATGACTTCTATATACTCATCTGTGACAATATATCCCCCCTCATAGGACTTAGTTAAGTTCTTGAGGGTAAAGACTGTCTCACAGTTTATCATTGTATCCCTGATGGCTATCACAATGTGTGCTTAATACATGCTGCCTTGATTGAGGGTTTAAACAAGGAAGAACAGGAGGGTAGAGCCTGGGACAGGTCGGGGAGAGCCCCTTTGAATCAGAGGAATTATGGCTTAGCAGATAGAACACTGATTAGACTTGGAGTGAAAAAGGCCTGGGTTTAAATCCTGCTTAGCAGGTTGGACAGGTCACTTGACTTCTCAGTCTCATGTTCAAACAAAAACAACTCCTACCTCTTAGTGGGAGGCAGTGTAGCATTGTGGGCAAAGCCAGCTCCCCAACCAGGAAGACCTAGGCTTATGTCTTGTCTCTGTCTGGGTGACTTTAGGCAAGTCACCTGCCCTCTTTCTTAGTGCTCTAGGAGACTCAGAGTTAATTCCTCCTAACCTGTAGAAGGATTTCCCTATCTTCTATCCCACATCATGCCCTAAGGACACATCACAGTGTGTCGGAGAGAGCACTGGATTCGAGGGTCAAAGACCCTGTGCAGAAATCCCAACTTTGCCACTTACTACCTGCCTGATCTGGGGCAAGTGATGTAAGCTTTCTGGGCCTCAGTTTTCTCATCTGCAATATGAGTTGGTTGGATGAGATAGCCTCCGCGGTCATGTGGCAGGTGGAAGATAAAATGGCTGAGGAAACAAAGGTTTGATTTTCTGAGGAAATTGATTTATTAATCAATGCATGCCAATTACCAACATGTCAGGACTAGGACCTGTCTCAGCTTAGGCCTGGACCCCACATACAGGGGGAGACAGACTTTTATATATTAAAAACAATCAAATAACGCCAGTTAATTAAAAGGAAACAATACAACATTAGTAGGAATCTACTGCTTAGAGGCCCTTAGATTACGACAACCAGAAATCCAGTGACATCCAAAGATTGATGCAAGGAGTTTTCTCATAGTTGTACATTTCAGGCAACCCACGTGTCATATGTGAAAACTGGCCCCATACTGATCAATCAGTTATTGTTTCTACATTCCTTGGATTGTTTACAGACATTTGGGTGGAAGTGGGGCACTTTTTTCTGATTTCAGGGTACTGCACCTGTTCACTCCCCCTCTCACAATTTGGAAGCCCCCAATCTTTCCTCCAATTAGAAATCAGATTACCTAATGTATTATTTCCTTTTAATTCATTGGCCTTATTTGGCTAATTGTTTTTAAGGTATAAGTCTGTCTTTTCCTGTATTTGAGGTCAGGCCTAAACTGAGGTGAGCTGATCCTAGTTTGTTGGACACTTGGCATACAGTGCTTAATAAATGTGCTCAGAAGAGTGAATGGGCCCAGTGTGTTGGGCACTTGGCCTGTACTTTTTAATAAATCAATATTCTTGGAAGAGTGAAGCTTCGTTTCCTCAGTCATTCATTTTTCACCCACCACAGTCTTTTTAAAAAATTTTTAAAATTTTTTTTATTTTTATTTTCACCACAGTCTTTTCTAGCTCTAAACCTGTGAAATTATGATCCTAAGGTGGTTGTGAGATAATAAATTTTTTAGAATTAAATTTTCTTTTTTCCCCCTATATTATCCAATAGATTTCCTTCTTCCTTCCAATCCCCCATTGAAAAGAAAAAGAAAAACAAAACTTCCGTATATATCATAGATGTATAGTCAAAGCAAACTGCCATGTTTTTAAGAAAGTGGTGTCTTGTTCTTTGGGTAACATTTTCCTCTCAGTCCGGAGGTGTGGCTGTTAGGCTTCTCCAATTAATCTTTCAGATCTGTGGTCAGTGAATGATTGATCAGAGATCTTACGTCTTTCAAAATGTTTTTTTTGCAGTGTCATTTTTATAGTAGAAATTTTTCTCCTGGCTCTGCTCACTTCTCTGTTCATCAGTTCAAAATGAAGTTCAAGCCTGCTCTCCTACCCCATCCTTTTTTGTACCCCCTAATGATATGATTTATTAAGTCCCCCCCAACCTCCATTACTCCCCTTCTCTTCCCTGCTGTATTCTTCCCTCTTCCTTTTAAGATCATCAGAGCACAACACAAGTCACATTAGGGATGCTTGTATCTCATCTGCCTCCCTTCCCCCCGTCAAAAAATACCCATCTTCTCCCACCCAGTTTAAGTTTTTGCTCAGGTCTTTTCATCAGGAATGCTTACAAGTCTTCTACCACATTAAAGGTCCATTTTCCCCCCCTCTTGTAGGATTATACTCTGTTTTACTGGATATGTTATTTTTCACTGTTAGCCTTTATCATCTTTGAGAATTTCATTTCCTATGCTCTCTGCTCCTTTATAGTGAAAGCTACTAAATTTCTGTGTGACCCTGACTGTGATTCCTTAGGACTTGAATTCTTTCTTCCTGGTTGCGTGCAGTATTTTTCCTCTGACATGGTAGCTGTGACTTTTCATTGTGATGTTCCTGAAAATTTCATTTTGGAATTTTTTTTTCAGGAGGTAATGATGGATTCTTTCTGTTTTTATTTTGCCTTCTGGTTCAAAGAGATCTGAACAGTATCCATTCATGATTTCTTGAAGTATGGCATTTAGTTTTGTTTGTTTTGGTTATGGCTTTCAGGTAGTTGAATGAGCCTTGAGTTTTCTTTCCTTGATCTGTTTTCCAGGTCAGTTGTTTTTGACATGAGACTACTTCTTACATTTTCTTCTATTTTTTCAGTCTTTTGACTTTGTTTTAATATTTCTTGTTTTTTTCATGGAGTCATTAATTTGTTTGGTTCATTCTTATTTTCAGTTAACTTGGGTATGATTTTGTATTCTTGTGTCAGGCTATTAATTCTCTTTCTAAATCTTTCCTATATAGTTCTCATTTCTTTTCCAATTCTTTCCTCTATCACTGTTCTTTCATTTATAATACTGTTTTTAAACCTTGAATTATTTCTTCTGAGAATTCTAATTGGTCTTGTAGGCAAGCTGTGTGTGGTTTATTTATATTTCTTGAGGTTTTTCTTGTAGGTGTGTTGGTGCTTTTCTGAGTTTCTGTATTGAACATCTTGAGTCTCAAAATAGCTCTTTTTCTTTTTTTCTCTTTTTTTGGCTTACTCATTCTTCCAGTGATCTGTCTTGGATAGCATCGTAATGTGGCTGGTCTAGTTGGAAGCTCCGGAGGCAGAATCTGAGATCCTGCCCCTTTTGGTAGAACCTCTCCACTCAACACTCACCTGTGCCCCCAACCCCAAGCTGTTGTCCTGTCACGGGGCTGAGTTCACAATCTGCTCTGAGTACTGGCCTAGGTTAGGGTCTGAGTCAAGTTAGATCTATTGGTTGAGCTTGAAGGTCTGAGAATCCTTTAATTTTTAATGTTTACTTTCAGTTTCAAAAGAACCCTCTCCCACCCACTCAAAAGGCAAGAGGTGCAATTATATAGATGAAATTATGCAAAACATATTTCCACATTAAACATATTATGGAGTAAAAAAAGCAAGAAAAGTAAAGAAGAAAAAAATTCTTCAGTTCTCTACATTTAGAGAACAACAGTTCTCTCTGGAGGTCGATAGCACTTTTCATCATGAGTCCTTTGGAATTGCTGTGTAGCATTGTGTTGAAAAGAGTTGGTTATCCCTTTGGGCACACAACCTCTCTCTGCATCTCCTCGTGCCTGGGGACAGGGTTGAGTCAGTGATCAGACTGGGCATCCTGTGCCCTGTATTGCAGTCCTAGCTTAGAGCTCTGACCACCAAGTCTGTGATCCTGGCCTACCCTTATTTCACAGTTCCTGTTCTGGGTACTCATGCATGGTCAAATTTGTGATCTTGACCTGGAAAGATGACTCTCTCTAGTTTCTCTTTCTATTTTAGATAGATAAATAGAGACATATTTTATATCTATACACACACATGTATACATACATAAAATAATATATAATTTCTATTTTTATATATGATACATTTACATGTTACATATACATATGTATATATTAATCCACTTTGCAAACCTTATATCACTTTATAAGTATGACCTGTTATTATTCAGTCTCTAGATATTTTAAAAATAAGTCTCTATGTATGTGGAGCCAGGTGTTGCATGTCCCCGTTTAACTCATAACCACAAACATAGCTAGAACCCTCAGTGACAAGATAAGGGTACCCCAGGGGTGCAAGCAGAAGGCTCCTTGGGAAGTGCTTTTCTCCAGGGGGAGCTAAGAATTATCATTTGTTGTTCTAATTTCTCCATGTGAGAGAGGAAGGGTATGTGTTTCAGAGTCTGAGGCCCACATACACCTGGCATTTTCATCCTTTTCTGGCTTTATTTTCCTAGGCACCCTTTTCCATTAAAAAAAGCAGCCCCCTTCTAGATATGCGCTTTCCCCTTTAGTCACCAGAGACATGGGTTGGGCTTTTCAGAAGCACACCAGTAGGGACCTAGGCAAAATGATGAAGTCCAGCAGATCTAGAGTTAAGAACTGATCACAAGAAGGTGCTTGCAAAAGGGGCCCAGATGTGACCACAGTGACTCTCATGACTAATTGACCTGAGTGGGCACCTCACTGCCTCTGAAGAGGACCCATCACTGGTGTCTCCCTAGCTTCTCACAACTCATTTCCAGCATGGTCTTCATTTCTGGATCTCCCTGACTCCAGAATTATGGTGTTCACCTCAAGATCATCCTATATCTGAACAGGAATCCCTTCTGTTGTTCCCCAACAAGCCGCTGTCTCAGCCTCCACCTCAGTCAGTCAGCAAGCCTTAATTAAACCCTATACTAGACACTGTGCTCAACACTGGGGATACAGAAAAAGGCTATAGGCAGTCCCAGCTTTCAAAGGGCTCCCAGTCTTAGAGGGGAAACAACATAAAGTAACAATATGCATACAGGATCTGAATAGATCTAGCTGTAGAAGGCACCAGAAATGCAGGGAGCCAGATGGGGCCTCCTGCAGGTGACCTCAGGGAGAGTGAACCTCGTCTTGAGGCGGAAGTCTGTCTCGTTTGGCAATAACTCGTGGTTAGAAAATTTGTTGTGAGCTGGTCTGCCTCTTCACAGCTTCCCTGTGTTGTTCACGTGTGCTGCCCTTTGAGGTCAGGCAGAACAAATAGAATCCCCTTTCCACATGAAAGAGAGAATCTGCAGATGAGGAAATAAGGCTCAGAAAGGATGTAACCTACCTATGGTCACACAGCTCGTGAGTGTCAGAGCTAGGACCCAAATCTAGCTCTGGATCCAAGTCTAGGGCTCTTTCTACCACTATGTTCCACTGCTTCTCTAAGGAGGGAGGGAAAGGTGGTCACCAGTCTGAGTCTGGTCAAGGAAACCTCTGGACCTCAAGACGAGGGTTGGAGATCAGATCAACTTAGATTCCATAAAGGCCCAAGCCTGGGACCTGATGTTAGCCCTGGCATAGGGATAGTCTCTCCTCATCCATTGTGAGATTAAGACCAGTCAGTCAACCAACAATTGCTTTGTTCCAGACACTAGATGCTGGACAATACAGACAGAAAGGAAGCAGTCTTCTACTGGGCAAAACGTGTACTCGTCATAGCAGCTCTCTTTCTTCCCCCTCCCCCAATACATACTCTCAGCCAGAGAATTGGTCACTCTGGAGTACTAAGTTTACAGCATAAGAGAAGCTTATCTTCTCTCACTATGTGAGAAAGAGTTTGAAGAGGACAGCACCTGTGGTTGTCCTTCATCATGGGAGAGGCCCTTTTTTTGTTACTTGTTATTTATCACCTCATGGATGATTCAGCATGTATTAAACACCTATGTTGAACGTTGGTACTGGACAAGTAATTTAGATGTTAAAGCTCACAGTCTTGTGAAAACTCAATCTACATGGCATTGAGAAACAGAATGACCTGTGAACTCCGAGGGGAGAGGGTGTTACTGACAAGGGACACATCCAGGAAGGCTTCCTGGAAGAGGAGGCAGCTTGTGAGCTGGGCTTTAAGGAGCATCAAGGGAGGGCGCTCATCTGAGGAGCAGGGAACAGTGTGGGCAAAGGCATGAAATTAGATAGTCTAAGGGCACAAGAAATGGAGAGTAAGTTGGATATTTGGAGTCCAGTGTGTCTAGACTGGAGGAACATTAGAAAAGTTGGAGCCTTGAGTGCCATGCACAAGGATTTGAACTTTATTCAGTAGTAAGTTATGAATATGGCAGGCATGTGAATGGTGGTATCCCCCATAGAGAGTGTGATGTCAGAAGCACATGGGTGAATAACCAGGGTAGCTTTAGATATGTTGAATTTTGAGGTGCCAGTGTAGAGGACCTTGAGGGCAATTTCAGGAGCCACTTTTCTAGTCATCTATGGGTAGAAGGTGAGACTGACAGAATGGTAGAGTTTGAAAGGACCTCAGAGACTACAGAGTCCAAAGTGCTGATTTTTCAGACAATCTATTCCCTGTCACATGGTCAGTTTAAAAAAATGTGGCATCACGATTTGTCACTTGGTCCGCATGCCCATTTCTAGACAGTTCCTCCTTTGGTGGTGTTAAGACTTTAGGGAGCATCTCACCTCACCCCATCCTGAGCAGGAAGCTTTTCTTTCTCCCTGACTGTTGGTCATCCAGCCCCAAATAGGACAAAGTTACTGAGTTTAGGAAAAGCTTTCCAAGTTCAGAGCCACACAAAAGGATAATGACCTATCTTAGGTGGTAGTGAGTTTCTTATCATTTGGAGGATCTTGGGCAGGGACTGGATGAGCCACTTGTCAGGAATGTTGGAGACTCCTGCTCAGGTAAATGTAGGAAAGACGCTCTCTTGAGGTGCTGTCCAACTCCCAGAGTGCAGTTCACTGTTTTCAGTCACTCTTCTCTCTTCACAGGATCCTTACCCAAGTGGGTAGTGAATAAATCATCTCAGTTCTTGGCTCCCAAGGTGAGTAGCCATGGAGAGTAGTGAGGAGGGTGGGAAAGGGGCTTGAGAGTGGGCCTGGAAGTGGTGGGAGGCCAGGTCATGGATGTGGGGAGCCAGGAATGTGTAGGCAGTGTGGGTGTGTAGGAGGCCCCTGATGTTGGTGCCCTCTCTTCTTTTCTCTGCCCTGCCTGCTCTGGTCCCGGTGGCACAGGCAATGAAGAAGATGTACAAGGCATGCATGAAGTATCCAGAATGGAAACAGAAGCATCGGCCTCACTTCAAGCCATGGCTGCACCCAGAGCAGAGCCCCCTGCCCAGCGTGGCGCTGTCAGAATTGTCTGTCCAGCATGCCGACTCCCTGGAGAATATCGATGAGAGCACTGTGGCTGAGAGCCGGGACGAGCGGGGGGCGGGGGGCGAAGGCAGCGATGACGATTCCTCCCTGAACTGAGGGACCCCTCAGAACCCTGGCAAAGCCCAGGCCAGTCTCTCCCTGCCCTGCTGCTGGAGGGGAGGGGAGGGGAGGAGAGGAGATTGCTGGCACCTGGCCCAAGCTACTTTATGTCCTCCTTCCCCCAGGAAGGGAATAGGGCAGCTGGTGAGTTGGCCCTCTGCCTTGGGGGGGTGATGACAAACCCTGGAGAATACCTCCCTCCCCCAACCCAGGCTGGACCCCTTCTTCCAGGGCAGGGTGGGAAATGGAGGAGGCAGATTTTGTATAGAAATAACCCCCATTAAACTGATACAACAGCCACAGCCTGTGGTCAGGGCCCTGATTTCTCTCTGTTCTTTCACTGGGGTACCCTGCCTTTTCAGCTTTTTCCTGTTAAATCATTCACTCATTTGTTATCACCCAACTTTTTTTAATTGTCCAGTCTTCATTTATCCTCCTACCCTTTTAATCTTTGACTCATTCATTTGTTCATTGATTCATCTAATCAATTGTCCATTCTTTTATTCTATGTGTCTTTACTAAGTACAGATCCTCCTTCCCTTGTTTTTCTACCCTAGCTATATGGCTACAGTCATTAATCAGTTGTTATATAATGGGAAGAGTCCCAGCTTGTTCATTTGAACTCAGGCCCTCCTGAATCCAGAGTACTAGGGAGCTCTTTATGTGGTTGGAGGAGATAAGGTTCATGTGCATGGAGCAAGCAAGCCTTACCAGAGGTTGTGATGGAACCTGTGCTGAGCCTCAGGACCCATTGGCCCATCCACTTTGAGGGCAGGGCAGTTTTTTCACTGTTTCCCAAATCTCTGCTCCCTTGTCTCCCACCCAAAGCCTCCCAGACTTTTGTGGTCCTGAGCTTACCTTTGCTTCTTGGCTTAGGAGAGCTGCTACTCTGCTCCCTTGCTGCCTCTCTCCTCTCCGTCTCTTGGTGGTATCCAGGTTTAGCACCCACTTTCACTTCTTTCTGGCTTCTAGACATTCCATACCCTCTGAGTATGTATAGCCAGATGCAGGAATTACCCGCCAAAGGGACCTATATCTTCTGCCCTGTGCTGATAATAGCTTCATGGCTCAAAAGGAGAATGGAGTGTTCCATCCCATCATGCACGTGGGCATCAATTTAGGACTTGCCCCCCTGAGTGCACCAGACTGAGAGTTCCTTGGTTCTTTTTCACATTTTAAGTGCCCTCTCAGCCAGACCAGAGAGGGTTTGGGGAACTCCACCATTATGGAAAAAAAAATTTATATTTCGCCTTTAAAGATCTCTGGTTACAGTGTGAGTACCTTCTCGTCATGGACATCATTCAGCACTCCCCCAACCCACCCCAGCTTGAGTAAATGGTTTTTGTGGATGAAGGGACCTCCTGGACTCATCCCTCCTGGGGTATCCTTGGGTTGATAGACCCAGTTATAGGTTCCTAGATCTAGACCTGAAAGGAATTATTGAGTCCAAACCTCTCATGTCACACACCAGAAAACTGAGTCTCAGGGGGTGGTCACTTCTCTGGGGTCACATAGGTTGAAAGTATCAGAAGTGAGATCTAAACATCCACCACCCCTTGTTGCTCTCTTACACAAGAAACTCTTCTGACCTTGAGTACAGCTTGCTGCCCAGAACTTTTCATTTCCTGCATAGCCTACGAGAACCCCAGGGGCTCTCCCTGACTGGTGTCTAGGCAACTATGGACATACTGGCTCTTATTGTGAGGCAGAGAAGGGTGTCAATGGAAAATTTGTATTATTTACTAATAAACTAACATTTCTATAGTGTCTTGATTACAACCCTCTGAGGAAGATAGTATGAGGATTATTATTTCCATTTTACAGAGGAAGAAACCAGTCCAGAGAGGGATGTGACTTAGGGTCACGCATCTGATCAGTGGCAGAAAAGGGGCTCTAACAGCATCTACTGTTTTTATGGGATTTGCAAAATGCTTGCCATACACCCATTATCTTCAGTCTTCCAACAACCTTAAATAGCAACTGCCGCAGATGTTACCCCCCTTTTACAAATGAGGAAACAGGCTGCGAGAGATTAAGCCACTTGTCCTTGCTGATAGGGCTACAGTGCTGGAGGTTGGGCCAGAGATCAAGTCTCTTGACCCCCAAGTCCATGGCAGTTTTTGTATTTTGTGGCCAAATCACCTACTCCTCTACCAAGGGAAAAGCAGAAAGACTTCATGGCATCTTTAGCTTGTGTCCCATATCATCCCAGGAGTTTATACAGCAATAGCCATTCTTTAGGGAAGCCTGGATGTGCTTAGGGCCCAGGGCAAGATAGAGATGGCTAGCACTGTGGGCTGGGCTGGTCAAGGAAAACTTTGGAATTGGTGGTAGAAGGAAAATTTGGAGGAGGAGGGCCAGGACGGTATAATGGAAAGAATACTGATATCCCTGGCTGAGACACTAAGCTGAATGACCTTAAGTAAATCACTTCCCTTCACTGGGACTCAATTTCCTTGCCTGTAAAATTAAAATAATATTTCATTCCTATGACACAGAGTTGTGAGGAAAGTACCTTGTGCACCTTTAAATGCCTTAGGAATGGGAGCATATATAACATGTAGTGGAAAGTGCACAGGATTGGGGGTTCAAATCCTGATTCCAGTATGACTTCCTCACCGCAGAATTTAGTTACTTCATCTATACGACCAGACCGCTTTTCAGGTCCCTTCAGATTGTAGATCTATGACTCCATAACCTCTCAATCCTCTGATCCCCTTTCCATCAGGGTCTTGTAAAAGAATTCAAGGACTAACTCCACCCTGCCCCCCCAATTCTGGGAGCCCTCTAGGGGGCATCCTCCTCCTAACACCGGTCACCCAAAGGTCACAGTTCACGGTGAGAATCAGAGCCATTGCCCACAGGAAGCCTCCAATTCTAGTTGGGCGGTAGGAAAACCTAATCCCCTGATGAGAGACACACGTGCAGGGTCACACAGCCAGCTAGTCAGTGCAAACTAAGTGGGAGCGGCAGCTCCCCCAATCCTGTTCCTTGGCTCAGAGGTCTTCACTTAATGAAGCCCCCCTCGCATGCTTAGGAATCTCAGATTTAGGAATGCCCACTGCCCAGCTCTTTCCTGGAAGACCCTGATCTAGTCAATACATGCATTTATTAGGCGCCTACTTGGGATTGTCACTTTTCTAAGAGCCAGGAACTGTGCTAAATTCTAAGGATAAAAAGAAGTATAAAAAGAGTTCCTGTCCTCCAGGAGGTCGCAGTGCACAGGGAGACAACGCTACTAACAAGACATACACAGTATGATACAGGCGAGGTAATTTCAGAAGGAAGGCACTAGTACTAAGGCGCTGGGAAAGGCATCTTTCAAGAGGGTGGTGGGATGTTAGCAGAGACTTGGAAGCCCGGGAAGTCAGGAGGCGGAGATAAGGAGGGAGAGCATTCCAGGTTCGTCGCTGGGTTGCAGAGTAAGGTGATGGGGACAAGCACAGGTGAGAACCCAGGAAGAACTTGGCTGTCTTCCCCAACCTCAGGGTTTAGGAGCCGTCTCTGAGGAAGGCGGAAACGGATTTAGAGCAAGAAAAGGAGCCTGGGGACCGACTCTTGTTTTGGCTCAGAGAGTAGGTAGGGTAGAGCCTCTGTCAAGGTCACCCGGGGCTACTTTGGAGCTCAAGCCCTGCCCCTGGGTCCAGGGCAACTTCTCTACCTCACCGCGATGAGGACCAGCCAGCCAGGAGATGAAGAGACAAGACTGTGAAGCAGACTCAGCCCGACCCAGAGGAGGCGGGCCCGGCCTCCTCCCACCCCCAGCACAGTCCCGGCCCCGGCCCCGGCCCCACCCCGGGGGCGTCACGTGGGGCGGGCGGAAGCTCGGGGGGCCGGGGCTGCGGCGAGTCCGCGGAGGCGCCGGGCGAGTTCGGACGCCTGGGTCCGAGCTGCGCGGGAGCCAGGTCAGTACCTCTCCCCCACCCCTGGCTCCCCCATTCCCCTGATTGGTAAACTGAGGGTCCCTTCTCCGTCTCAAGGTGTCCTAGGATCCTAGGAGGTCATCGTGGACGCACGCCTCCCCCTCCCACTGGTTATTTTATCCCGCCCCAGCCTCTGAGGCGGCGGGTTGGGGGTGGGCTCGGGAGCTGAAGGCGGGTAGAGTGGTAGGGTAGAGAGTAGCAGGCTCCAGCCAGCCCAGGCCAGAGGGGCTTCCTGGAGGTAGTGTCCCAGGGCTGCGGGCAGAGGGGCTCAGGGAGCCCTGAATGAGGAGTCAGGCCGCTAGCATTCTCCCCCAGACTTGGATCCTAACGCGCGGTATGAGCTTGGGGTCATTCAATCAGCTCTCCCCTTTGGGGATCACTTTCTTGGTCTGTAAAATGATCTCCAAGTGTCTTTCGAACTCTGATGATCTGTGGTTCCCTCTGTGCCTGGGGAAGAGAGATCTGCAGGCCCCCACTCACCTCAGGGAAGGAGAGACACATGGAAGTCCTTACGGGCTGAGCTGGAGGGATCGGACCCCCAGAGTAGGAGTGTAGCGCGAGAGAGCCAGCCATCAGACTGAGCTCTGTTTCTGCAATGAGCAACCCAGATTTGAGGGGGCTTAGACCAGGAAGCTCCCCGCAGAGGTGGTCCTGGGAGCATCCCAGGGATGGTGGTGTTCTTAGGACTTTTCTCTGAAAAGTGTGAGTCTTCTCCGCAGGCAAGAGGTTGGGGCAGCTCTAGTTCAGAATGGGGTCGAAGGAGATCGGCATCCTCAGCACTGTAGGGCTCTGACCCAGGCAGGACCTTGTCGTGATTAGAAAACGCAAAATTGCAAGCAGAAAGCAGACTTTGGAAGTCTATGTGATGTGTAGAAAGATCCCAGACCTGAGTCAGGAGACCTGGGTTAAAGTCCTGGCTTTGAACCTTCCTGGCCATGTGACATGGCCAAGTCACTTATCTGTCTCTGGATCTCAGTTTCATCATCTGTAAAATGGGAGTTATCATGCCTGTACTCTGTACCTCCTAGAGCTATTATGAGGAAAGTTTATAGATATCGGATGTCAACCTTTGGGTTCTATAGAAATGAGAACAGTGCTGGTTAAGCCTGAATGGGGCCCCAAACTTAGGACTCAGGGCTCAATACGGTACCATTATCAGCTGACTTTTTATGTGGAGGAATTGGGAGTCTCTTAAGCTTGCTAAGGGCCCTGAAGACCAGCAAAGAATCTAAACCAGAATTCTTGATCTGATGTTCCAGGTTTCCAAAAGTCTGCCCCAATCTTGCTTCTCCAATCCTCTCTTCCCCCATGTTTTCTGTCCATTTTGGCTACCCTCTTTGGCAAAGGTCAAATCCCTTTCCCCCTTTGTGCCTTTGCCTAAGCTGTTTTTCCTACTCTGTGTATGCTTCTCATTTCTCATCTCACACCACCCCCTCTGGGAAGACTTCTCTAACCTCCCAAGTCCACTTTAATCCTTCCCTTTGTTGAGACCAAGTTTTTTCTTGTCCTATTCTGACCATTTCCAATATGTGAATTCTGTCTCTCTTATAGACTGTGATCTCTTTGAGGGTAAAATCTGGACCTGCTTACCCTTCCTCCATCTCCCCCACAATGCCTGATCCCGGAGAGAGTGGATAGACAGTTGAGCTGGAGGGGAGCATAGAGATTCATGACTTGGAGGAGGTTGTGGCCTATCCTGGATTTAGATCTGAACCTTTCTCCATTCTCTGCCTTGTACCCTAGCCACCTCCTCCACGTCATCCTTGTCTCTCCAGCCCTGACACTACCCCCATCCCCTTCTGTTGACTGTCTGTTCTCTAGGAGACTAGACCATGATGGGACTGAATAGCTGGGACTTGTGGTTTATCCCTTTCTAGCAGTGACCCCAAGGATCCCAAGTTCTGTTCGGCTGAGGAGGCTTAGCGCCCTAGGGAAAAGAAGGCCCTCAGAGAGCCAGCCAGAGGGGAGGGGGAGTTTCTCGGCTCATTTCAAGGCCCCCTCCACCTCCCCCCACCCCGGGGGGACCCAGAGCTCCAAGCTGTCCAGGCCCAGGGAACAAGTGGCTTCTGTTCCTGAGAGAGGGGGAGGGGGAAGGGGGAGCTGGGCTCCTGGCCCGTGCAGCCACTGACCTCAGGACACAGCCGCCCATCACCACAGGGGGCTGACTCGCTTTCCTTTCTCACCCAGTCCTCTTAACCCTTGGAGCCCTGGAAAAACCTACCATCTGGCCCTGGTCTAAAGGGAAGCCATGGTCTCTGGACTCAGTGATATCCTGGTCTGAGAGGACTGGTCCTACCCCATCCCCCTCCAGGCTTAGAGGCCTTGGAGAGCAGGGAGAGATTGTAATAAGGCTAACTTATTCCAGGGCCAAGAGGTCTAGAGATTCTTATATTTGGGGTGAGAAGAGACCATAACTGGAGCGCTGCTAAGCCTCCATAAAAAGCCTTTCCTGGTTCCCTAAAATGCTAGGGTTTCCCTTTTAGATTACCTTTAGTACATCCCATATAGCTCTTGTTTGTCCATAGTGATTAGATGGTAAACTTGAAAGCAGGATTGTTTTGCCTTTCTTTGAATTTCCATTGTTTAGCATAGTGCCTGGCACACAGTAAGAGTTTAATAAATGTACTTTGTTTGATAACTTGACTGTTGTAGGCTAGGGAAAGGGCCAGGATCTACACCCAGTACTTCAGTAGTGATGGTTATTCAGGTTAGGAAATTGGGGAGGTTATTTCCAAGTCTAAGCTAGGAAACCAGGGTCCTACCTTGCCTCTGCTCTGTCCCAGTCTTTCTTGGGGCGGGTGTGGGGGTGTGTGTGGGGATGGGGTGGGGTGTGGCTTGCACAACTCACTTCCCCTGCTTAGCTTTATTCTCCCTCCTCTGTAAAATGATGAGGGTGTCAGATTGGACTAGAATATCTCCCACGATGTCCAAGCAGGAAGGAAAGTCTGGCCATCTTATCTGACCTGCATCCGAGCAGGAATTCCCCTATAGTGTCAATGGCAACTGAACAACTGGTCTTGGTTAAATGCCTCTTTTGACGGGGAGCTCATCAGCTACCAAGGCAGCCTATTCCACTTTGTGATAGTAATCACAGTTACAATGTTTTCCCTTATATCAAGCTTCACATTGCCTCTTTGTAACTTCTCTCTTAGTAACTGCTTTTCCTTCTACTAGGCAGAGTAGCTCTAATCGCTGGGAGGACCCTGCCAGCTAGAATATTTGGTGAGCCTGAGTCTTTTTTACTGGTCTTTTTTTGGGGGTGGTGAAGAAGGCTGGTGATCAGAGTTTGCCTGCTTTGTGGGTTTCCATCCCTACACCTTTAGGAGCTCTGGGGCCCTCCTTTGTGGGCACAGATGGGGCAGAGTCTGAGAACTGGGCAGCTGGTTTCCTCACTTTGACCAAAGATCTGTTCCCATTTCTCAGACCCAAACGCTACAATTCTAATCTTTCTTAAGGGACTGTCCTTCAGGCAGCCTTTCTATCAGTAACACTTCCTAATGGATCATAGCCCTACCTGTACTTTCCTGAGTTCACCAGCCTGGGATCCTCGTGGAATTGTGCCACCTGAAGCATATTGACTTCACTGGGGACCTCAGAGCATCAGAGACAGTCCAAGGGCCTTTGGGTTTACCCCCACTATGATAGTTGTACTGGGGGCCCTTGGAGGCTGAGCCCCACCACTGAGCCCTAAAGCCCAGGGGGGATTCTTTACACTACCCTCTATTTGGGGTAGGCGTGAAGATAGGGGTTGACCAGGGCTTGAAGGGTCTGAGGGGCTTTGGCCTTAGTCCAGAGATGCCAGCTGGCCTGAGGGTGAGGAGTAACAGGGATAGGGGCTGTAGGTGATGTGGCTTCCTTGGGCCTAGCTCATGTCACTCGAGGCCTCAAGGTAGAATTGGGGGTGAAGTGTGAAGAGCAGTTTCCTTCCTCTGCTCAGGGTCATGGCGATGTACCTTCAAGCATTCTTTAGGCACCTACTGAGTGTCTAATTGTTCATCTACAGAGATAAAATGGCAAAGTCTCTTGCTTCAGGAAGCTTACCCTGTTACAGGGAATGCATCATGTTCAAAAATGCTTGTTTTCTATACAGATATGCCAGTATTACAAGGGATAACGGGGAGAGGTTCACGAAGAGGGCTATGAGAAATGTGAGGTGGGAGAGATCCCTTTCTTAGGATATGATTGCGTTTTATTTCCTATTCAGAAATAATAGGGATTTTTGCAATTCCTTTCCCCTCCCCGAATCATGTAATAAATTCAATACAAAACAAGAAACATTTGTTAAGCTCCTCCTGTGTTTGGAGCACCATACAAAGACTAATGAATGGATATATATGTTTGTGTAGGGGGCTCCTCTCTGGTCCTGCAGCTCAGTTTCAGTACCCTACTACAGTAGGGAGGAAAACATAATCCACTAAAATTAATAAACATACCACACTAGTCTGATTACATACAATGTCTTGAACCTATACTCCACGATCTCTTCAAAGAGAGGAAAAGAGGTCTAACTTTGTCATTTTTTTCCTTCTGGGTCAAGCTTGGTCATATAATTACATAGTGTCTAGTTTCAAGTTTTTTGGGTTCTTTCTACTTACATCACTATAGTCTTGGGAAGAGATCAAGTCTCTCTGGAGCTAGAGGCCAGGTAGAGAAGGCTTCTTGGAGGAAGGTATCACCTAAGCTAGACCTTGAAGGAAGGGAGTGATAGAGCTTGGCAGCTTTGGGAGATGAGCTCTTATTGGCATGAATTGGGCTCCAGAACTGGGATGAACAGCAGCCTGGAGATGAGACAGGACGAGATGAGGACTGGGAACACAAAAGTAACCCACTTTGGCTGGAGCAAAGACTAGATGAATGGGAGTGGTGTGAGAAAGCCTAGCCAGGTGAGTTGAAACTTAGTGGAGGGCCTTGAGAGGGCCAGACTAAGGAATGTGTACCTTGTTTGGTGGAGAGCTACTGGCAAGTTTTTGAAAAGGGATGGCATGGTCAGATCTGTGTATTAGGAAGATTCCTCCAGCATTGTGTGGAGGGTGGATGGGAGAAGGGAAGAGACTAGGGGCATATTGATGTCTGTATGAATGGAGGAGAGGGAGTAGATGTGAGAAGGATTGATAAGGGAAAGTCAGCAGATTGGGCAGTCATTTACAAGGCGGAGGGAGGGGAAGAATTGGGAGGTGAGGAAAGGTGATGGTAAGTTTTAGATCTATGTGGCCTTTGAAGTGGGGGGTGTCTTTTGAGCTTTTGAAAATGAAGAGCTAGAGCTTGGCTCGGGAGAGCGACTGGGGTCAGAGATTGAATTTATGGGTCATCTGCATGGTGGCGATAATTGAATACATGGGAGTGGATGAGATCACCGAGAGAGAGTAGCAGAGGACCACAGAGCCAGAGCTGGGGACACCCACACAGAGGTAATTAGAGGGAGAAGATGACTCAGTGAAGAGTGCTTAGGCAACTCAGAGGACAACCGGAAGAGAGGGTAGCATATCCAGAGCCAGATGGGGCTAGGCTGCGAGGGGAAGGAGGTGGTCAGCAGCACCAGATACTGCAGAGAAATCAGGGAGGAACAACGGAGCAAAGGCTATTAATTAGGTTTAGCAATGGGGATGTCTTTGGTGACCTTTGAGCAAGTAGTTTTAATAGAGTTAGGGATAAAAATCTGATTGTAAGGCATTTAGGAATGAATGAATGAGAAAAGTAGAAAATAAAGCAGTAGTGGAAGTAGAAGCAGCAAGTAGAGACTGTTTTCCAGAGGTTTGGGCTACACAGGGCCAGAGAGAGATGAGGCAGAAGGGTTGAAAGAAGTGGGTGAAAGGTTGCCAGGGGAGAGATTGGAGGTTGAAGGACCCTTTTGGTCCTTCTGTCTGACAACTCCTCATTGGTTAGACCTAAGAAGTTCAGAGCTCATTTGTGGGCAGAGGAAAAGGCACCAGTACTAATCATTGTTCAGTCATTTCAGTTGTGCCCTACTCATCCTAATCCTATTTGGGGTTTTCTTGCAAAGATCCTGGAATCGTTTGCATTTCTTTCTCATTTTACAGATGAGGAAACTGAGGCAAACAGGGTTAAGTGACTTGCCCAGGGTCACACAGTAAGTGTTTGAGGCTGGGTTTGAACTCAGGTCTTCCTTACTCCAGGCCCAGCCTTCTATCCACTTCACCACCTAGCTGCCTCTCTACTAATAATAACTCACATTTATATAGTACTTTAAGACTGGTGAAGCATTTCACATACATTATTTATTGGATCTTCACACCGACCCCATGAGGTAGGTGCTATTAGGATCCTCATTTTATGGCTGAGGAAACTGAGGCTCAGAAAGGTTCAGTAAATTGCTGATCAATGCTATATAACCACTGTCCTGTGTCGCCTTTCAGTAGAAAAAGGTTGATGATGCTGGAGAGTGAGATAGCAGATAATTGCAGGACCGAGGTCCTTGAAAAGATATTGAGGGCCTAGGAAGCCCTGGTAGTTGGTCCTGGTAGCCTTCACTTCCTCATTCTCTGAGGAGTCCTGAACCTTTTCTATACAGGAGGAAGTGAAATCTTTTACTGAGAAAGACGCAAGGATGGAAGTGGGGGCATGATGGGGAAAAGTCATAGGATCATAGATTTAGAGCTAGAATAGTTCATAAAGGCCATTTAGGATAGCCCCTGATTTTATAGATGGTGAATCTGAGGCAATGACATGGTCAAATGGCATGTTCCTGGTCACTTGGCTAGTACTTGTCAGAGGTGGGATTTGAACTCAGGTCTTCCTGACTCCAGGTAGAGGTAAAGGTTGGGGAATGCTACTGCCCTGGGTTGCTGGACCCATTTGTGACATTCTTCATTCATAGATGGTGAATCTGAGGCAATGACATGGTCAAATGGCATGTTCCTGGTCACTTGGCTAGTACTTGTCAGAGGTGGGATTTGAACTCAGGTCTTCCTGACTCCAGGTAGAGGTAAAGGTTGGGGAATGCTACTGCCCTGGGTTGCTGTACCCATTTGTGACATTCTTCATTCCTCGCTCCACAATTGCACTCCTCAGCCTCAGCAGATCCCAAACTGAACTTATCTTTAGCCCTAGATTTCTTCCCCTGCTTACAACTTTGGGGCCATTTTGAATTCTTCCCTTTCACTCAGCGTTTCGTATTTAATCGGTTAATTTTGCCTTGACAATTCTGCCGCTGTGCCGTGTCTCAGATACACTCCCACCAGTTTGTTTCTGCTGCTACACTACTAGCTCAGGCCCTTGTTCCATGAGAGGCATGTCAGAATGGTACAATGGAAAGGCTTCTGTCAAAGGACACGGATTCAAATCCTGCTTCTGACATTGACCCCTTATGTGATCTTGGGCAGGTCACAACTTTCTTGGATCTCAGTTTCCTCATGTAAAATGGGGGAGTTGGTGTAGTGACTTCTGAGATCCTTTTTAATTCTAGAACTATGGTCCTGTGACCTTCCAGGATTACTGCCATAGGCCCCTAGTTAATAGTTTTCCCACCTCCACTCTCTCTTCTTCAATCGCTCCATCTGCTTTTCTACTTACATAACCACTCCCCTGGTCCAGGCCCTTATCTACTTAGTGTCTGAGCTATTGCAATAGCCTACTGGTTTGATCTTCCTGCCTCTGGTCTCTCCCCACTCCAGCCCATCCTCCCCTCAGCTGCCAAAGTTGTCTCCCTCAAGTGAAGCTATGAGCATTTCACTCCCCCTACTCAATAAACTCCAGTGGTTCCCTGTTTCTTTGTTTTTTAATTTTTAATATTTTTTCCAATTACATGTAAACATTTTAAACATTTGTTTAGTAAAGTTTTGAGTTTCAAATTTTCTCTTTCCCCCTCCTCTCCCCTCACTGAGAATGGAAGCAATTTGCTATAGGTTGTACGGGTACAGTTGTGCAAAACATATTTCCACATTAGTCATATTGCGAAAGAAAACACAAGCTAAAAACAAAAAGAAAGAAAAACAAACAACCCCAAGAAAAATAAAGTAAAAAAAAACGTGCTTTGATCTGCATTCAGACTCTAATCAGTTCTTTCTCTGAAGATGGATGGCATTTGTCATCTAAGTCCTTCAGAATTGTCTTGAATCGTTGGATTACTGAGAATAGCTGTCGTTCAGAGTTGATCACTACACAGTGTTACTGTTACTTTGTACAATGTTTTCCTGGTTCAGCTCACTTCACTTAGCATCAGTTCGTGTCTTTCCAGGTTTTTCTGAAATCACCCTACTCCATCATTTCTTTTTTTCCCACCACTTAATAGTACTTTATTTTTTTCAATTACAAGTGAAGATACTTTTCAACATTCATTTTTGTAAAATTTTGAGTTTCAAATTTTTCTTCCTCCCTCGCTTGCTTCTACCCTCCTCAAGACAGCAAGCAGTTTGGTATAAGTTATACATGTACAGTCATATTAAACCTATTTCCATGTTAGTCATATTGTGAAGGAAGAATCAGAACAAAAGGGAAAAACTATGAGAAAGAAAAAACAAAAAGCAAAAACAAGTGAAAAGAGTCTGCTTTGATCTGCATTTAGACTCCGTAGTTCCTTCTCTGGATGTGGATGGCATTTTTCCATCACAAGTCTTTTACAGTTATCTTGGATCATTTTATTGCTGAGAAACTGCTCATCACTTTTTATAGCACAGTAGTATTACATAACAATCAATTACCATGGCTTCTTCATCCATTCCCCTCAATTTCCAATTTTTTGCTACCACAAAAAGAACCACTATAAATATTTTGTACATATAGGTCCTTTTCCTTTTCTTTTTTTAAATCTCTTTGGGATACAGACCTAGTAGTGCTATTGCTGAGAGTCAAAGGGTATGCACAGTTTTATAGTGGCTGTCAATTTCCTCTAGGATTAAGTGTGAATTCCTTTGTTTGGCTTTTAAAGATCATCTTCAGAAGCTGGTCCTTTCCTACCTTCCCATCTTCCTCCTCTCCATGTCCTCTAGGATCCAATAACATTATCTTCTTGCCACTCCTCATACTGTGACCTTCTGTCTCCTGACTCCATCCCTTTCATCAACTCTCCCTCATGCTCTTCCCCCAAGCCCTCACCTTTGTCTCCTGACTTCCCTTAAGATTAGTTCAAATCCCAGTTTTTGCAAGAGTTCTTTAATGCCCTTCCTCCCTTCCTTCCACTGCTAGTGTCTTCCTTCAGAGATTACCTCTCTTTTAAATGTTTATTGATTAATTGATAAATTTTTTATTTATAGATAGTGGCTTATATGTGGACCCCTCCATTAGAATGTGAGCTCCTTAGGACTCATGATGGAAAATGCCATCCACATCCAGAGAAAGAACTATGGAGTCAGAATGCAGAGTGAAGCGCATTATTTTCTTTTTTGTTTTATTTTGTTTTGTTTTGTTTTTTCTCATGGTTTCTTACATTCATTATAATTCTTCTATGGAACATGACTAATGTGAAAATGTGTTTAATAGGAATGTGTGTGTAGAGCCCATATCAGGTTGCATGCTGTCTTGGAGAGGAAGGAGGGAGAAAATTTAAAACTTATAGAAGTGAATACTGAAAATTAAAAATAAATAAATTGAAGGAAAAAAAGACATAAAAAAAAGAATATGAGCTCCTTGAGAGCAGGGACCCCATTTTGGCCTTTCTTTTCTATCCCTAGTGATTAACAGAGAGCCTGGTACATAATTTGCAGTTAATAAAAGCTTATGTACTGACTATAAACTCCTGGTCACATTGTTCCCTATGTCTGTTTTATCCCACTCCTAGACATTGTGCTTCATGGAGGGAAGGACCAAGTCTTGTCTAAACTTTTTATCTTCCTAGTGCTCAATGTATTCCACACAGTAGACACTTAATATGTTTATTGTATTGTATTCTACTTTACTTCTTCAGATTCTAATTTCCTAATATGGAAAATGGGAATAATTTTCTCTTGCATCTTTATCCTGGGCTATTTTATTTATTTTTTTCTTTTTAATTGTTTGTTACTGATATTTTTTGTTTCAGCTTATCATCGTCTTTGAATATATCCCTCCTTCCTCCTCTACCTAGTCAGACATCCTTGTAATAAAGAACAAACAAAGGAAGGGAAAAAAAGCTGTTCAATAAAATTAACCAACCAGCACATCAGTTGAGTATGATAGTGTATATAGTATTCCATACGCATAGTTCTCCACCCTTTCTGCAGAGAACAGAGGAAGGTACATCTTCTTTAAGGCGAAGCTTGGTTAGTATAACTGACTAGCTTTCAGTTTCTTTTCTTTCACTGTTCCTTTCATTTGCATTGCTATAGTGATCTTATATATTTTTTTCCTAGTTCTATTTCTTTCACTCCGAATCTGTTCATATAAGTCTTCCTCAGTCTTTGAATTCTTCATAGGGAATAATAGTTCTTGCGCTGCTAGAACAGTGCGTAAGGATGGTAAATTCCACAAAAAATTGGAGCTACTGAGCTAAGCTCCCTCCCTTTGAGCGATTTGTATCCTGGGTCTTGGTCCCTGAACTCTGAAGGAAGGCAGCCTGACTTGAGTCTCAGCTCTGCCACTGACTTACCAAGCCTTGGCTATGTCCCTTTCCGTCTCTGGGCCTTAGTGTCTTCATCTGTAAAATAAAAGTGCTGTTTTAACTCGTCTTTTTAGCCCCTTTCAATGTTTTAGGCTGTGATCTAAGATCCTGGCTCAAGGACCTCTCTGAGCCTCAGCCCTTTGCTTGCCCACCCTGGCAGGGGGTACGTGGGTGAAAACTAGTTGGACAAGATTGGTGAGATTGTGGGTGGGGAGAGAGGCTGAAATCACATCTCTGGGGAAGGAGGACATTGCCTATGAGTCCTGTAGGAGAGAGTAGCTCTCCAGGACAGGAGGACTTCTGAGGAAGAAAGAAGGGCCCACTCCCTTCTACCTCTGCCTTCTATCCCTTCTGTATAGGGTATAGATTACGCTGTTAAAGCAGGATGGAATTTTAGACAATGAAATGTTGGAACATGCTTCAGCAAATTTTTAAATGATACCTGCTAAGAGAAGACCCTGGGCTTGCTTCTGGGGATACTGTGGTCCAAATCAAATGGCCCTGCCCTCAAGGCATATATACATTATGCTTGGGGATGAAACATGTACCGAGATAAGGAAATTAAAAAAAAGAGAGAGCAAGAATCTTGGGAGCGAACATTAACAACTGGGGAGTGAGAGGATCAAAGAAGGCTTCCTGTAGCTGGGAAGCCTTGAATGAAGGTAAGAATTCTAAGGCAGTGTTGAGGAGAGAGTGCATTCTTGGAATGGAACACAGCCTATGCAAAGGTGTGGAGGTGGGTGATGGGGAATCACAAGTAGGATAAGGACTAGTCTGAGCTTAGGGCAGTCTCCAGTGGAGCCCAGGGGTGGAGGGGTAGGATGGGCCAATGGGTTGGTGTAATTAACTATTGCATGCTTCTTTTTCCAAAGTTGTCTCTTACCCTCTCTATCTTCTCCCTTCTATGTTTCATCTTGGGAAGCTTCTCCCTGCCCTGACCCTCTCATCCCCCAGAAATCCTCTTTTAACCAGACTTCCATCATTCTCCTTCTCTCTTTCTAGTTGGTCATTGTAGGTATCTTGAGTATAGGACTGGAAAGGACCTCAGAGACTGAGTCTAAAGTTGTCCACAGAATTCTTCCCCCTGTTTTACAAAGAGAAAACTGAGGCCCAGAGAGGTTAAGTGTCTTGCTCAAGGTGGAGCCCAGTTTTTCTGAATCCAAGTGCAGCTCTCCCCTCCCCACCCCCGGATACTTCGGGCCCATCCAAACTTCTGAAAAATCAAACTAGTTAAGATAGGAGCAGCTAAATTTGCCTATCAGAATCTGTTTTGTCTTCACAGCCAACGCTGGATCCGAGACAGGGGCACCTTTGGATCATAGTATCAAAAGGAACCTTAAGACGATGTAGTCAAACTTCCTCATTTTACAATTGAGGAAATTAAGGCCTAGGGAAGTTAATTTGCCCAAGGCCATACAGGCTCTGAGTGATAGAGGTAGGCTTCAAACTCAGGTCCTCTGACTCTAAAGTCACTGCTGTTATACTGTACCTTGATAGCATCTCTCATTTTTTCCTTGACCCACCCAGAAGTTGTTCATACAGAACATTATTAGTCCCTTGAGTTCAGGGACTGTCTTGTTGTTTGTAGTTGTGTCAGTTGGACTTAGCACAATATATAGCAAGCAGTGTTTCATAAGTGTGTATTCATTCATTCATTCATCTGTAACTCAGTCTAGATGTTCTTGCTGCCTAGTGTCAGGTGTCTCAGAAACTTGAACAGTTGCCTCATGCTCTTGACCTTTACCTTTCACTGGCAGAAGCCTGGAGTCCACATCCCAGAATGACATCCACAGTACTCCTGCTTTGTGGTTTAG
Source organism: Potorous gilbertii (assembly GCA_028658325.1). NCBI lineage: Eukaryota > Metazoa > Chordata > Mammalia > Diprotodontia > Potoroidae > Potorous > Potorous gilbertii. The sequence goes on from CM053771.1 coordinate 106,489,524, forward strand.
TTTGTGTAGACAGTTGTGTAGAGGCAGTCCTCTGGCTAGGCTCTTCACTGGGGAGATGCCTTGAACCTTGGGGGTTGTAGCCAGGTGGTCCAAGGCATGGCATGCTTGATGATCACGTGGGATCTACTGCTGGAATTAAAGTCAGGCTGACCCGAGAACAAAGCCTGCCTCAGAGACTTCCTAGCTGTGTGACCCTGGGCAAGTCACTTAACCTCTGTCTCTCTCAGTTTCCCCACCTGCAAAATGGGAATAACGGTAGCATCTACCTCACAGGGTTGTTAAGATCAAATGAGATAATATCTCTAATGTGCTTTGCAAGCCCCAAAGTGATATGTAAATGTTGTCGTTACCACCACCACTACTGTCATCATCATCATCATTCTCATTATTATACTGACCTATAGATGGTTATTTTCTTCTTGGCTCAGATTTCCCACTACAAACACAGAACAGATCCCCCATGTCTGGAAGCCTCTCCCTTGTCACCTCTGACTCTTGACTTCTTTCAGGATTTAGTTCCCATGCCTACCACCTTCTGTAGGAGGCCTTTCCTGGTCTGCTCAGCTCCTAATGCCTTCAGTTTATTTTGTACTGTATGTACATATAGGTGTGCATGTTGCAGATAGAAGATAAGTCACCAAAGAGTCAGTGTTGTTTCATTTTTTTTTGTCTTGATATCTCCAGCACCTCGTGCATAGTAGGCACTTAAATGCTTGTTGACTGATTGTTTATGGTATTGGGCTAGCTGGGTAGTGCAGTTGATAGAATTTTGGACTTTGAGTTAGGGAAGTCCGAGTTCACATTCTGACTCAGAGACTTAATAGCTCTGTGACCCAGGGCAAACTCTTCTTGCCTCAGTTTACTGACTTGTAAAATAGCACCTTCCTCCCACACTCATTGTCAGGATCCAATGAATTAAGCATCATAACGTGCTCTATTAATGTTAGCTATTATTGTTAAGATAAAAGTGACAACAAAAGTGATAGGTCTTTTTGACTGGAGAGGAGGCAGCCTGATGGACCTGTATGAGCATGGGGCTTGGGATAAGCTTCTAACCCTGGTGTCTCAGATGTGTGACCTTAGCCAGTCCTGTTTCTCCTCTTTGCAATGGGGATGGCAAGACTGAATGATTTCTGAGTTTTTTTCCAGTTTCAACTTCATTATTTGATAGAATATAAGTTCTGTGAGAGCGAGAACTGATCCATTTTTTTTTTATTGTACTTCCCTAGCACTTACTAAAATTATCTGGCATACAGTGGGTGCTTAATCATTGCTTGTTGGATGGTTGATTTCAGGTGCAGTGTAGCGCTCACACTTTATGTTCTGAGGCCTCTTCTGGCTCTGATGGCCCATGGCCCATGTTCTCTTTTTGCTCTACAATCTGTCTTTTTGCGAATTTTACCTCTTCCCCCTTCCACCTTGTTTTTCCATCTTTAGGTATGGTCATTTGGAAGCCAGGGAGGAGGATGAGTCTGGGTTCAGGTTAGGGATAAAGCTAGGTTTTGTCTGTTCAGGGCCAGAGACAATAGCTGATTGATGGCTCCGTGGTTATGGAGCTTGGGGAGCCACATTTATCTTGGAGGACCACCCAGCTAACAAATATTTATTAGATCCCTGCTGTATGCCTTGCGCCTGGAATACAAAAATAGAAATGAGATGATGTCTGCTGTCAAGAAGTTTGCATTCTGTCAGACTCAGCTCCCATCAGCTCCCACAGCCTCTGAAGGTGGAGTTAGAGGGAACCATTCATGCATGGGTGGGTCTTGACAGAGCTTGTGTATAATAGAAAGGACAGTAAAAATAATGACAGCTCCCATTTCTATTCTAAGAATCTGAATCATTAGTAAGAATGAGAGCCAACATTTATGTACCACTTTGAAGTTGACAGAATGCTTTGAGGACTTTATTTTGTCCTTATTTAATTCCCTAATTTAGATGACAGAAACATTTTACCGAGAAGGAAACTGAGGCTTAGAGAAGGAAAATGACTGGCCCAAGGTTAGTCAAGCAGCCAAGGTGGATCCAGACCCTCAGTCCTCTGATTCAAAAAATCAGGACTCTTTTAGTCTTTGATTTCCTCTCATCGGGGACAAGGGCCCCAGGAGTGACACCATCACCTGCTCCAGTGATTGGCCTCAAAACCCATTTTTGCCATCCCCATGGTCCCTGGTGGTGGTGGAGGGAAGGGGAAAAACTAGAGCAGTTATGACTGATGTTCTTAGTTTGGGTTTTGGGGGTGGGGAACAGCCCAAACCAGGTCCCCTCATCATCCCCATTCTGGACAAGGGCCAAGAGTCAGGTGGTGTGAGGGATCCTGGGCTTGGGACCAGACTTCTGAGTTCTAGTCTCTGCTCTACCTCTGGCCAGTGGTTTGACTCTGGAGAAGGTCTTGACTTCTCTTTCTGTAGTGGTACTGGGTAAATGCTGAAGTCTCTAAGATTCTGTTTGTCTGCCTTTTGGGGCATTTGGGATCTTGGCTGAAAACTTTGCCTGAAAAAAAATGAGGTCATTTGATGAGAGCTCCCTCTTCTCCCATCCTCCTTATGTCACATCACTTGGATTCTTTCTGACACCGTCTCTCCTTTCACCCCTGTCTCCCATGAAGAGGTAGGCTTTCTCCTTGCCGAGGGAGCCATCCCATTCCATCCTGCCTCTTCTAGCATTCTGTCACCTCTGTCATCCTCACTCTCTCTAATCTTCAGTCTCTCCCTCTCCGCTGACTGCTTCCCAATCACCTACAAACATGCCTATGTTTCCTCCATCCTCAAAAAACCCTTACTGGATATGTCCATCCCCAGTAGCTTTAATCCCATGCCTCTTTTCCCTTTCATGGCTCAACTCTGAGAAGGCCATGTACAACTGAGGTCTCCACTTCCTTTCCTCTTTGTCTCTTCCTAAGTGCAACCTGGCTTCTGATCTCATCATTCTTTAATTAAATTTAAACTTTCCTCTCCAAAGTTCCTAATAATCTCTTTGTTGCCAAATCTAACAGCCTTTTCTCAGTCCACTTTCTCCTCAGCCTCTCTGCAGCCTTTGACACTTGATCTTTCTTTCTTTCTGGATTCTTCCCTTTAGGTTTTTAGTGTACCACTCCCTCCTAGTTTTCTTCCTACCTAGCTGACTATTCCTTTCCAGTCCCTTTTTCTGGATCTGCATCCAGGCCCCATCTACTAATCATGGTATCCTCCAAAGCTCTCTCTTCCCTCTGTACTGTTTCACTGGGTGATCTCCTCAGTTCCCATGCAGCTATTTCTCATATATTTATGAGGGTGGGGTGGGGAACCTATCTCTTGACTTCCAGTCTTGCATCTCCAACTGCCTGTTGCACATCTCTAACTCATTGTCCCATAGACAACTCAAATTTAACACATACAAAATTGAACTCATTAACTCCCCTCCCCTGAGACCTTCTTTTCCTCACTTCTCTTATTATCATCAAGGGCACTGCCATCCTCCCCGTTACCTAGACTCACCACCTCAGTGTCATCCTCAACTCCTTACTCTTACCTCCCTCCTCTCATATCCAAATCTGTTGTGAAGTCATGCTGATGAAGTCTTGCTATGCAAAATCTCTTATGTAAGCTCCCCTTCCTCCCAGCTTCTCTGTTAGTGCTACCAGCCTGGTGCAGGCTCTTATCCTCTCATATTTGGGTTATTGTAGTACCCTGCTGGTGGGTGTGCCCTCCTCCCCCATTCACTAAGCTATAGGGCAGCTAGGTGGCTCAGTGGATAGAGCACTGGGCCTGGAGTCAAGAAGACTTATCTTCCTAAGCTCAAATCCAGCCTCAGATACTTTTTGCTGTGTGACACTGGATAAGTCACTTCACCCAGTTTACCTCAGTTTCCTCAACTATAAAAGGAACTAGAGAAGGAAATTACAAACCACTCCAGTATCTTTGCCAAGAAATCCCCACATTGGGTCACACAAATAGTCAGATGGACTGAAATAACTGAACAACAACCTTCACTAAAACTCCTAACTGATGTCACTGACTTCCTGTTACCTCCAAGATTAGCTATAAAATTCTCTGGCTTTTAAAACCTTTGTAACTTGATCCCCTTCTATCTTCCTAGGTTTTAGATTTTGCACCTTATTCCCTCCCACATACTCTCCAATCCAATGACGCCAACCTCTTGGCTGTTCCTGGAACCAGAAGCTCCGTCTCTCAGCTCTAGGCATTTCCTCTGACTGTCTCCATTGCCAGAAATGCTCTCCATCATCTCTGCCTCCTGGCTTCCCTGGCTTCCCTCCAGTCTCAGATTTTAGCTAAAATCCTCCCTCTGCCAGAAGCCTCCCCCTGCCCTTCTTTCTAGGATTGTCTCTGATTGTTCTGGTTTGTCTCCTTTGTAGTTTGCACTTGCCTCCTTCATTAGACTGGGAGCTCTTTGAGGGAAGGTCCTTTGCTTTTGCCTTTCTTGGTATTTCCAGACTTACCCTCTCATATCTGGGTTATTGTAGTACCCTGCTGGTGGGTGTGAGTGGTTTTCCTGACCGAGCACATGGTAGGTGCTTGCTAAATGCTTGTTGGCTTGATTTGTGGTCCTCAGCCAGAGGGCTGGATCTGTCAGGAGGATCCAGCCCAGTCACTGCCTTAACTGCCATCATCCAGGCACCCAGTACCGAAGAGCTGAGATCTTGTACTCTGCCTTGATTGTCACATCTTTGCCCTCCTCCCAGTGTCTATCCTAGATCTTCTTTTCTCACGTCTTCCGACACTCCCTAATCCTCTCCAGTCAGCAGGAGGACCTCATGTGACACTTTCCTGAAAGAAATAGAGGTGGCCCATTGAGAACTCTCCCTCCTCTCCAATGGCACACTTGAAAGCAGCATCACCCCCGGTCTTTCCTCCTTGGCTCTAGTCTCAGAGAGTGGTTCTTCTTGCTAATGCTGGCCCTTGATTCCTTCCCTTCCCATCATTCCCCTTTTCTCCATAATTTTCAGCCTCTTAGCTGGATTTATCGGCTCCTTATCTGATGCCTATAAACATTCTCAGAACTTCATTCTTTAAAAACAAACAAATCAGCAAACCCTTCACTGGACCCTACCATCACTTCAGGCTCCCGTCTTGTATCTCTCCTCTCTTTCACAGCCAGACTCCTAGAAAAAAAATGTTGTATGTAGTTGTTGACTCCACTTTCTCATCTCCCACTCACTTTCCAACCCTTTGCAATCTGGTATCTGTCCCTACCATTTGACTAAAACTGCTCTTTCCGCTGGCACCACTTCCCCCCCCTCCCCTCTCTCCCTTCCTTCCTTTCTCTCTCACTCCTTTTCCCTCCCTTTCTTACCTTCCTCCCCCTCTCTCTTTCCCTCTTGCTTTCCTCTTTCTCTCTCCTTCTTTTCTTCTCTCTCTCTCTCCCCCATCTCTCCCTCTCCCTCTCTCTTTCCCTCCCTTTTCCTACTACCTCCTTTCCCCTCTCTCCTCACTTCTTCCCTCTTTTTTTCTCTCTTTCCCTTTTTCCTTTCCTCCCTCTCTCCCTTCCCTCCTTTCTTCCCTTTCTTCCCCAAATCTAATGAATGGGCTTTTCTCCAAAATCTCTTCTTTCTAGATACTTGATCACCCTCTCCTCCTGGATACTCTTTCCTCCCTAGGTTTTCCTGGCACTGTGGTCTTCTGGTTCTCCTCCTGGTTCTCCTCCTGCCTCTTAGACTAATTCTTCTATTCACATGTTGCTTTCAGAGCTTTTTTTCTGGGCCCTCTCCTCTCCTCTCTCCACATCAAAGTTCTTAACCTGAGGCCAGGAAGTTAAATTTTTTTTAATAACTATTTCAATATGGTTTGTTTCCTTTGTCATCTTATGTATTTTATGAATTTTAAAATATTATTCTGAGAAGGGGTCCATCCATAGGCTTCATCAGACTGCCAAAAGGTACAATAAAAGGTTAAGAACTGCTGTTCTACCTTCTTTCAGGGGTCTTATCAGCTCTTAGGAATTTAGCAATTTTGTCTATACAGATTGGGCAGCTAGGGGTGCAGTGGATAGAGCACCAGTACAGGAATCAGGAAGACCTGAATTCAAATCTCACCTCAGACACTTGACACTCACTAACTGTGTGACCTTAGGCAAGTCACTTAACCCCAATTGCCTCATCCTGGGTCATCTCCACTCTTCCTGATGAATATCTGGTCACTGGATTCAGATGGCTCTGGAGGAGAAGTGAGACTGGTGACCTTCATAACCCTCCACCACCCAGAACAAAATCAAGTGCAAGTCATATCATTATTTCTCTGATGGCATGGTCTCCTTCGGCAACGAAGGATGAACACACACTGTACAGATTATTCTCAAAAACACATATCTACCCCTCACCTCTTTCTTCTGAGCACAAGTTCTGTGTCTCTACTTGCCTGCCAGATATCCCCAACTTTTGATGTTCCATAGGCAGCTTTAAAAAAAAAATTAATTAAATTTTTTTCAATGAACAAACATTTATTTCCTCTCCTTACCCCTCCCTCATTTAAAAATAAAAGATAAAACCCTTGGAATAAATATTCAGAGTCAGGTAAAAAAATAATTCCACATTGATCGTGTCAAAATTATGTCTCAGTTTGCTTCCTAAATCCATTAATCCAGGTAGGGAGCAGGCTTCCTCATCAGGCCTCTGGAATCTTGGTTGGTCACTAAATTGTCTTAGGTTTCAAAGTTGTTTTTACACTGTTGCCATCATGTAAGTTGTTTTCTGGATTCTGCTCACTTCATGCTGTATCAATTCATGCATCTTTCAATTTCTCTGAAAATCATCCTGTTCATCATTTCTTAGGGCACAGCAGTATTCCACCATATTCATATACTGTAACCATTTAAAAGGGACCCTGCAATTTCCATTTCTTTCTTTAACCACCAAAAGAGCTATTATAAAGTGTTTGTATGTATCAGTCTTTTTCCTCTTTCTTTGATCTCACTGTGGGTATAGACCTGGTCGGAGCACGAAAGGTAGGCGCAGCTTTTTGTACATCGTCACAGATTACTTTCCAGAATGACTCGACTAGTTCATGGTTCTATCAACAGTGAATTAATGCCTCCATTTCCCCATCTCCTCTCTGGCATTTGTCATTTTCCTTTTTATATCAACTTTGCCAACCTGATGGGTGTAAAGTGGTGCCTTGGAATTGTTTTAATTTGCATTTCTCTAATTATTAGTGATTGAGAGAATTCCTTCACATGACTTGATAATTTGAATTTCTTTTCTAAATATTCATAGCCTTTGAATTATTAATTGGGGAATGCCTCTTATTCTTATAAATTTGAATCAGTTTCCTATATATTTTGAAAATGAGAGTTTTATCAAAGACACTTCCAGCAAAGATTCTCCCCACCCTAGTTTATCTGCTTTTCTTCTAACTTTAGGAGTTTTGGTTTTGTGTGATCAGAATTAACTATTTAATCTCCTGCTTCTAGTTTGGTCACACATTTTTTCCATCCCTATGGATCTGCCAGTTAATTTCATCTATGCTCCTCCGATTTGTTTATGTAGCCCTCCTTTAGTTATAAGTCATGTATCCTTTAGGAGCTTGTCCTGGCAATGTCGTTCTTCCAGCTGCCCAGGTTCACCACTAGACGGTATCTTTGACTTGACACCTCACCTCATTCTCTATATCCAATCACTTGCTAAACTTTTCAATCTTATATCCTCAACATCTCTTGCATCTGTGCCCTTCTCTCTACTTAAACTGCATTCACCCTATTACAGGCCCTTCTCATCTTTCACCTGGATTATTGTAATAGGTATCCATGCATCTAAGTTTCCCCATCCATTCTCTGCAGCATTGCCAAATTGTTATTCCTAAAGCACAGACCTGATCACTTTACTTCCCTGCTCAAGAAACATCATTGGCTCCTTGTTCCTTTTGGTACAAAATACAAACTTTTTTGTTTGGCACTTACAGCCCTTTACAGTCTGTCTCTAACCTGTCTCTCTCCATATCACTCACTGATAAACCTATCAGCTATATTACAGCTAGATTAGATTACTTGCTGTTCTATTAATTGGGGATTCCATTTCTCACCTCTGTACCTTTGTTTGGACTGTTTTCCGTATTTGGAATATTCTCCCTTGTCACCTCAGCTTGTTGGAACCTCTAGTTCCCTTCAGTGTTCAGTCCAAGGGCTGTCTCCTTCAGGAGGCCTTCCCTGATTCCTTCAATCGTTCTACCTACATCCAACACCCAAATCACCGTGTTTTTATTCTTGTGACTCTGGGCAAGTCTCCTGACTGCTCAGGACCCCACGAGTTCTCTCAGACTTGGAAGCAGCAGGGCCAGTGCCATCAGACTTCCTCACCAGCAGGTCCTCATGCCAATGACATCACGGGATCTGCCAAAAAAAACAAAACAAAACTCAAAAAAAATACCCAAACACACAAAAAGCCCACCAATCCTGTATGTATTTACTTATCTATGATTATATTTTACCTTTCTAGTAGAATCTAAACCCTTTGAGGGCAAGAAGTTTCTAACCTTTCTACTTGTCACTACACTGCAGTGCATGGGATCTTCATAAATACTTGCTTGTAATATCTTTTAGGAAAGACATTAACAACCTCAATCCATTCTTCTGGAGGATTACTACTAGGGGGAGAGGAATGGAGAATCACTCAGAGGACAAGTGTCTGGTGAAGAGGTGTCTTTAGACTTTGGACTTAGGTCTGGATTCACATCTTACTTCTAATGTCTTCCCTGTAAGGTCTTGGGCAAATTGCTTGATGTTTCTGCACCTCGCCTTCATCTTCTGTGGGATGAGACTGTGGGACTAGATGACTCTTGAGGTCCCGTCTAGACCTTTGGATGTTGTCTTCAAGTATTGGGAGGGTTTACGTGGGCAAGAAGAAGTACACTTGTTTCACTTGGTTTTGGAGAATAGAAGTTGCAGGAAAGGGGAAGGACTTTGCAGACTTAGGGTTGAAGGTGGGAGATACTCAAAGTAGGAGATGAACAAAAATCTTATCCAAAAAATCGAAGAAAGAGATGAGGGCCTGAGTTAGGGTGGTGGGTAGTATGGAGGTTGACTTGGCAAGTGGTTGGGTGTGAGGGTGAGGGAGAAGGAGGATCCAAGTGATTAGAAGCGGGGGTGGTACGCTGAGTTTCCTTTTTTGTAAACTGGGACGAATAATTGTAAGGACATTGGCACACAGACCCTTCCTCTTTGGTTGGTTATTACGTGGAAGGCATTTTGCAGATCTCAAGAAATGGTAACTTCATTACTTGCCAATGGCCAAGGCCTCAGCACAAAGAGAGATCCAAAGAGGGAAGGAGATAGGCTGGATGAGTACAAGGATATGCCAGCACATGCCAGATGCTGTGGATATGGTGAAACTGAGGCAGGGGCTTGAATTGAGAGGATAGAGTTTGATTACTGTTCAGTGCATTGAATTAGGAAACAGGTTTTGGGTTCTAGTCCCTACCCTGCCATAGTGACCTTGGTTATTGCCTCAGTTTCCAGATTTGCAAAAGAGGAGGCAACAGTACTTACCTGGGCTGGCTCACTGGACTTTTAGGAGGACAAATGGGAAAGAAGCTAATTTTGCCTCCAGATGCATCTAGTGTCCAAGAAGGCTTTCCCTTGCCCCCCTACCCCTGTTGGGTGCTTTCTAGCACCTTATTGAAGGGATTTCCAAAGGCTTTATTGGGGATACTCAGCTTAGCATGAAGTTGTGGACTTCCATGCTCCAAAGTTGTGGGTTTTCATGCTCCAGTGAGCTTGGGAGGCTGTAGCCCTCTATCTCTCCAGAGACAGCATCTTACATAGATTGAATGACAGGAGGGATGAGAATGAGAATTCATAGAAACTTGGATTATAGAAGCACAGAATTGAGAATCTTTGGAATTTAAAGTGGTAGTGAGAGAACCTCAGAGCTGGGAACTCATCGAACCTTGGATTATAGATCTACAGAATTTATAAACTTTGGAATTTAGATTCATAGCCAGAGGATCTTGGAGTTAGGAGCTCGTAGAATCTTGGGATTATAGACCCATAGAATTTTGCCACATAGTGGTTCATTGATAGAGTCAGGAAGACCTGAGTTCAAATATGGCCTCAGACACTTACTAGCCATATGACCCTGGGCAAGTCACTTAATTCTATCTGCTTCAGTTCCTTGTCTGTAAAAGGAGCTGACAAGAAAACCCCAAATGGGATCACAAAGAGTTGGACACGGCTAAACAAGAAGAATGTAACACCTTTGGAACTTATAGATTTATAGCTAGAGAATCTTGGAACTGGAAGATCTGAGCAGAGATCTATTTTACAAGTTCCTGTCCAATTTTGGCTTGAGGACCACCCGGGATGAGAAATTGATTTCCTTCTCTTGGGGGGCAGCTCTGATCATTAGGATGAAGACCTGTTAAAATGCATGTCTCCTTTGAGGGGCTCCTAGGACACACAATCACAGACCTAGAGCTGGAATGAACCTGAGGGCCATCTAATCCAACCTCCACATTTTACAGAAAAGGAAACTGAGACCCAGGAAAATGAAGTGACTTAGCCTAGGTCAGATAGGTGGGAGCTGAACCCTGTTCTCTTAACTCCAGAGCTAGGGCTCTTTCCACTGTACCACACTGCCCCAATCCCTTTAGTCAGAGAGTTCCACAGGAGTCCTGACTGGTAGCCCTATTATTGTTAGAATTGAAGTTTTCTGGTTAAGTGGTAGAACTGTATAGTTGTAATCATAATAATTTATTATTATTAAGGCCATTTAGCCCAATTTCCTTGTTCTTTTTGAAGTTTTCTTGCTCTTTTCTTTTTATGTTATAGTTCTTGAAATAATACATCCCCCTTGAACCTTACTTTGTAAATTGGAAAAAAGTTACTCAAAACCAAGCAAGAGGGCAGTCAGGTGCTTCTGACATGGTCTGAAACATTGTGCACCAGTAATCCCCCATCTTGATGCTGAGAAGAAGGAAATGTGCTCCTTCATCTGTCCTTTCAGGCCAAGATTGCCAACTATTACCCATTTCGTTTAGTTTTTCAACTTTAAAAATTTTTTTAAAAAAATGAACATGCATTTATTTCCTTTCCTTCCTAACTCTTCTCCTTTAATGAAAATAAATAAGAATAAAATCCTTGTAACAAATCTGCAGAATCTGCGTAGTCAAACCAAACAAACTCCCATATAGTCCGAGCCCCTAAATCTCCCTCTTATGGTGTCCCAGATCCTATCACATCTCTGACAGGAGGTGGACAGCCTGCTTCATCCTCAGTCCTCTGGACTCATGGTGGGCCATTGCTGTGATCCAAGTTCTTAAGGTGAACCCTTTGTTTGACGGAGGAGGAAACTGAGGTTCATAGAGAAAAGCGACTTGCCCAAAGCTACTTAAGAGTCAGTGGCAGAGCCAGCATCCAGATTCCTAGTCCAACAGCCTTTTCTACACCACTCTGCCTTGATGGAGGCTCAGAGAGCATGGCCTTTGGAAACAGTTCTAATAGGTTAGTGCTCATTTTGGCTCGCTTTTCATTCGAGCCCTTCATAAGAGTCTCCTTGCAGAAGGGAGAGGACCCTGCGTCCTCAGAGATTGTGCTGTTGGTATAGTCAAACTTTGGCAGACCCTACGGAAGAGGTCTGTTCTTCTGTAATCCCAATGTTCTATGAGCTTCCAGCTTCGAGGTTCTCTGACTATGAGTCTAAATTCCAAAGGTTCTAAATTTCCAAAAAAGTACAGGGCCGGCATTGGACAGTATATCTGTCATCTGGACACCGGCCTGGCTCAGTGCTGAGATGCTCATCTCCAGAAGTTTGGCCCCTAGGGGATAGACTTTTTTTTTGGCTACTGCTCCACGGTAAGAACCATCTGTTAAGGAAAGAACAGAAAAAGAAACTGAAGTGTGTGTAATTACAATGACCAAGAAACTTGGCTGTTCTTTTCCTTGGAGAAAAATATACCTCCTTCCCTTATTTACAAAGGTGGGGGACTATGGGTATGGAACATTACACATTGTCCACACTGCCATTCCATTCCCCATCTCCTTGCCTTTGTATGAGCCTGGAAGACTTTTCTGTACTAGGCCTTTTCTAACCTTCCCAGTTGTTTGTGAGTGCTCTCCCACCCCATTTTATCTCTTGGAGTTACTTCTTTGCGGACATCCTCTTTCTCCCTAGTATATTATAAGCTCTTTGAGATAAGGACTGTTTCTGTTTTTCTTTGCACATTAGGTACTTAATTATTGTTTATTGAATTGAGCAGTGACATTAACATGGATCCATGACATTTAAATATTTTGATAATTAATAATGACAGTCAGAAAGTCAGCAGTGGGTTATGAAGAAGCCAGGAAGGCCTGAGTTCAAGTCGTACTGCTGACATAATACACTAGCTATATGACCTCTTGGTGTCCCCAGGCAGCTTGAAGATTACAGTTACAAAGAGCTGCTGATCCACGCTGGGAATCCCCTTCCCATCCCAAATAAAATCACAAGTTTGGACAACCTTCCTCATTGCTCCCACCCCAACTCGCAGAATCTGAAAATAGAAGGAGAAGCCTAGATAAAACTAAACTCAGGTGCTCTAGAAAGATGAGAAAGAAAAAAAAGATTTTCATTAGGATCAGAAGTTTATCAGAGATCCTAACAGGTGGAAGCAGTAATGATACTCATAGCTTCAGTTACCTTTACACTAAGAGATTGTATATTGTGAGCTATATGATTTCCAGGGCCCCTTTCATCTCTAAACTATAAACAGGAAGAACTAGAGAGCTTACGAATTTGACCTCAGAGGAAATCACCACCTTGGTAGGATGGGACTCATGAATGGGATATGACTTTGGGATATCAATTCATTTGATAAAATCTGTGAACCAAACAGTGGGAAGGTGTGGAAGAGGATCTGGATAAGGATGAAGAAATGATTGCTGAAGGAAGAGAGGGAGGGTGAAGGAAGGGTTGAAATGTAGCTATATTGTGATAGTAAACTATAGACCACCCAGCCAGATGGAGGATCAGTTCTCCATCATGAGGCCAGTCACAGCCTGCATAGAGTCAGTATGCCATAGAATTTAGAAGCTACAAGGTATGTCATAAGGGATCTGGGACACACAGTTATCCAGCCTCTAGTGATGTGGAGTCACTAGCTTCCAAGGCAATCCCACCCACTTTTGTACAGTATTAATTGTTATGAAGTTTTCTCTTACAGCCAGTGGAAACCTGCTTCTCTGAGAGTCCTTTTGCTCACGGTTCTTCCTTGTGAGGCCACACAGAGCATGTCTGATTCCTCCCTTCTGAGGCAGCAGTCCTTTAGATATTTGAACACAGCGTGGTAGCATAGAGAGACTTCAACTCTTCACACACCTGCTTTCTTTGCTTAAAAATAATAACCTAGAAATTCCTGATCTGCCTTGCTGAGAGTTTCATTTATCCAATGACAGAAGAAATGATAAAGGGGCAGAGGGGCTAAGACTGGGCAGGACTAGGAGGTTTAGGGAGAAGGAAGCCTTTCAGGTAGGCAACTTTCCCATCAATTAGAACTTTAGAAAAATATTTTATTGACTTTTTTTGTTTTTATATATATAATTTATATTTTATATAAAAAATAAATCTCTTCCTCTTGACCCCTCCCAGAGAACCATCTCTTAACATCAATTAGAGCTCAATATCAGTGAGAAATCAGAGCTGTCTCTAGACAAAAAGTATTGGCTGGAGGTTGAAGAAGACTGGAGGTCTTCAAGAAAAGTGTCTCCAGGAGGTTGTAGAAGAGATTCCTGTAAAAGGATGGAGTGGTTCATTTTGGCTCACAGAGGCTGTGGTTCTACCAGGGTCATGTGTCATACTTCTTATGTGGCAACCTCCATGTCTGCTGCTTTGGGAACTATGGGAAAAAACCACAAAACTTCCTTCAGACTTTGCTTAGAAGAGAAAGCAAACCCACAAGAAATGAAGAGTGGCTCTTATGCAGCCTCTTTGGGATCAGAGGAAGGAGGGATCCCACAGGGCTCCCTGGAGGAGACCAGGCTTGAGCTGAGCCTTGACAGATGGGGGAATATTGGTGGAAGGAGGGAGGTTGTGGGATGGCAAGGGATTAACCTGGGCAAAGACTGAAGGCCGGGGAAGAGAGGTTGGGGGCCCAACTTGGGTGGGGGCAAGCATGCTGAGCTTACTATGCCAGGGGGAGGAGTTTTCCTTTCTCCTAATTAGGTGGTGGAATGGAGTCAGAAGGACCTGAATTCAAATCCAGCCTCATACACTTACTAGCTTTGTGACCCTGGGCAATTTCCTTCAAAAAATAAAGTTCTTTATAATAGGTTCCACCTTACCTTAAAAAACCCAAAACAAACAAAAAACACCCCACAATGGGGAGCCGTGGTAGATTTCTGAGTTGGGAGCAGGGCAGTGGTCAGATCTGAGCTATAGGAACGTTACTGGGCCTAGGTATAGGAAGGGTAGAGCAAGGCTAACTGGAGCCCAGTAAAGCTGGTGAGCAGGCAATATAATTGTTCAGTAATCGTCCAGGCCAGAAGGATTGAGGACTGTGCCTGGATGGGGACTTCGTGGCTTTAGAAATCCTGCAATCCTGGGTTGTTTTTTGGAATATCCTTTTACCTCTTTTGGTCCCCGTGAATGTTCTTCCCGTCCACCTTTTTATCCTTTTAATAGATGGAGAGACTTTTTGCGGTCACAATTCAGCGCAGGATCAGATAAGAACCCCCTATCTGCCTTCCGGTCCTAGTGTTGGCCCCAATTGGGTTCCCCTTTTGGACAGAGACAGATAAGAAACCTGGCTTTGTCCCTCCTTTCCCAGGTCCCATTGCTGCAGGCACTCTATGGGGTGGAATCTTTATCCCATGTCTGGGCCCTGTTTCTCCATTGGCTGTGGACTGGGTTGGGAGAAGGAACTATACCTTCTCTCCCTCCCCCTAATGCCTTGAATTCCTCCACTTTCTGCCCCGGCCCCTCAGCCCAGGATTCTTCAGAAGAACCTGCTGTGCCTAGGGTACCCTTGGCATATTTATGTCAACCTGTCTCAGATGCCCAGTTCCTCTTGATTGCATGACATTCATCTCCTGGTAGTGTAACAGAAATAAGTACCTCCTAGTGGCAAGCCTATCTTTGGTCTTTCAGTGATTATGATAGCTATTGGTATGATGGGTATCATGGGTGTCATGAAGCACAGTTGGTAGGAGCATTGGTGGTGAGGGCCTGAGTAGGAATCTTCAACTGAACTGTAGGCAAGTGATTATCTAACCCCAGCTTGAAGATCTCTGTTGAGGGAAAACTCATGTCTCACTGAGATATCCCATTCCACTTTGGGATAGTCTTGAGAAGTTTTTTCCTGACCATTCGGCCTAAATCTGCTTCTCCATTAACTTTCACCTATTTCTCCTAGGCCTCTCTTCTGGGACCAAGGAGAATATGACAATCTCTTTTCTTTCCTAAAAATAATTAAATATTTTGTTAAAAACTTACTGAATATGAGAATAACCAACTGAACTTGTTTAGTAACTGTTTTTACATTTAAATAAACTAATTTCAATGCAGAAAGTATCATATAACAGCTTGATTGTGGCTTGTTAGCACTTGCTCATTCATCTTTCCTTGGGTATTGAAAGACCTCATATGCACTCTCTTCTCCAGTTTCTTCTTTCTTTACTTTCTTTTAGAAAGATCTCTCCAGACCTTGTATTTCTCATACTTTATTGGCCTTGATGACGTTATAGCATTCCACTACATTAATGTCCCATAATTGGATTATTCCTGAATTGTTGGACTTTTAGGTTGTTTCTAGCCTTTCTCCCTCTCTCTCTCTCCCTCCTCTCTCCCTTTCTTTCTTTTTCTCTCCCCTAGTGTGTTTGTGTAAAATCTTTGTGCTGTTTTTGTTAAAGGTTTTCAGGGTGTTTTTCTAACAATGGAGTTATTGGGTCAAAGTGTATACAGTATATGCATTTTTAGAGTACTGCCAGATTGATCCCCAAAAGGTCAGCATAGGTTAGAAATTCCCTAGCAATGGTGTGTGTCTGTTTCTCCACAGTCTGGTCAGCATTGAGTTTCATTACTTTTAATTATTTTTGTGGAGTTGATGGATGTGACCTTAAAGTTGTTTTAATTTTCATCTCTTTGATTAATTATGAAGTTGAGCATTTTTCAAAGGACCAAAAACACTTTGTGTTTACTCTTTTGAAAGTTGCTCATGTCCTTTGACTATTTATCAATCATTCAGGCAGTTGATAAATATTTATTAAGTACCTAAATAGTAGTGAGCATTAAATTAGGTGAAATATGTGAAGTGCGTTAAAACACTGCATAAATGCTAAATGAATAATAATAGTCCCTTTCTCATCAGAGGAAATACCCAACAGTTTTTTTCAGGTATGCCTAATCCCTTTTGTTTATCACAGCCCTTCAAATCTTTGAAGAGAGCTATCATATGCCCCTTCCGTCTTTCCTTCTCCAGGTTGAACATTTTTATTTTCTTCAACCAATCCTTTTAAAGAAGCATAAACCTGAGACCCTTTATCATCCTGATTGCTGTCTTCTGGGTACTGTCTAGCTCAGGGATGGGGAACCTGCAGCCTTGAGGCCATATGTGGCCGTCTAGGTCCCTGAGTGTGGCCTTTTGACTGAGTCCAAGTTTTATAGAACAAATCCTTTTATTACGGGAATTTGTTCTGTTTAGTTTAGATTCAGTCAAAGGGCTGCCCTTGAGGACCTAGAAGGCCATATGTGGCCTCACGGCTGCAGGTTCCTCACCCTTCCTGGCTTGTTAAATTTCAGCTTCTTAAATTCAGCCCAATGTTCCTACCTCTCATTGTGCAGTACTAACTAATTTCAAAATGGATATTGACAAGAGCCATAACCAGGTAGGGGTACCCAGGACTTTCAGTTCTGACTCTCATCCAACATATTGGCTCTCCCTCTAGGATCTGAGTCATCTTACATTTGATGGGCATGCCATCTATGACTTCATCTTAGTCACTGAAAAAAATGTGAAGCTGCCCAGGGCCCGGCACAGATCCTGGGGTACTCCACTGTAGACCTAACCAGACTGTTTCCCTGATGTCTGCTCTTTGGGTCCAACCATTTAACTCTTCAACTGGTTCCTGAATCTACCAGGCCGTGATGTTGGCTGACATCAGGTATCATCCTGATGGGAGTTGTAGTCTCTTGTTAGTCTGCTGGATGTCTGGGTGGTTTAATAGAAACCAGTAATCCCAGCATAGAATGTTCTGTGATTATATCTGAAGTCCTGTAATCATAGCATGTAATAATGTGTCTGAACCCATGGGATAATGTGTCTTAGCCTGAGATATGTCCTAGTGCATGTTTCCTCTGTCTCTCAGGTATGTCTTGAGCCCCAACTGGGTTGGGCCACTTTCTATATCAGTCGTGGTAGATCTGAGCCCAGATGATGATGACATATTTGGAGAGTTTCTCCATCTGAGCCCTTTTGTATTTCTTTATCCCTCTTCTATTTCCACTTGCCTTAGGTTTAGGTTTTAAGAAGCCAGGCCTTAAATCTACTACACTCTGAAACTGGGACTCCAATGGGCCCCTGCCAAAGGCTCCTGCATCCCCCTAGCTTGAGAGTGATTATCAATAGGAACTGTTACTGGTTCCAGCCTGATGTCTTTATTTTTCTTGACCTCATTAAAGGGGCTGTGCCCTGGCTACTTCTTAGACAGGTCTATTCAATGAATGGGCATTGCCTCACCCTAAGTGAGTACCTGCAAAGACCTTGTCCTAAAGGGCCCAAGGTCTCCCAGTGCATCCTGGGTCATCTCCAGTCATCCTGAGGATGGTCACTAGATTCAGATGACTCTAGAGGAGAAGTGAGGCTGGTGACCTGCACAGCCCTTCCTCACTCAAAACAAAGTCAAGTGCAAGTCATGTCATCATTTCTCTGACAGCATGGTCTTCTTTGGCAACGAAGGACGAACACAATTTCCACTGCCATCATCCATCTTATAGGTCTTCTCACTGTCACTTTCTCTTACCCTCTCTACTGCCTCCCTAATTCATCCTTCATATTAATCTTTCTTATTCATAGATCTGTCCAGTGATCACCCCTTAACTTAATGACAGATTCCATGACCAACCTACCAAAGTTTAAATTTCTTACCTGGCATTCAATGTCCTCCACACCCTGAGGCTGTCCTGCATTTTAGTAGCATGCATGTCGTGCTACCTTCTCTCTGAGATTACTTTCCACTTAGACTGTATAGATCTAGTACATATTTATTTATTGTTTTACATGTTGTCTTTCTTATTAGAATGGGAGTTCCTTGAGGGCAGGGACCATGTTTTTGCCCCTTTGTATACCCAGGGCTTAACACAATACCTGGAATGTAGTAAGTGCTTAATAAATGTTTGTGACTTAATGAATCCCAGTCTCCTTCCTCCAAGTCTGGAGCTTTTTTCTCTACCATGGTTACCTTCTTGTGTCATGATTTGGAAGACAAAAATCTCTTTCAGTGTAAGTGGAGACAAATCTCTGGATGTTATGTGTATGTGTGAGAGAGAAACAGAAATTTCAGGGTTATGGAGTGGGAGTAGACAGCAGTCTCCAGGTAATGTGACTGAGAAGAAGGGGAAGGCATAAATCTCCAGATGATGTGGCAGGCAGGAGGAGACAGATATCTCTGGGTAATATGATGTGGACAGGAACGAGAAGACAGAAATCTCTGGATGGTGTGATGGGAGTGGGCAGAAATCTCTAGATGATATGACAAAGAGGAGGGGGCAGTTAGATCTTTCAGGATGAAGTGATGGGAGAGTATTTGGGAGTTCAGCAGAAGGACCAGAAACCAGCTTGTGTCCGGTCTTCAAGGCTGTTTCTCCAGTGACTCTAGCAGGGGGGAAGCTGGGCCTGAGGGTGGGGGAAGGCTTTCTGGGCTGGGCTGAATGAGCCTTTCGCTTCCTCCTTCCCTCCCTCCCCCATAGACTGGTTCCTCATCTGGGGCAGGAGCAGGTAGAGAGGCCTGATCTGGGGCTGTACCCCACTCCTTACAGGTAGCCAGGGGGGGCAAGGTACCTGGGCAGGGAATGGCCTTTCGGGCTCAGAGGAATACCTGGGGAGGCAGAGGAGGGACTGGAAGGGCATTGTTGTGTGGAGTTCTGGGGGGGCAGGGAAGTCTTGTGACAATTTGTGTTGTGGTGTGATCTCTATATTATAGTTGGTGTGGCCTGGGTGTTTGTTAGGGGGTGGGGTGTGAGTATTTGTATTTGGTCCCTCGGTGTGGTAGGTGGATTTGTGATGTAGTTGTGGAGTGAGTGGGATGTATGACTGTGGAAATTGCGGGAATTTATGGTTGTGTCGGTATGTGGGAGGGAGTTGGAAGGGGAGGATATTTATGGTATATAGTATGTTTATGTACATTAGTGTACTAATTTCGAGATATGTTTTGTGCTGTGTTGTGTTTTGTGATTGTACTGGACTTGGGGGGGGTCTGTGGTATTTTTTACTTCTCTGTATGCTTTTGTCTAGGAACATGTGGGATGTTGGGGAGGGCTGTGTGCAATACACAACCAGGGTGTATGTAGGTGCTTGTGGAGCAGGTCTGGGGTTTGGGTTTGTGGTAGGTTGTATGTGGTGGAGTATTTGTGCGGTATGGGAGCTATGTGTGTTGTGGGGTATCAGCTATGAGCTGCTTATGTTGTGGGTCTGTGGGATATGTGTGTGTGTGTGTGTGTGTGTGTGTGTGTGTGTGTGTGTGTGTAGATGAGCATTGTAGGCCCCTGTAGTGTGTATTTATAGTAAGATATATGGTAGGGGAAGGGCCTCGGTTATGTGAATTCTGTTGTGCAGACATGTAATTCTTGTTGTATTCTTTACTTTGGTTCTTACAAAGCCCTGAGCTCAGGGAGATCCGACTCCCAAGCCCTGGATCTATGGTTTGGGGTTTAGCTGTAGGTTGGCACCCATGGGGTCAAGGGCCTGGGAGACCTTCAGCCTCTGAGGCGTCTGAGGTCAAAGGCAACAAGAAAAGACACTGACTCCGGAATCAAAAAACCTGGGTTCAAATCTTAGCTCTGCTACTTTGTAACTGTGGGGTTCCAGGGTTCTCATCTTTTAAATGAGGTGGTCGGATGACTTATGACGTCCCTGTCATGTCTAAGTCCGTGATCCTGGGAGCTCCAACCCACTTCCTTTTTTCCTCTTCTCCAATGAGGTTTCATGCATCCTTCCTCATCCTTGTAGCTCTTGGCTGCTGTTGGCCTGGCTTCTTCCCCTAGGGTCTGGGTGGGGCGGGGACACTCTGAATGGGAGTGAACTGAGCCCAGAGGAGGATCAGCTGGTGGGGCGCTTGGAATTTGAAGAAGTTCTAGACACTCAAAAGTTGTGACAGACCTGAGTCACACATGCAGAGCTCTATGCAAATGTGTTTCTTCAACATTTCCTGGGCTTGAAAGGAGGGGGAAGGGGAACATGTTGGGTTAGACTGCCTCAGGGAGGGTTTCTGGTGCTGTCACCGGTCGAGGGACAGTATGGATGTGGAAATGGGTGTCTGCAGAGATGTGCTGCTAGGTGGCATAGTGGATAGAGTGCAGGGCCTGGAGTCAGGAAGACCTGAGTTCAAATCCAGCCTCAGACACTTAGTAACTTGTGTGATCTTAGGCAAGTCATTTAACCCTGTTCGCCTTCGTTTCCTCACCTGAGAAAAGAGTTGGAGAAAGAAGGAAATGGCAACCTACTCCAGTATCTTTGTCAAGAAAACCCCCAAACTCCAACACAACTGAACAACAACAATGGACAATTGGGGGCCTTTGGTATATGGGCCAAGGAGGACCTCTTGTCAGTGTCAGGTAGAGGAGGGCAGTGTGCCTTAGGGGTGGATAGGGCTCAGTGAGGGTGATAGAACTCAGTGTTAACAAACGCTAATTAAGTCCTGGGCTTATTATTTATTACGTGCTGAGGATAAATGGAGAGACAAAGATATAGTCAGCCCCTGCCCTCAATAAGTTGGAGTGCAAATGTGTAAATAACTATATACCTAGAAGATGCATCAATCAACCAATAAACATTTATGAAGTGCATATGTATCAGGCAGGCATCATGTACTAAATGTTGAGGATACAGAAAGAGCAAAAGGAAATCCCTGCCTTCAAGGAGTTTAAAATCCACTGGAGAGACAGTGTAAATAATCACATGCCTAAAAGAGAATGCTGTTAAAATGGAAGGCAATCTCAGATAGAAGGGATTAACATCAGGGGAGATGGAGAAGGCATCCTGCAGATGGTGAGAGTTGAATCTTAAAGGAGCTGAGAGTCAGAGGCAAGAAGGGGGAACCTTCCAGGCATGGGACCAAATGTGTGGAGGTGGGGGATCGAGTATATAATGCGTGAATGGCAGCTTAGCGAGAGAGACAGTATCTTGATCTCTCCTTTTGGGTCTCTTTTCAGTAGAGATAATGGCATAATGGCCTTCGACCCAGGAAAAGCTGGGTTTGAATTTTGGCACTCACTAGATACGTGAGAGGGGGTGCAAGTTGGGGCAATCTCCTTCCTGTCCTGTCCTGTGAAATGACAATAGCTGCAACACCTGCCTCATCCAGTGGCATACTTCTAAAGTTCTCTGGAAGGTTCCACTTTGATGTGAATGTCAGCTGTTCTAAAGTTAGTGATGATTCCTCTTCACACTTTCATGTCTCTCTCTTGTTTGTGCTGAGCTGGTGGCCCCTTGTCTCCCCTGCTGAGTCAGGGATGGTATTTTACAAACTTCTTTTGTATCCTTTATCCTTAGCACAGTGCCTGGCATACAACAGGTGTTTAATAAATGCTGGTTGACCTGCCTTGCGTTGCCTTTGGGATGATGAGGATAGCAGGATGACTTAACATGCCTGAGTTGATCTTAGCATTATAGAGTACTTTAAGATTTGCAAAGTGCTTTGCATATATTTTTTTCTTATTTTATCTTCCCAACAATCCATTGAGGCAGAAAGGTTAAGTGGCTTGCCCAGGGTCACACGGCTAGTAAGTATCTGAGGCAGGATTTGAACTTGGGTCTAGTACTCTAGCCACTGTACCACCTAGATGCCTCTACAACATATAGTTAATAATATTATTAATAATAAAATGAAGAACACTTTAAAAAACTTATTTTAGTTTTCAACATTCACTTCCATAAACTTTTGAGTTTTAAATTTTATCCCCTTTTTTCTCTTTCCCCCTCCCCAAGATAGTGAGCATTTTGATATAGGCTTTATTTATTTATACATTCACATTAAACACATTTTCACATTAGTCATATTGTGAAGAAGAATTAGAACTAATGGGAAGAACCACGAGAAAAAAGAAACAAAACAAAATAACAGAAAAAAAAGAGAACAGATAGTATGTTTCCATCTGCATTCAGACTCCAGAGTTCTATCTCTAGATGTGGGTAGCATTTTCCATTGTGAGCCTTTTGGAGTTGCCTTAGATCCTTGCATTGGTGAGATCTAAGTCTGTCAGTGTCAGTCATGGTACAATGTGGCTATTACTGTGTACAATGTTCTTCTGGTTCTGTTCACTTTCTTTAGCATCAGTTCATGTAAGTCCAGGTTTTTGCCTGCTTATCATTTCTTATGGCACAATAGTATTCCATTACATTCATTTCCACAACTTGTCCAGTCATTCCCTGGTTGATATGCATCCACTCTATATATCCATTATAAATATTTTTGTATATGTGGGTCTTTTTCTGGTTTTTATTATCTCTTTGATATAAGTGGTATTCCTGGGTCAAAGGAAGTGGTATTCCTGGGTCGAAGGGTATTCAGTTTTATAGCCCTTTGAGTGTGCTTCCAAGTTGCTCCCCAGAATGGATGGACCAGGAAGAACACCTTTCTTATCATACTTTAAGGCTTACAAAGAGTTTTTTTGATCAGAGCAATCCTGTGAGGTAGATTCTACCCATTCTACTGATGGGGGAAAATGAAGCCCAGAGAAGGAGAGAGACTTGCCCAAGCTCATACAGCCAATAAGATATAGTACCAGACTTGAACCCTTGTTTCCTGGCTCTAAATTCACTGCTCTTACATAGCCTCACCTAGTTCCTCTCTAAGATAGTTACTGATTGAGCAGTAACGAGAAGTTCTTTTTCCTGGGGCAAAAAGAACAGTTGTAGGGTAGGCAGGGCAGAGCACAGTTCAATCAGTGGTGTAATTGGGCCTGGAACACCCCTCTGGTAAGTTGGGTCCCAGAGACAATAGCCCCATACCCTTGTTATGGTTGGGGGCAGACAGACCCAAGGATAAAGGTGACATGATGATGGGACCTCAAGCATGGTAGCCCAGGAATTGACCAACAGGGAGATTTATACTGTTTATCGTGGACCCAAGGAAGACCAGCAATCTTGGAGAGCCTGAGGAAGGGAAGGAAGGGCAGTTCCTGGATGTTGCCTTTCTGGGACAAAGCCCTGGTTGCCTCATCTAGTTGTGGCTCTGGTTTGATGTCCATTTTTATATTGTTTTGCACAAACTGCATTTAATGTTGAACCCCTGCCATTCCCCAGTACCCTGGGCCCTCAGCCCAAGCTGAGCCCTTGCTCCATTCCTGTTGGCTTTGACCTCTTTTGTTGTAAGGTCTGTTCAGGCTGAGTGGCATCAGGTTACCTCTGACTGGGAAGCCTCAGGTAGAGGGCAGGGTGAGCCCAGAGCTGACACTGCCTTTGTCGCTCAGTCAAACACGCGGTCCTCTGGCCAGGCCTTGCAGACTTTCAGCATAAGGGAAGTCCACACCTCTCAACACTGCCCACTCCACTTGAGGACACTTTCACTACTGGGAAGTCTGTCATTACCTTGGGCATATTTCCCTTTTTTGCCTCTCCTCACTGTCCCTAGACTCTACCTTCTGGGGCCAAGCGAGGGCAAGAAACACTGTCTTTCCATGTGGCAGCTCTCCAAATATTGGAAGAACAGGATCATTTCCCCCCATTAAATCTTCTCTTTTCATATGGCATGAACTTGAGACCTTGTCCCCTCTTGGATGCCCTCTGTCTTAAATGGTGATGTCCCACCCTGAGCGCAGGCTTCCAGATGTGGTCAGATGAGGACAGAAGAGATGAATTGTTCAGAGACTGATTATTTCCTGGGTCTCTCAGGGTCTCTGACAAAGCTTCCTCTCCTGTCTCTCCTCACCTCTTTTTGTGTGAGTTCAGTTCCCTGGTCTGACCTACCTTCTTGGCCTTCTAATTTCCTTCCATTCTGCCTCCAGCTCCAGGACCAGACCTGGACCCTTCACCCACCCTCTTCCAGGCCACCCCACTGCCCTACAAACTTTGGATTCAAAAGCCTTTCTCCGTGGGCCTGTGTCCCTGCAGTTCCCACCTCTGAGGTCATGGGGGCCCCCCTTGCATAGTCTCCAGCCATCCTCAGCGGCCAGGTGAGTGGTGGGAGGAATGACTTCTGGGACCTGGGAATGGGAGTAGGAGGGAGACATCACCTTCTGCATGGGTATGGGGGGAAAGGGGTTGGCAGAGGGAGGATGGGAGTTCCTGGGAGGAGGCCTTCCAGGAAGGGGCCTTTGAACTCTATGTCTCTGGACTGATCCAGCGTTAACCCTCCCTCTCTTACTCTTGACATCCCTCCCTTTGTACTTATTTTTCCCTCTTTGAGTCTTACCTCTTCCTCTGTGTTGCACTCTCTGTCTCTGCTTGCCTTTCTTTTTTTAAAAAATAAATTTTTATTTTATCTTTTGTTTTCATGTAACTTTATTTCCCATTGTATCCCTCTCTCCTCTTTCCAGAGAGCTATCTCTTATAACAAAGAAATTTTTAAAAAGGAAAAATTTTAAAAAAAGATCAGCAAACTTAACTTATGAATAATACATATACACACATTGTGTGTATGTACACACAAAGTTCCATGATCCTCAACTTCTACAAAGAAGAAATGAGGGATCATTATACTCTCTTCCTTTTTGGTGTCTCTGTCTCTTGTGATCTCTACCTGATTATTTGGTACCATTCCACCTATCCAGGTTTGGGGCTCCTCCTACATGAAGTAAGGGTACAAGGCCTTGGTTCTGCCTCTGTCCCTCACCCCCGTTTCTGAGGTCCTTTCTGCCCTCTGACCTGGTTCTGGCTTCTCTCTTTGTATTTATGTGTCTAGTTCTAGGTGCCGGTGGGGATGAGCTGAAGTTCCAGTTGATCTGCCAGTGCCCCTGCTGCCCTCCAGGCCATGGCGGAGGAGGTAGGGGCTGCGCTGCCTGTGGTTGAGTGGCTGCGGGCATTGCATCTGGAGCAGTATGCTGGGCACTTTGAACAGTATGGGCTAGTATGGGCAGCAGACTGCCAGGGGCTGAGCGATGGACAACTCCTCCACATGGGTGTCACGATGCCTGGGCATCGCCGACGAATCCTATCTGGTCTCCAACGGGCCTATGCCCTTAACTCTCAGGAGCCCCGTAGGCCTGCCCCTGCCCCAGCCCCTCGGGGACCTCCCCGGCCTGTGCCTGCCAAGCGCCATGTCTTTCGTTCGGCTCCAACCTCTGTTTCAGCCCCAGCCCCAGACCTGTCCCTAGCCCCAGCACTAGCCACAGCCATGGTCCCAGCCCCAGCCCCAGACCTGTCCCTAGCCCCAGCACTAGCCACAGCCATGGTCCCAGCCCCAACCCCAGACCTATCCATGGGCCAAGTACCAGCAATGACCTCAGCACCAGCCTCAGTCTCAGTCCCAGTCTCAGTGCAGACTCCCACCGTAGTTCCTTCAGCTTTTGCCCCACCTATCCCTCCCCGAAGGAGTTGCCTACCTCCTGCCCCCTTTGCTCCTCTGGAGCCTGGTGCATCTAGGGACCCTGTGCTGCCTCCACTGCCTGCCAAACGACATCAGGTGGAGATTAGAGCACCCTGCATCCCACCTCGGAGCAGCCTGCCCAAGTCTCTGGTCAGGTAAGGAGAGCTGGAGTCGGGGAGGGGACACGGGACATAGCTGTGGCCTCAGGGATGCTACAAGGTAGCCTGGACTGAGAGATCATGACTTAAGGCTTTGGAGACTCAGATCAATTCTAGGGAGAGGTAGCTTTCTAAAGGAGGCAATATCTTAATTTGGATAATGAAATTTGGACTACAGGAGATTTCAGTGGGTAAAAATGGGGGTGGGAGAACATTCCTGGCAGAGAGGAAGCGGGGAGCGAAAACTCAAGTTGGGGGAAATTCTGGGCAGGCCTAGAGCCTGTCCAACTGGAGAGGAGGACCCATCGTGGCTTGAGAGAAAAGTGGGCGCAACCTTGACCCTTGTAATCTGGGTTTTCTTAAAAATAGGTCATTTTAGATGAGTCTCATTACCTTTTTGGACAGGGTCACTGAACTGATATGTCAGGGTGGTGGTGCCATCGATATAATTTACCTAGCTTTTAGCAAATATTTGACAAACCTTCCTGTTCTCCTTATGAAAAGACAGACATAGAGGCTAGAAATGTAGGTGAATTCCTTATTGAGTGAATGGCTCGACCACAAGAGTAGTCATTCATGATCTGAAGCTAGCTTGGCAAGAGGTCTCCTGTGGAGTGCCCCAGAGATCTGTGCTTGGCTCTGGACAGTTGAACATTTTTATCATCGACTTGGAGAAGGCATAGACCATAGGCTTAGGCTTAAACCAATTTGCAGATGACCCAAAGGCAGGAAGGGTTAGTTAATACTTTGGATGAAAGAGTCAAGATCCCCTCAGAATCTTGACTGGCTAGGATGTTTAGATGACCCTAATAAGGAATTGAAAGTAATAAAATAAAGTCTTATATTTGGCTTAAAAAAATGAAACTCACCAACTTAGGTAAGGAAGGCATGGCTAGGCAGAGTTCTGACAGCGCCCTGGGGGTTTGAAGTCAACAATAGAACAGGGCAGCCAAGAAAGTTCAGATGATGCCAACTTTTATGGAGAGGAGCAGCAGGTTCAGGTTTAGAGAGGGGCTGGTCCTGCTGTCCTCTGCCCTAGGATCACCACCTCTGCGCTGTTGTTGTCAGCTTTGGAACGACAGTGGGAAGCTGGAAAACATCCAGAGGAGGGCAGCCAGGAGGGTGAAGGGTCTGGAGACTCTACCTCATGTGGATTTATTGAAAAAAGTGGGGAGGCATAAAACTCAAGAGGAGAAGATTTAGCGGAGGTGTCATGTCTGTCCTTAACTGTTGGAGGTGTCTTGTGGAAGAGGGAGTAGGCTTGGCCTGCCCGGTCTCAAGGTGGGAGGGAGAACTAGGAGCAAAGGATGCAGAGAAAGGCAGAGGCAGGGGTTTGATGGAACCACAGACTTGCTAAGAGTTAGAGCGATCCAGAGGAGTGGGCTTCCTTAGGAGGAGGAGCCAGCATGGCCCATTGTTGGTGGGAGGTGGAGGAGCTTCTTATGTAGCCAGACTAGAGGACTCCTCTTTTGACTCATAGGTCATGCGCTGATATCTGAAGTACCCACTGGCATTGGGAAAGTGAGCCCAATGGCAGTATGACTGATTTTTAAAAGTGCCAGGCTTGTGTGACTACTGGAAACCTAGCAGAACTGCTTCCTTGGGCAGACGGGGCAGACCCAGTGTTTCCCTTATGTTACTATTTCCTTTTGTCTCTCTGTGGGTAGTGGTGAGCCAAAACAGGTTCCAAGTAGGGGATGGATGTGGTCAGAAGTGGGCTGTGGAAGGTGCTCATGGCCCCTGTGTGCAGCAGTCTGGAGGAGGAGAGGGTGCCGTGAGTCTTTCAGGGGTAGAGGTGATAGGATTGGTAGGGGCGTGGGATCAGCCAGCTAGGGAGAGAAAGAAGGACACAAATGTTTCTTTTTCTATGTCTGTCTTAATGCCTTTCTCTATTTTTCTTTCCTTGTGCCTTTCTAAATTTCTCTCTCTCTTTTAAAAAAAATTTGTTTTCTACAATCACTTCCATATATCTTAGATTTTTCTCTCTTTTTTAAAAGTTATAAAGGTTTATTCATTGAAATTAATTTAACTGAAAATGGTAACTAGACAAGTTTTGGTAATCATATTGATTTCCAATATTATGTTTTTCACAAAAGATTTAATTTTAACAAAAGAAAACAAAGATTAGTCAGATGAGAGAAGTCAAGTAAATGGCATAGAGAAATCTAAGCATTCCTCTGTGGATTTAATGTTAAGTTCTTTTTTAGAAAGCTGTGCTTACAGTGCAAGTGCTTCCACATACACCAACTAATTTCATCTTCGCAAAAATCTTCCCATTTTACAGACAAGGAAATTGAGTCAAGTTAAGTCATTAGCCCAATGTCGCATAGCTAATAGGTGGTAGAGTCAGGTCTTATATATTTTCTCTTTTTCTCTCTGTCTCTTAATCTCTTTCCCTTTTGTGTCTGTCTCTCTCTTTTCCCCCTTGTCTCTTCATTTTTCTGTCTCTTTTTTCCTCTTTTTGTATGTTTGTCCCTCTTTACATTCCTGCCTGGGTCTCTTCATTTCTCTCTGCCTGTCTGTCCCTCTTTCCATCGTTCTCTTTATCTCTCTCTATATCTATCTATCTTTTTCTTCCTGACTTTGCCTTTCTCTGTGTCTGGAGGTCAGATTGGAAGTGGAGAGCCAGTGAGGAGGTTTCTGCCTCAGGGGATGAGGCCCATGAGAATGAAGAGGTGGGGGAAGCTACAGAGAAGCTGAGCAGGGAGAAGGAACAAGGCTTACCTGAAGGCCGACTGAACTTTGGGGAAAGCGGATGGTGTCAGTGCCTGGGCCAAGATCACAGCTGAGGCCAGGCGGAAGGAATAGTGTGAGTGAAGGCTTGAGGCTGTGTGGGGCATTAGATTCTCCTACCCCTGGCTTTCTCCAACTCTCTGTTGGAATCCCACCTTCTCACTAAGCTTACCTCCAGTTATATATCTTATGTGTATGTACCTATTTATTTTCATGCTTGCGCTTCCTTGGGATGTCGGCTCTTTGAGGACAGAGTCAGTGCTTTTGCCTTTCTTTGTACTCCCAGAACTTAGTAAAGTGCCTAGCACACAGTCAGAGCTTAATAAATGCTTATTGATGGACTGATTTCCAGGGCTGGAAGAGCAGGGACCCAGGCTTTTGGAGGAAGGATTCAGCTTTGTCCTTGGTTCCGTGCCTCCCTCTAGTGGCAAATCTCTGGCCTAACACTTCCCTACCCAACTGCAAGATTCCATCCATCCTCCCCTGGGAAATTCCCCGTCCTAGGAGCCAGCATAGGCAGGGGAAGAAATCTAGCCTAGTTTTGGGGTACTTTCTAACTTGGCTGAAGAGACAGGGCTCACACCCAGGGAATAGACAAACAGCAAGGAGCAGAGAAAACCAAAAGCCAGACCATATAGGAGCCCTAAGAAAGAGGTGATCTCTGTGGTCTGGTTCTGAGAGGATTGTGTGGAGGAGGCAGGGCTTGAGCTGGCTCTGGGGACTTAGAAATGTGTGAAGAGAAGGGAGGAGGGAGGAGGGAGAAGGGAGGAGGGACAATACTTTCAGACTGAGAGATATCTCCAGGTGTTTGGAATTTCTCTGATTTGGGTCAGAGGGAAGGTTGAAACAGGAGAGACAGGGTCTCTCCAGGGCTACTTAATTGACCCCTGAAGGCCCATCCCAGATCTATGCTGGAAGTGAGGTAGATGGGTAGGAATGACAGATAGCATGAGAGATGGAGGCTGGATCCAAGGCTGGCTTCCTGACTGAGGGTGGGAGATGCCAGGATGGACAGTAGGGCAGGGATGTAGCTGTCTACATAGAGTGTGGAGCCAGTCCCTCAGAGGCAGGGGCAAGGACAAGATGACCCTCTGAGGACACACACTCTCTGCCTATCTCTCTGGCTCGTCTTCTCTCCTCTGTCCTCTCCCTTTCCTCTATCCTCTCCCTTTCCTCTCTCCTCGTCCTTTCTGTCCTCTTTCCTCGCCCTTTCTCTCCTTCTTTTCTTTTCTCTCTCTGTCTCTCTTCTTTTCCTTTCTTTGTCTCTCCTCTTCTCTCCCTCTCCCCATTTCTCTCTCTGTGTGTGTCTGCATCTGTCACTCATTCTTTCTTCGTCTAGTTATCTGCTGTTTCACTCTTTTTAGCTTTCCATCTTTATTTTCATTTCTTTCTCTGCCTCTTTTTCTCTTTATCTTTTCTGTTTTCCTGCATCTTTCTCTCTTTTGTCCCTTTTTCTCTCTTTCCACTTCTTTATCTCTGTTTTTATCTCTTTCTCTGACCCTTGTTTGTTTCTGAATCTGTTCTTTTTTCTCTTTCTGTTTCTCTCTTTCTCTGTCTCTCTCATACCCATAATGAATAAGCATTATTAAACACTGTACTCAACAGTGGAAATAAAAAGAAAGGAAAAACTGAGCCCTGTCAGCAAGGAGCTCACAATCTAATGGGCCAAACAATCTGTAGAAACTATGTCCACCCACACTATGTACAGAGTAAGTGGGAGGTAGATAGCCTTAGCAGAAAGGCACTGGAAGGCAGGGAGAGGGCACTGGTAGAAGCTGCAACAAAGTCAGCTTTGAGCTGAGTCTTGCAGAAGTGAAGGAAGCTTGGAATGGAATAGGAGATGGGGAGGCAGAGCACTCCAGTTTGGGGTCAGTGCAGATGAAGAGTCTGGAGAGGCAATATCCTCCGTTGTAACGGTGCTGCATCATTGAGTTTCTGGAGGAGAGAAAGGTGTGGGACACCTGGGAAGGGAGGAAGGGCTCTAGTAAGTAAGGTTTGCTCTTGGAGGAGCTAGGGAACCCCTGGAATTTATTGAGTAGGGGCTGACATGGTCAGAAGTGTGCTTTAGGAAAATCACTTTGGCAAATGAGCTGAGACCCAACTGGAGAGAGGAGAGACAAAGCCAGGACGCCACTTGCTACAACAGGAAAGCTATTCTAGTAGTCCTACTGTGAGGTGATGAGAGCATGTACGGGGGTGGTGGCTGTGTCAGAGCAGGGGAAAGGGGGCATATATAAGAGATATCATGAAAATAGTAACAGCAGATCTGATATTGAAGAGTGTGGAAGTCACAAATGCAGTTTAACTACTACTACTACTAATAATAATACGTATTTATATAGCGCCTACTCTGTGCTAGGCACTCTACTAAATGCTTTATAAATAGGATCTCATTTGATCCTCGCAGCAACCATGGGAGGTAGGTGTTACTATCACCCTCATTTTACAGATGAGGTAAACGGAGGTTGAGTGACTTATCCAAGGTCACATAGCTTAGTAAGGGTCCGAGGCCAAACTTGAACTCAGGTCTTCCTGACTCCAGGTCCAGAATGCTATCCACTGTACCACCTAGCTGCCAGAGCAATGGGAAGAAATCACAAAGAGGTAAAGTTTGGATCAACATAAAGAAGACTGTCTGTAAGAACTAACATTTAATGATCACCTACTATGTGCTAAACTTTGTGCTTGGTAGTAGGGAAGATAACATTTAGAATAAAATTTAGATAAAATTAGGCCCAGTCCTAGTTTGGAGAATGTATAACCTAGTAGTAAGGATAAAAAAAAGGAGAGAGAAATAGACTATGTTAGATTATGATAATTCAATTTATAGATATTAATGAAGCACCTACTGTTTGCAGAGCCCTGTGCTGGGGCAGGTGAAGGATTGGATGAGGCTTAGTTCCTATCCTCATGGAGCTTGAGGACTGGTAGGACACAGATACCTACAATACCTAGTTTTATGTTAGGTCAGTGCAGCAGCACAGATGTACAAACTGATTACTACTAAGGTTTACGATGGGGGGGAAGGGCATTAAGAAGCTTCATGGAGAGTGTGCCATAAATGGTTGAACTTTAAAGGAAATAGATTCAAGGAAATAGTAGCTGAAAAGAACTTCGAGGAAGGCATAGACTCATTAGGGAGACATTGAGGGGTGTAGTCAAAGGAATTCTTTAATAAAGCAGCTGGTGGTACAATGATAAGAACACTGGACCTGAAGTCAGAAACACCTGAGTTCAAATTCAGCCTTAGATATTTATTAGCCTTGTGACCCTAAGAAAGTTACTTCACCTCTGCCTGCCTCAGTTTCCTGAGCTGTAAAATGGGGATGATAACACCTACCTACCAAAGTCGGTGTAAGGATCAGATGAGAATATTTATAATGCCTGGAATATAGTAGGCACTTTATAAATGCTTGTTGCATTGATTTGATTTGACTCTCAGGTCTCCTGCAACTCTAGCTCCATGATCCCAAGAGAGGGAAGAGACTTATTGGAATTGGGAACTGATTGACCATGAAAAGTGGAAGAGAGGGAAGATTTGGCAACTCTGTGCCTGCGGGGGGACTTCAGAGGTCCCCTCATTTAACCTGACCTTATAAGGAATCCCCTGATGACAACCCTGATACCTGGACTTTCCAGCTTCTGCTCAAAAGCCTGGAAAGGAGAGAGCCGCTATCTCACAAGGCCACCCTTTCCCACCCTGGATGGCTCTGCTTTGTAGGAAGCTTTAAGTTTCCTCCTTTTTGCTTCCCACTCATTGCTTCTATTTCTGCCTTCTAAGACCAAGTACAACAAGCCAGGTCCTTCTTCCACATGATAGACCCTGAGTGCCCTGCCAACTTTGTCTTCCCTCTCCCTACCATGTTCTTGCTTCTCCAGTTCTTTAAATCAGACCAGCCTTCCCATGTGTAATCTCCAGTTCCCTTCTCTGGACCTCTTCCAACCTGCCAACGTCCTGAAGTTGTTCCTCCTAGAACAAAGCACAATGCTGCCAGTGTGGCCTGACCAGAAATCCTGGTCCTGCTACTTATCATCTGTGTGATCTTGGGCAGGTCACTTCCTTTTTGGGGGGCAGGGCCTCCATTTCTTCATTTGTAAAAAGAGAACATTGAATTGAATGATCTCCAGGTTCTTTTTTGAGCTATAAATCCTATGCCTATATCCTAGTCCTATGGATTAGGTGGAGAAATGTAGGCTAGATCATGGCACAGAAGTGGGTATTTGTGGTCAGTTCAGTTAAGCAGACATGAAGGGAGGATGGCAAGTGATTGTCCTTCTGTTTTGGGAAGATAATATTCAGTTGTGGTTCCCCCATTTTGACACGGACATTGACAAACTGTTGTGGGCCCAAAGGAGGCAGACCACAATAGGAAGGGAATTGAAAGCCATGGCATTGGAGAGCATTGGGGATGTCTAGCTTAAATAAAAAAAAAAACTTTGGGGGAGTTGTGAGAGCTGGCCTCAAAGTTCTTGAAAGGCCTCCATGTTGGAAGAGGGATTAGATTGGCTCAGGGTGACCCCAGAGGGCGAAACTAGGAGCAGAGAGGTAGGAATGTAAGAAAACTCTGCCAGCAATTAGAGGTGTCCATAACTGGCCTAGGATGGAGAGGATCATTTGTTGAGATGGTGTTCTTTAGTGGGGAGAACAGTGGACCTATCACTTCCTCATGGACATGCTGCCTTTCCTAATTCAGCCAAATTGAATTGCCTTTTTTGGCTGCTAAGGTCCACTGGTGACACCCTCAACCCCCAGAGATTTTCACACATTCTGTTGTTAACCATACTCTTAGTCTATTTTTGTGAAAGACTTTTGGCCCTGGGCTCAAGGCTATACCACTGATTGCCTTTATAACTGCGTGACCTTCACTTTCCTGCTTTGGTTTCCTCGTCTGTAAAATGAGAGGATTGGGCTGTACGACCTCAAAGGTCCCTTCCAGTTCTACATGTCTGTGTTTACATGAAATGTACTAGAATTGATTTTTGAGCCCTTGTGCAGGACTTTGTATTTATTCTATTAAATTTATCTCATAATAATTTATAAAATTTGCAAAATAATTTGCAAATATTAATTTATAAACATGTCCTTTGATTCTCACAACCACCTTTGGAAGTAGGTGCTGTTATTCCCATTTTACAGTTGAGGAAACTGAGGCAGATAGAGAGGAGGTGATTTGTTCTGGGTCACAGACTTTTCAGTGTCTGAAACTGAATTTGAAAGCAGGTCTTTCTAACTCCGTGCACAACACTCTCTCTACTCTGCCACGTAGAAGCATCTTCTCTGTTTCAGCCCATCATTTTCAACTGTCATGGTCTTTTTCAGATACAGATTCTGTTGCACAGCGTGTTTTATGTCAAGTGGAGATTTGATGAGCATGTCATCCAATGCCTTCCTCCCAATGTCAGATACAAATATTAAACTAAGCAGGGCAAAATGCAGACATCTGAGGCACTCCACTGAAGACCTCCTCCCAAGTTTCCTCATCTGTACAGTGAGGGAGTTGGCCCGTTCTGGTTCTATGCTATGATCCTAGGATCTGAGCCTGGCCATTCTACTGGAAATGCATCACCTAGAAATGCTGGTCTGTCACCTAGCCATCTCTGTCCATCCAGCTCACATTAAGGTCTGCAAAGTTCTCAATATACTTTGTCCTATTGGATCCTCATGAGAACTCTATGAAGTCGAGGCTATTCCCATTTTACAGAAGAGCACATGGAGTCTCAGAAGGTTTAGTGACTTGCCCAGGGTTCGCTGTTGTTTTGTTGCTTTCAGTCAGATCTCACTCTCCAGGGCCCATTTAGGGTTTTCTTGTTAAAGATACTGGAGCGATTGGCCATTTCCTTCTCCAGCTCATTTTGCAGATGAGGACATGGAGGCAAACAGGGTAGAGTGACTTGCCTAGGTTCACACAGCTAGTAAGTGTCTGAGGCCAGATTCGAACTAAGGAAGATGAGTGCTCCTGACTTTAGGCTGGGCTGTCTATCCACTGCTCCACCTGGCTGCCTTGCCCAGAGTTACACAGGTAATAAGTACTTGAGAGAGGATTAGAACTCAGGCTTTTCTTTCTTTATCCACCATATTTTAACCACAGGGTTGCAAACAAAAAAGCCTAGATGAATGGTCAGAAGGGGATCCAGTTTGGGGGAGGAAGTTAATGGGCTCAGCTTTGGATGTGTTGAATTTAAGGAGCCACTGAGACATCCACGTGGAGCTGGACGTGCAGGTGTGGAGCTCAGAAGAAGGGGAGGGCAAAAGGTACAGTCCTGAGCCCACAGCATTATCTTGAACTTGAGATAGTCAGGTGACACAATGGATAGAGCTTTGGGCCTGGAGTGAGAAAGACGAGTTCAAATCGGGCCTCAAGTGACACTAGCTGTCTGACCCTTTTATCTACTTCAGTTTCAGTTTCCTTAACTGTAAAATGGGGATAATCGATCTTCCTGGATTGTTGCCAAGATCATGTGAGATAATATTTGTAAAGTGCTTAGCATATTACCTGGCATATAATAATTGTTTAAATAAGTACATCTTCCTTCCCTCCCTCCCTCCCTGCCTCCCTCCTCCCTTTTTCCCTCCCTTCTTCCCTCCTTTCCTCTTCCCTCCCTCCTTCCCCCTTTTCCTCCCTCCCTCCTTCCCTCCCTCCCTCCTTCCTTCTTCCCTCCCTCCTTTCCTTTCCTTTCCCTTCCTTCCTTCCTTCCTTCCTTCCTTCCTTCCTTCCTTCCCTCCTTTCCTTCCTTCCTTCCTTCCTTCCTTCCTTCCTTCCTTCCTTCCTTCCTTCCTTCCTCTTCCCAACACTCAGGACCATCTAGTACTATAGTGGGCTACATAAGTAGGAAGGGAGTCTTCTGTCCCCAGATGTCTTCATGCAGAGGGTTGGGGGCCACTTGTGGGGGGTGGGGTGGGTTAAAGCTGGGACTGATGATCTCAGTAAAGTCTGGTTGAGATGTCCTCTGAAGTTCCTGCCAACTCTGACTTCATTAACTGTGAGGTCACTGCTAAGGCAGCTTATGAAAATCTGTGTGTGTGTGTGTGTGTGTGTGTGTGTGTGTGTGTGTGTGTGTGTGTGTGTCTGCCTGTTCTCTGTCGGGGGGGGGGGAGGCGTGGAGAAGGGGAGGGTCGTTCTCCATCTGTGTTTCACTGTTTGCCCATCTGTGCTTGCATATGTGTCCATCTGTGTGTGTTTGTTTTGACAATAAGTGCTGAAGTAAACTTGGGCTAACACCTTGGGGCAGAAGCCTCAGAGATCCCCAGGCACAGAACAGAGCCTGAGGGTGACGTGGTCAGGGGACCCATCTAACTTCGGGTATTCATGTCTGTTTGATGTGTGTGCGTGGATGTATTTCTAGGGATATAGAGCTATATATTCATACAGAGTGATTGAACTAATCAGGGCCTTAGAGACCTTCTAGTCTAAGTTCCTCATTTTTACAAAGGGGGAAACTGAGGCTCAGACATGGAAAGGTCTAGCCCAAGATCTTATAATATGTCTGGGGAGAGCTGGGATGCGCTTTCCACCCAGTGGAGGCTCTCCATGCAGAGAATGGAAAGCTGCTCCTCCTTTCCTGGGACTACCCTTGGTCCGGCCAATCCCAGGTCTTTATCCTGCTCCGCCAGGACCGTTCTGGGAGGGTGGCAGAGATGACATGGGGACACAGCATTTTGTGACATGGTAGAGAGCTCCTAGGCTGGGGAGCTCTGAGAACTGGCTTCTGCTTTTACTTAGTCACTTCCTACTCTGGGTTTCGTTTTCCCCCTCTAAAAAGATAGGGAATTAGCCTAGATGCTCTCAAAGCATGTCCTCCCAGTCCCTTTGGAAAACCTCGTTCTTCCCTAGCCAATCCTAGGTCCCCAAGTATATGATCACTTGTTGCTAGGGAAGCTCCGGAGAAGGTTTTGGGTCTCTTGAAGGGAGAGTCCTTCTTAATGCTTCAGAACTGAGCTGGGGGAAGGGGACATCCCCAACCTCTCACCTCCTATTCTAGCCAGCAGTGGCAATAAAGGATAGCACATGACTGGGAAGGAAGGTGAGGGAGTGAAGGATTTTGGGGGGCATGCAGTCTGGGGGATCTGGGGAGGAAGTATCTGCCCCAGGGGATTCTGGGTGGTTTTTTTCATTTTCTCTTTGTGGGATCATGTTTTCAGGAAGTATCAAGTGGTGGAGGGGGAGAGGCGGGGAGCAGGAAGCAGGCGGAGCATTGGACGGGCATAGAGACACACAAACGCAGGGGTACCTATGCGCACACAGAAAACAGATGGACATTTACAGTTATATACTTGAAACCTTAGCCTTGAGCACCCACTGAGGGAAACACGTAGACACGCAGAACAAGCCCACAGACACACACAGAGAGACAGCACGCTGCAAAAAAGCAGACACACATGCACGTATCACAAATTCTATGAGACACAGCTGGCCAGAGAAAGACAGAGGAGGACGAAGAGGCTACGACTTGAGGGTGAGCGGGGGTGGTGTCAGTTGGTCAGTTGGGGCAAAGCCCCCTAATAGAGCGATCCGGGGAGTCTGGGAAGGTATCGGCCGCCACGGCTCAGCGTGGGTCTTGTTTCTGACTCCCCCCTTCCCTCCCAATTCCTCTTATTTCACTTGCATTCTCTTCCTCTAATCACTTCTTTCTTGTTCTTAGAATTGTCTTCTCCCTTGTTTGTTTCTTGCCATTCTCTCCATCTCTCCTACTCTCACTTTTCGTTCTGCCTTCCTCACTGTTACTTTCTCTTTTCTTTACATCTTTCCTTCCGACTTTCTTCAAGTCTTTGCCCCTCTCAATGAGTTGATTCCTTCTTTCTTTCTCTTTCCTTCTACTTCTCAATCTATGTATCTCTTTTCTTTTCTCCCTCTACTTTCTCTCCCTCTCTCTGTCCCCCTTTCCTCCCTTTCTTTTTCTCCCCACTTTCCCTTCTTCCCTTTCCCCTCTTTTCTTTCCTCCTCTTGTTTTTTCCTCTCTCTCTCCCTCTCTCTTTCATCCCTCACTTTCCCCCTTCCCTGCCCCCACCCCAGGTCTCTCTAGTTATTTGTTTCTGTAAGAGTATCTCTGGTGGTGTTTTATATGTCCTATGTCTCCTATGATATATGTCTTATATCTTATATAGACAAGTCTATATAGTCTCTATAAGACTATCTCTCTGGTGGAGAGAAGGGTGGGGAGGCATCTCCTATAAGATATGTCATATCTCCTTCTCTCCTCATCCCCTGGGAAATGCTTTTTAACGTGGAGGCAGCCAGTATAGAAAGGGAAGAATGAAGTCTTTCACTTTTCCCTTCTCCTCATTCCCGACTTTATCCTCAGGCAGGAAGATGGACCCAGGCTGTAATTCCTGAGCTCCTGAGATGCTTCCCCCCCAGGATTGCTTAGGAATCTCAGCCCCTGAACCTCAGAGGCTGTATGTAGCTTTATCAGGACAGGCCTGGTTTGGGAATGTGACTCTGTGCAGCTGCCTCCTTCCCCCACGACCTTTCTCAGGGGCTGGTGGCTAGCCAGCATACTATGGCTGGATTTTTGTTCCCCCCAGGCTGGGACTTTGTAACTGATTAATTCAGTGTCTTGGGGTACTCGAAATACCTGGGTTAGAAAATAACAATGGAGGAGTTAGATATGCGAGTGCCAGAGTTTGTCCTGATGGGACCCAAGGCTAAACTTTTTCCACACTTATTATACATAGACTTAGGCCTGGAAGGGACCTTAGAGGTAATCTGTAACTGGTCAGAAATCCTTTTTCAAATACCTCTGACAGGAGCTCATTCGAGAGACCTCCAGTGAGCTCCTCCTGGAGCAACCCATCCCACTCTGGGACAACTCCGGTTGTTGGGAATGAGGGGATGGGTGGTGCATATTGGTTGATGAAAATGTCTAGTGAAAGGGGTTCAGACTCCTAAGGGAGTCGCCACAGAAGTTCCACCCTCCCTCTCCCCTAAGATCACTTGGGAGTGATCCCTAGAGGTTGGCTGGGCTGGTAAGGCTTCTGGAAAACAAAGCAGCTTGAGCTGCGCCTTGAAGAATGAGGATGATGTGGATAAGAGTTCAGAGAGCTTCCTACATGTGAGTATCGAGTGAGCAAATGACACAGTTGCTAGAATGAGCCTGGCTTATGTTGGGAGAGGATAGTAAGGTGCCTGGCCTAGTTGAAATGAATGTGTGCATCTGGGAGCTGGGAGAGAAGGGACATTGAAGGCAGACTCAAACAACACTGAGGAATTTGGATTCTATGAATCACAGGGGAGCCATGGCAGGTTCCTGAGCAGGTTCCTGATGTGGTCAGAAATGACTCCACATAGAGAAAGGTCATTGAGGAGGCTACTGCTGTGTTCCAGAGAAGAGAGACTGAGGTCTGAGCTGAAATGAGGATGGAGTGGGGCCCAGAGGATCTGGAGAGGAGGACGCTAATGTCTCTATCTTTTTTCGCTTCTATTTTTTCTCCCCTTTCTCTTTGTCTTGGAGCATCAATATCTTGTTTTATCTCTGCCTCTTTTTCTCTGCATATGACAGAGGAAACATAGGAGAATGCTGATATAATTGTCTGATATTTCTTGGCATTTCTTCGATGTGTTGAAGTTTACAAAATGCCTTACATACATCGTCTGTTTTATGTGCAGTAGGGGCTTAATAAATGCTTATCTCAATGAAATGACCTTCATTTGAGGCTCACAGCAACCCTGCACAGTGGGTGGTACAGCTTTTGTTCCCAGCTCCTATTTTCCAGAGCAAGGTGAAGTGACTTGAAAGTGTCTAAAGTAGGGAGCGGGGCTTCCCTGAAGCATTGCTTTAAGGCATCAAGACAGGCATGAGAGACTGAGGAAGGAGCTGGGGCCTGGGCACCAAGAGGGAGCTTGGTTCCCATAGGAGGTCTCCCGAGAGGCCTAGCCTGGGGCATCAGCCTGATGACCTCTTGGGTCTTGTGATACTTGGGGAAGGGCTGGGGTTGGTTCAGACCAAGTTCAGAGGAAGCAGGCTAGGGCTCAAAGAGAAAAGTAAAGACAGTAGAGGAGGGAGAATAGGATTGAGGAAGTAGAGTGCCCTGGGCTAGGGGATAAATGAGACCTGTGGGACAGACCCCAAGAAAAACCTGTCAGACGTTTGGGGCTTCCTCTCAGCAAAAGCAATTTGTTGTAATAGAAAGAGTACTGGACTTGGAGTGAGGAATAACTGAGTTCAGATTCTGTCTCAAGTACTTACTTGTGACCTTGTTATATAACCTCTCTCAGCCTCAATTTGCTCATTGGTAAAATGCAAATAATAACATCTGCTTCACTTGGTTGTGAGGGTCAAATGTGATAACATATGTAAAGTGCTTTGTAAATCTTAAGGCGTTCTCATATAATGCTGTCTCCCTTTATCATCTCAGCTCCTGACTGTAGCCACCAGGGCCATACAGGTCAGGGTTTGTCTAAAGTCTAAGAGTTGGAACATCATGTCATGAGTTCTAGATGAATGAATGAAGGATGGGACCTTTGACCAGCCACCTATGAATCATGGTACTTCCCAGAAGGAAGTTCTGCTCTGGGTCCTGAACTGAAGACATCTGGCTTCAGGAATGAAGACTTGACTCTATGAGTCTTTCTGCTTGCTAAGGCCAATGGATTACCATAGGGACTATCCTGGAGGGTAGGGACAGCTCCCCTAGTCTGATCTCTGCTGCCAGAGAGTTGGCACACTGCATGTTGTCCTGCTGCAGGGTTGTATGGGAACTAACAGGTCTCATGTTACAAACCCGTATGGAGCTATTTTAGAGTAAAGATGTCTATCAGGTAAAGATACCTGTTACATATAAGGTCCTCTGCTTGGAAAAGAGATTTCAAAGATAGTTACAGTGTACAAGGTGTCATATGTGATGAGTGTAAAGGAGAAATCTGGACAAAATGGCCTAGGAAAATTTGAGGAGATAGAGACCATTTTCATCTGTGCCTGGAGGAAAGGTGAAGAGGGTGGGGCAGATTCGCAAGGTAAGGTTGCTGGGGGAAGTCCTGAAGGAAGAGAGACTTCAACTAGTGAAGATGAGGAAGGAGAGCATTTCAGGCATCCTCCAGGGTGGATGTGACCACCTGGACGAGGTACATGGCTGGTGTAGTCTCATCTTCCAGGTCAGTGTGAAATGAGGCTGGAAAGGGAAAATGGAATCAGATCAGGGAGGATCATGAATGCCAGGCTGATGAGTTTGTAATTTATCATGTAGGTAATAAAGGAGTCACTGAAGGATTCTGAAGCAGAGTGGTGACATGGGCAGACCTCATGCCTCTGCTTATGCCATAGAGATTGTTTGGCAGCCCTGTGAAGGATGAATGGGAGAATAATAGGGAGACTGAAGGGGAACCAGTTAAGAAAAGGGAAAAACTTCATGTAGAAGGTTATCCTTGAGTTTTGAAGGAAACAAGCGATTCTCAAGCGGTGAAGAGGGAAAGCATTCCAAGCATGGGGGACAGCCAATGCAAAGATATGGAGATGGGAGATGAAATATCATATGTGGGATAGTCTGATTGGATGATCCTGCAGAAGGTGGCAAAGAGTAAAGAGTAATGAGCTGGAAAGGCTGGAAAGAAATGAAAGTCTGTCTTGTAAGAGTGGAGGATCAGATGGCATAAAAAGTCAAGAAAATTAAAAATGGGAAAAGTCCATTCGATTTGATGATGGAGATGTCATTGGTGACTTTGGAAAGAATAGTTCCTGTTGAGTGGTAAGGAGGGAAGACAAAAGATCACTTAACATACTCCCTCTGCTTGCAGGGTTCAGTGCTGGGCCTTGGGAGAAACATTGAATCTTGATGAGGTATGCATTTTGTCTTTAGGGAGTGCAAGGTCTCAGATGGGGAAAAAATAAAGACAGATAGCTTTGATATATATCATTAAATAATTGAATTAGAGAAGTTCAGATAATCGCTATGTCCAGCCTGAGGGGTCAGACTGCCTGGAGGAGATGGCTTTTAGGTAAAGATTAAAATGATGGATAAGAATTCACTTGGTGAAGAGGGGAAGGGAAGGCATTCCTGGTCTAGGGAACAGCCTGAGCAAATGCATAGGGGTTGTTTAGCATGCAGGTTCAGGGGGCAAAGGGTCTAATTTGAGAGGGGTGTAAAGGTTAAAGAAAGGAGATAGATATTGCAGTGGTCAGGGGATACCATGTTGTAGAGACACTCGAATGCCAAGTAGAATTATTTGAACTTAATTAATTAGTTAGTAGGGAACAGCTGGAGGTTTTTGAAGGTAAGAGTGATATGGTCATGCCTGTATGTTAGGAAGGCAATTTTGATAGTGTATGAAAGATGGGTTGAAGTAGAGAGTGATTATAGGAGGGAAGAAGATCTGTTAGAAAGCCATGGGAGCTTCCAGGATTTGGGAAGGTCATTTCCCCAGAGTTCCTGAGGTGTAAGCTGTTCCATAAACTCTGGGTAGGTAGAAAGAGGTGTTTACCTGAGCCAAGAAAGACTGGGTCAGTCACTGGGCAGAGTAGCTGCCCATTAGAAAGCCAGAACCTGCCTTCCAAGGTGGGAAGGCAAGGGCCCCAATGGGGTGAACAACTTTTGAAAAAAGAAAGGAGAGTTTTCTGAGAAAGAGGCCAATACAAGCCAAGTCTACATTTGGGGCAAGATGGTGCCACCAAGTAGCAGAGCCTTGTACACTGCAAGTGTAGGATTCTGCAGGGCTTCTGGGTCGTAGTGGCGGGCTGATGACACCACCTCAAACAGACCAGTTGGGGCTACAGGGGCCATCCTAATGGAGGCCAGAAAGTCACTTGTCAGAGGGACAGCAAATTCTTTAGTGCATGTCACAAGAAGAGACCTGAGTTTTAACCTTTCCAAACTGTATGATCTTGGTGCAGGAAAAAGAGCCCTGGCTCAGAAATCACCTGGGTTTGAATCTCATTTCTGATCCCTGTGTGACTGGGGAAGCTCCTTAATCTCCCTGAGCATAAAGGAGATTATTTACAGATTATCTACAGATGAGGAGGTTGGATCAGATGATGTCTGAGACCCCTTTCAGCTCTAGATTCATGATCCTATGTCCCCTTCTATGCTTCAGTTTCCTCTTTTGTAAAATTCATCCAGTCATCCTCTCTTTTCCAAAAAGTACCCCAGACATGAGAGCTCAGTTAGGGGAAAGAACTAGATCTATTATGTCATTGTTGTAGGAAGTTCTAGCATGGAAACTCCCTCTACCATCGTAGATCATCATGTTCTTGGTAACTTATAGTCTTAGAGAGTTGCCTAGAACACAGTGAGGTTAAGTGACTGAGGGTCACATGACCAACTTGTGTCAGAAGTGGGACTTGAACCCAGGTTTTCCTGGCTCTGAGATTGGCTTTCTCTTCCCTATGACATGCTACCTCTCTGATATTTATTATTCACTTTATTATGCCATTAGCCCCAGCCTCCCTCAGGCTGAGCCAGAAAGATCAGCTAACATCCATCCCAGGCAAGGCTGGCTTGGGTACAGGACTTGACTGGTCCAGTGGTAGCTTCTATATTTGTCTGTTGGATCATTTCCAGAGTGGAGCAGCCACAAGGAGAAGGAAATGAGACACTATGCCCAAGATCAACTGAAGGAATGGTGGATGTCTGGCCTGTTGCAGAGAATCCTTGGGCGGGGGTGGGGGTGGGGGAAGTATGATAGCAATCGTGAAGTGTCTGTCAGTCTGTCACATAGAGGGGCATTGTTCTACTTGACCCCAGAAGACAGAGCTACAAGTCACTAATGGGAGGAAGTTGTAGGAGGAGATCTTTGCTCAATATTAGTAGAACCTCTTAAAAATGAAAACTGTTTCAAAGTGGAATAAGACTTTTGGGGAAAGTAATTCTCTGTCATCAAAAGTCTTCAAGCAGTGGCCGGATGGAGACTTGTCTAGGGTGGTAGTGTTAGACTAGTTCTAAGTCCATGTGGGGTCTTTGGTAGTGCCCTCTCCCACTCTGAACCTCAGTCTCTCCCTCAGGAAGACTGGACCATGAGGTCTCCAGGTCCCTCCTAGCTAGGGCATTTTGTGCTTCCTTCCTCCCAACTTCCTGCTAAAAGTTGCTTTTGAAAGCTCCACTGAGTGAAGACTGGACTTTGTCATCCACCTCCCTCACACCTTTCACCCTGAGCCCAGGAAAGCCCCCAGGAGACCAGTCAGGGAGAGGCTCAATGACCATGTTATTTCTGGGCCCCAGGGAGATAGAGGGCAGATAGGAGGCAGCAACAAGCCAGGATGGGCTGTGATTATAGATAGGTTTCATATCTGTATTTTTCCCTTGAGGAAAAATGCTGAGTGCTGAACTGTCTCTGTTTCCCCTTTCTCTCCTTCTCAGTCAGCAAGTCTTTGCTGACGGGAAGGCTGTTGGCCAAAGCTTCCCCAAGGAGGGTGGGACTAGAGTTGAAGTGACCAGAGATGTTTTCTGGTGAGACTGGAAGCTAAGGATTTTGTATTTTATCCTTGGCAATAGGAATCTGCCAAAAACTTTTTGATGAGGGTCCAAGAGGGCAGGCTTATATCTTAGAAAGGTTATTTTAGCAATTGTGTGGAGTATGGATTGGAGAAGGGAGAAACACTGGAAATATGAGCATCAATTAAGAGGTTATTGCCTTAGCCCAGATAGGAATTGTGATAGGCAGGGTTAAGTAACTTATCC
This sequence comes from Potorous gilbertii, assembly GCA_028658325.1. Classification (NCBI taxonomy): domain Eukaryota; kingdom Metazoa; phylum Chordata; class Mammalia; order Diprotodontia; family Potoroidae; genus Potorous; species Potorous gilbertii. Next base: position 106,533,654 of record CM053771.1, read on the forward strand.
AGGGTCATATAGTTCTAAATGTCTGAGACCAGATTTGAACTCATGTTTTTCCCCGACTCCAGGACCAGCACTCCATCCACTGTACCACCTAGCTTCTGCATTGATTAAGCACCAGCTATGTGTGAGGCTCTGTGCTAAGGCTTAATACTTCCTCCTTGCCTCTTCCTTGTAGACTCCCCTGGCTGTCTTCAAAATTTAGCTCAGGAGTCACTGCCTAGAGGAAGCCAGTTTTGATCTCCCCAGTTGATCGTGCTATCCCACTTAGAGATTACTTTGTATTGTATCACTATGTGTCTATTTCATGTATGACTTGCGTTGCTTTTCCATTTACACGTTATTCCCCTCCCATAGAGTATAAACTCCTTGAGGGCAAGGACTGTTTTATTTTTGTCTTTGCCTAGCATGGTACCTGGCACAGAGTAAGCGTTCGGTAAATGAATGAGGTGATCAGAATAGTCTCTAGATTTCCTTCCTGGGGGCAACAGGTAGCATAGAGTGTGGGTTGTGAGTTAGAAATACTTGCTGTACTGAGTTCAGATGTTGCTCAGACACTAGCAGTGTGACCCTGGGCAAATCACTTCACCCAATCTGCCTCAGTTTCCTCATCTGTAAAATGAACTGGAGAAGGAAATCACTGTAATATTTTGGCCAAGAAAACCCCAAATGGGGTCACAAAGCGTCAAACACAACTGAAACAACTGAATAGCAACAAAGTTTCCTTCCAGTTCCAAAGCTATGACTGTATCTTCCAGTTACTACGTATCTCTATCTTCCTCAGTCTCCCTGATGTCTGTGTGGGGAGTTGCTACAGTGGTGCAGGCAGGAGGACAGGAGATGGAGGCTTGGATCAGAGCTAAGGGGATGGAGGCACAGACTAAGAAGGAGACTACATGGCAGAGATGGTCATGTGGGGACAGCAAGGAGATTTCCATGGGGATAGGCAGATGGGCAAGATGACCTTCTGGCACTGTCCTGTTGTTCTGAGACATCCTTGGAGGCTCAATGGTCATGGTACAAAGAGGAATCATCATGAGTCCATTTGGCCCACAGTGTCTTTCTCTCCCGTAGCCTCCCCACAGAAGAGGAGAAGTCACCGGAGCCTGAACTTGATGCACCTTCATCCCCCCTCTCCCAGATTCCCTCCCAGCCTCCTCCACTTCCCCTCAGTGCCCCAGAAATCCCCCCGAAGCCCTCCCGCCCACTGCCTGAGTTTGGTGAGTCTTCTGTTTCTCTGAATTCCTAACAGTCATTGTTTCTTAGGGTTCAGTGATTGTCCTTGACTGCTTTCCACTGGTATTGTGTGGAGCCCAAGGAATGAGCTGGATGAACTTTAAGGAAATGTGTATTTGGGGTGATTGTCCCCAAATTGCTTCTTTGCAGTTTTCTTATGGATTTTTTGGGGGCAAACTTAGCGTGGGGCTAATAGTTCTTCTTGAACTTTGAGAGGACACCAAGGATAGAAAGTTGGTGCCAAAGCTCAACATTGCCTCTCCCTTAGCTTTGAAATTTACATGAATGTTGCAACTCTAGACCTGCAGTCAGATTTCTTTTCGGCTCACTGCCTGGTTTCCATATGGCTCTGTTTGGTTTCACTAGCCAAAAGCTTCTTTTCTGTTAGTTGCCCTACCTGGTTTCCATTGGGCCCACGGCCTTCCTTCTGCCATGGCCTGGCTAGGTCTGGGCCATTATTTCCCAAGTTCTAGCTGAAAGATGTATCTTCTTCGACTAACCAATTAAAAGGGGTTCCTCTGTTCCAGATCACCTGTCAGGCCTGAGAGCAGAAACCTATCCCCCTGTAAACTCTCCCACCCCACCCCCACCCTCCAAGCCTTTTCGGTGATAGGGATCATATACTGTCCTAGGCCAGCCCATTCCATTGTAAGACAAGCTGATATTAAGGAGATTTCCTTCTTTTTAGCCAAATTTCCCTCCCTGTGATTTCCCCACATTGTTCTGTGTATCCTCTAGGGACAAATAGAGCTTGCCTGTGTCTCTTTCTATGGAATAGTCCTTCGAATGTCTCCATGGTTCCATTTCAGGTCTTTTCCTCTCCAGACTAAAAACCCTTCGATTTCTTTTATCTATACCTCATCTGGCCTGAGTTCTTGTTCCCTCTGGACTGTCTCATGTCTGGACAAGCTCTTGTCCTTGTAAATGTTCTCATCAGTTCTTCCACCAGTGGTCACCAGATGACCATTAGTCCTTGGCCCCACCCATGGTGTCCTCATTCCAGTGGCCCTGACTGACTATTCTACTGTGATGGGGTATCCTTCTCTCCTTGAGCTCATGGCCTTCTCCTTCCTTCCCTCCCTCATTCCCAACAGGATGTTGCTGGCTGTGGCGACGCCAGGAGTGGTCTGAACACCCTCTTTCTCTCTCACACTGCCTGTTATAAATAGCATTTCCTGCCCCACTCCACCTTCATGCTAAAAGGGCAGGATGAGGACAGCTTAGGGCAATGGAGACATTTCCTAGCATCAAGGATCTAGAGTGGGGAGAGGATTTTCGATAGCACCTTGTCCAGCTCCCTTATTTCACAGAGGAGGAAACCTAGGCCCAAAGACAAGTGACTTCTCTTAAAGTCAGAGCTAGGAAGTAGCAGAGTCTGAATTTAAACCCAGATCCTGTGACCCTTTCCCTAGTATGGAGCTGCTCTTCCTGGCCACAATAATTCTGCCCCTTCCCCTGTTACTCCCCAAGGCAGTGCTTAGCTCAGCCCTGTATTTCCCATTTAGAAGTTCCTTGAACTTGCTGAGGCATTTGTTCCCTGAGTGAGGAAGCTAATGCAGCCATACCTGGATGGGGGGAGCCTTTTGCTATGTGCTAGGTCCCCCTGCCCTCCAGGCTTAACTCTTGGGCCTTTTTCACAGATGATTCGGACTATGACGAGCCTCCTAAAGAAGGGTCACCACCCCCAAGCCCTGCCCCAGTGATGGTCAACAAGGTGGGCTTGGGTGGGCAGCGGGCATCTGTCATCATGAAGGCTGACTGTCTGTGTTCTCATGAGGCTGTCTTTCTGTCTTTTGTGCCTGTATGGGGCCACGTGTTTGCTTGTTTATCCATCTCTCCATCTTATCTATTTGTCCAACCCACAGGGTGGGAACCCTGGGAAAACGGTGGGAGGGTCGAGTATCTCCAGCATGATGTTAGGTAGCAGAGAATGGAGAGTGGTATAGAAGAGGGGCCACTGGGTCCACAGGGCAAGTAATCACAGGACAGTATACAGCAAACATCTAAGATTCACTTGCCATATGTAGAACCTTCTGCCAGGATCTGGGGAAGATCCAAAATTCAGATGTAAGACACAATGCCTGCCATCTTGGAACTCACAGTCTGGTTGGGGGAAGGGGATCATGGAGCACAGTAAATGTGGGAGATGTGGAAGCTGGAGGGTGCTGATCAAAAACTAAATTAGACTGTGCCTTGGACCTCTTCACCCACCCCCTCATCATTAGAACAGAGGCCAGGAAGCCTGAAGGAGCCTGTCCTGATCAACCCAAGGCCACTTGACAGTCTGAGCATGACAGGGCTTTCCTCTTCTTGGATCCCTTGGATGTAGATGGGGGAGGGCAGGGGATGCTGTTGATCAGCAGGGAGGATTAACCAGGGCTTCCCAATTCCTACCTCAGCTCAGCTGCCAGTGGGGTTGGGGAAGAGGGCCAGTGAGACTGGACTCGGTGGGTGTGCCAGTTTGTATCTGTGTCTGTGTGAGTAGGTAGGTGGTGACGGGCAAGGTAATGCAGAGAAAGTGTGAAACTGGCCTTGTCTCTTTTGGGGTTGAAAGCCAGGAAGGGAGGAGCCAGGGGGCTAGGTAGAGGGGTTGGGAAAGCCTGAGAGGGGAAGAGTCTGATCAGGGGTCTCTGGTGGGGGGCAGGAGGAGCTATCCCTGCAAGATGTCCCGAGGACTGTGAGCGTGGGCAGTCTGCTGAGTGAAGGTGACGAGCTTTCGGAGGATTCCCACTACTATGAGGACGTCCCCAAGTAGGAACCAAGATCCCCCTTCCCCTGGTTCTTTCTGTTCCCCCAGGGGAGTGACCTCCTCCTGGCTGCCTTCTCCAGTGTCCCTCAAGTGTCCATCAGGGGCTCCAAATGCCCACCTCCCCTTCCCTCCGCCCCTTCCCTGGAGTCCCCTCTTTCAATTGCTCCTTAACTACCTTGTCCCTATGCTTTCCTCAGCGGCATATGGGATGATGTTGGTCTGAGATCCCCAAGTCTCAGCAACACCCCATCCCCAGAGCTCCCCCTGAATCCTATGGAGGGGCCTCCCTGGACCTCAGCTTCCTCCACATCTGTCATCAAAGTTGGCTGGCTGAACAAGAACCCACCTCAGGGGTGAGTGATGACCCTATAGTTCTCCTGCTTCCCCATGGCCCACCCATAATCTCCTTCTTCATAGTGTTTGGAAAATGTAGCTCTGTCAGTTAATTCTGGCTTTAAGATCTTCCATCAGTAGGGCTGAGACATTTCCTGTGGATGGTACTTAGAGATCTCTCTTGTGCTTTGGGGCATATAGCAGGGAAGGACTTTGAGGTCATCTGGCCTAGTCTCTTGCCTCCAGGAAGATCTCTCTCCCATTCTCTGCAATCTCCACTGTCCTGGCCTTCCATGGACCTCAGATTCTAGAGGTGCTGTCTCATCCTGTCTCTTGTCATTCCCCTTGCCCCTTGCAACCTTGGGATCTCTTCTTCAGTTGAAGGCCACCCACCTCTCCAGGTGGATGACAATCAGGCCTCCTAAGTCCTCTCAGTCCATTCTCAGTCTGTATCACATGAAACCTGTTTGTGGGTCCCTGACCATGGAGTGGTGGACCCTGGAAGCCTGACTGCCTATGACTATCTTTTCCTAAGGCCCCACACATCCTACAGTGCTAGATCTTACATCTATCAGAAGCGATGGGTCAGGCTGGACTCTGATTACCTACGGTACTTCGACAGTGACAAGGTGAGACTCCAGGAGATTCTGAACTGAGCCCTGACCCTGACCCCTGACAACCTTGACCCCACACAGAGTCTTGACCTAAGTACTAGACTGAGATCCAATTCTGTTCCCAGACTAAGCCCTAATCTTGGCCTCCAAAAGAACATTGATCCTAAGCTGATGGCTCAGTAGAGTGTGCTGAACTGGAGGCAGGTTATTCTGAGTCTAGATCCAACCTCAAACATTTCCTAGCTGTCTGACCCTGGGAAAGTCACTTCACTTCTATCTGCCTTAGTTTCCTCAACTATAAAATGGGGATAATACTACCCAATCCTACCTTACCTCTCATCTGTTGTAAGGATCAAATGAGATAATATTTGTAAAAAGTACTTAGTCTAGTGCCCAGCACATAGTGGGTGCAACCTATCCCATTCTCTTCTGGTCACTCATAGAAACCTGATCTTGACCCTGGAATAAGCCCTAACCTACCCTCCAGACTGAGCCTGTCCTGTACCAGAGCCCGATTCCTTCATTAACCCTGCAGAGAAGGAAAGGATAAGGAAAGAGAAGCCATTTTGAGGCAGCTCGGAGGGTTGGGCCTTGGGGAGCTCGCTTTCTGAGTAACTCACCCCTTGAGTGGCTCTCATCCTCTTCCTCCTCCCTCCCCTCTCATGCTCTAGGATGCTTATTCCAAGCGTTTCATCCCTGTCTCCTCCATCTCTCGAGTTTCTGGCATCAGCGACCAGAAGTTTGAAGTCATCACACACAACCGGACCTTTGTCTTCCGGGCTGAGAGCGATGGTGAGGGGGGATAAAAGAGGGCTGAGGAAGGGGCATTGAGAGTCAGGAAAAGCATTCTCTCCAATTGAGGAAGGAGGCAGAGCCCTGTTCCTAGCACTGTCTCCTTGTCATCCTACCTTAGGCTAAAGGGGACAGAACCCTGCATTCACAACATGGGCACTGGAGCTGAGCTGAAGGAGCATGGGGAATTTAGGGGTTGGAGAATGAATACCTGATTAGAACTGGGGGTTAACTCACTAGGGATTTTTGGCAAGCAGTGATCATTGATTAGGCGAGGAAAGAGCCGAGGGAAAAGGAGAGGATGGGATCTCAGACCTGGATCTTTCCCTTGCTTTGCCCCATGTAGCTGAGCGGAAGGACTGGATGCAGGCCCTTCAGCAGGCAGTGGAGGAGCAACAGGCCCGGGCCCGGCTCTCAAAGGCTAGCCCCCTGGAGCCTCACTGCTCTGGGATCCCTGACCAAGCTGGCAGCCTGGAGCTTCGAGGGGTAAAGAGCAAGCTATACGTGGTGGTGGCTGGAGACAAAGTGCTGCTGTATAAGAACTTGGAGGTGGGTATGAGTCCTGAGAAGAGCCCAGGGGAGCCAGAGGAGTAGAAGGATGGGGGCCAGAATCCCCACCTTACCCTCACCCCCTCCTATACCTTTATCCTTTCCTCCCATCCCCCCAGCATCCTCATCCTCTCCAATACCATCACCCCCCCCTTCACTCTCATCTCTATCCCCCTTCTTCTCCCATCCCAACCTCACCCCTACCCCCTTACCTCCATATGCTGTCTTGGAACTCCAATTCTAGCCTCATCTTTTTTCCAGGAATACCAGATGGGTATAGGCATCACTTTCATTGATATGAGTGTGGGCAACGTAAAAGACTCTGATCGGAGAAGCTTTGATCTCACTACTCCTTATCGGATCTTCAGGTGAGCTCCTCTGACTTCCAGCTCTGCTGTGCCCAAGCCACTTGCTTTTCTTATCCCTGTCCTTCGTATTTCAGCTATCTCACCCCCTTCAGATAACTAACCATCCCCATTTTTAGGCTTCTCTTCTCACCCAGTCTTGGGCTCCTCTCACCTCTTCCACTCCAGTCTCTCTTACCACCTCAGTCCTCAGGTGACTCCTCTACCCAAGTCCAGTCCCTTATACTTTAGACATTTGTCTCCTTCAAGTCATTTGTCTCCTTCAGTTTTATCCCCATTTTGGACACCCTAACCATTTCACCTGCTCTATCCATGATTGGTTACCTAGCTCCTCTCCCACCTCGAGAAACTAATTCTTCCAATGCCATTGTCATCAGACCATTCAGCTATCCCACCTCTGTCCATTCTGATGTTGAATAAGGTGTCTTACTTTCTCCATCCTTTGTCGCTTCTTCCAGCTGCAAGCTCTTTGCATACCAGATGACTTCCTCCCCTTTGCCTCTATCTTCCACAGCCCTTGGGCTGCTTACCTTTCCTCACCATGGGCCGTCCTATTGGCATCATCCCCCTTTGTCCCCCATTATCTCCCTCAAGCCTTGCTCATCACTCATATCCCCCTAGTTTCTCAGCTGAGTCAGAGTCGGAGAAGACAGAGTGGCTGGAGGCCATGCAGGGCGCCATTGCAGAGGCCCTGTCTACCATGGATGTAGCTGAGCAGATCTGGGCTGATGCCCCTAACCGACTCTGTGCAGACTGTGGAGCCCCCCATCCAGACTGGGCCTCCATCAACCTCTGCCTTGTGATTTGCAAGAGATGTGCAGGTACATGACTCTTAGCCATCTCACTATAAACATGGAAGCTGATGTGCTCTTGGGGCAGCTTCGTGGAGAAGGGCAGCCTTGAGAAGGTGGAAGAATTCAGGGTGCAGAGCTCTGGATTTCTGTAGTCAAGAGACCTGGGAGTCTGATGCTTACCAGCCGTGTGGTCTTGGGCAATTCTCTATCCTGTTCTGGACCTCAGTTTTCTTTATCATTAAATGGGAAAAATAATAGCACAATATCTGTCACTGAAGGTTGTGAGGGTTTTGTAAGTGCCCATCATTCTGAGAATGACAGCAGGGATTCTTATATGATTCAGTGAGTTAGAAGAAAGAGGAAATGCCAAGAGAATGCATGATACTGAGTGTGGGAGAGGATGTACCCTTCAGTTTGATTGGAATATAGACTTTATAAAGGAGAGTTCTGTGAAATAAAAGTGCCAAATGGTATAGAGCTTCAGATGTTAGGCTGAGTTTGGGCAAAGAGATGTGGCTAGATGGCAGGACTTGTGAAAAAGACCAGGAGGTCTTACTGAACCACAAGTGTCCCCTTCCCCAACCCAAGTCCTAGTCTTAGGGCTGGAAGAAAGCTCAGAGGCCAGTCTTTGCTTGGTTCAATCCCTATATGAGCAGGATTTTCCCTCTACAATCTTCTGTTCAGTTCAATTTATCAAGCATTTCTTAAGTATTACCAGTGTGCCAGTGGCTATTCTGGGCACCGGGGATACAGGGTAAAGCATGTTGTTGCCCATGATGTGCTTGCGATCTACTAAGAGATTATATTGGCAATTAAGTGTAAAGTGATTTCAGTGCAGGGATTGAGGTAAAGCTGCCTGTGACCAGGTGCTTCTCACTGGAAAAGCCCCACATGGCTTCTTGTGGGAGGCGCCCTTGAACAGAGAGCCCTGAAGGATCCAGAGATCCTAAGTGAGGATGGGGCCCTGGGATTAGAGTGAGGAAGTCCTGGGCTCAGATCCCACCTGAGCAAATCACTTAACCTCTCTGTACTTCAGTTTCTCCATATGAGGGTGTTAGACTCATTACCTCGAAGGTCTCTTCTAGCTCAAAAACTGTGATCTCTGTGGTAGTCACTCTGCTAGCACTTAAGTAAGCATGGGGACTCAGTGACATGTCTCCATCCAAATAGGTAAATGTAAAATATATAAAAGATAAAGACAAGGTCTTGGGAGGGTAGGGCATGAACAATAGGAGCACTCAGGAAATCTTAGCATTAGCACTTGGACTGGGCCTTGAAGGGAGTTAGGAATTCCAAAAGTTGGAGGTGATAGGGAGAGATAGATCAGGCGTGACGCATCCTATGCAAAAGTATGAAAATGGGAGGAAGAATGTGAGTGAGGGGTGATGAGGCCCTGGCCTGGTTAGGATCATGGTCTTGTGAATGGAGAGAAGAGGACAGATGTGAGACAGGTTAATTTGGAATCTATGAGATTTGGCAGAGTGGAAAGTCAAATTTGTGGACATAGTTGTGATCAGAAGAATGATGGTGCCTTAAATAGAAATAGGGAGGTGAGGGAAGGGATGCTGCAGGAGAAAAAAGAATTAAGTCTGATTGTTGGGAAGTTTTTCCTCCTGTCCAGCTGAAAATGGCCTTTCTTGACTCAAACCCAGGTATGTTGACTTCTAGTTCAGAGCTCACTCCATTGGATCACACTGCTTTTCTCCCTTTCTCATCTTCCCTCCCCATCTTCTTTCTTCCCCTGTTTCTCTGCCCCGATTCCCCCCATCCCCCAAATTACCTCTTACCCATGTATGTGTCCATCCCTTGGGGTCAGAGGCAGGATGTGAGAAAGGGGGCTCCTTGGGGGAAGGAAAGTGTGAGAAAGGGTAAGGCTCCCTACCTGGTCAGCTGTGACACTTGGCATCCCTGTACCCCTCTGTCCCCAGGGGAGCATCGATGGCTGGGACCTTCAGTCTCCAAGGTTCGGAGCTTGAAGATGGACCGGAAGGTGTGGACAGAGGATCTGATTGAGGTGCGGATGTCCTATTCTCCCTTTCCTTTTCCCAGAACTTTCTGTTTTTGCAGCAGGGGGATGGACTCTTGATTGCCCTCAATTCCACACACACCCCCCAACCCCTCCTCTCCTTGCCCAAAGATCAAAAAAAATTCAACCCAAGAGGCAGCTGAGCCTGGAGACTCCAACAACAGAGGAAACCCCCTCCCTGACCCAGCCCCTGAAAGTGATCCTCCTGGGCCCAGACAGGAATATTTGGCCAGAAATCACTGGGGTGTGTGTATCTTGGGTTGGGGAGTTGGGGCAGAGGGCTTGTTTCCAAAAGCCCGCCTTCCTCGTCAGGAGACGGACAGATGCTCCCCACCCCCCACCCAAACTTTGAGAACCTCAGGAATGTAATGTTCCAGATGTTGGGTGGGGCGAAACTGGCAGTTGGAAGCTCCCCTATTCCTCCCCTCCCCGATAAATGTCTATCTTTCTGTTCTCTTGATGTCTCTCCACTCCCTAAATACTCTTTTCTCCATTCTGTTTACTCCCTAAATGTCTGTACATTCATCTGTCTGTTCCCTTCCTAAAAATCTGTTTTCTAAATAGATGTCCATCTATCCTTTCTAAATATCTGTCTTTTTTTAAACACCTGTCTGTCCAGTTGTTTGCTTTATAAATGTCTTCCCATCCGTCCACTTCTTAAATATTGTTCTGTTTTTGCCCAAAGGGCTGAGCCCAGGGCCCAGGCTAGGACAGAAGGAAATTTAAATACTGACTTAAGCTAGACTCTCCCCAGACTCTTTGTCTCAGTTTTTCTTTATGGAGAGAGGGACATGGAATGTCAGGAAGGAACACTATTGCTATCAGTGCTAGTTCCTGACCTTCCCTATTCCAAATTCTGTATTCTCAGCTCTTCCATCATCTGGGGAATGAGGCTGGGAAGAGGTTCTGGGCAGCCAATGTTCCCCCTAGTGAAGCCTTGCACCCTAGCAGCAGCCCTGAGGACCGGCGGTACCACCTGGAGGCTAAGTACCGTGAGGGCAAATACCGTCGGTATCACCGTTTCTTCGGCAAACAAGAAGAGCTTGATAAGGTCAGCCTGAATGTGTGCTCTAGAGGGTGGCATCTGTAAGACAGCTGAACTGGCTGCCTTGTACTTTGGGGCTATCCCTGTGACCACCAGCTGTGCCACCCCTGGACTGTTGGAAGTGCTGGAGACTGCTGGGTACCCTGCTTGTGGTCTGGGGTTTGGGATTTGAGGTCCCAGAGCATAGGGGAACCTCAGAAAGTGACCATGCTCCAAGTTACTAGCACTGATGTCCTCATGATCCCCTGCCCCCTTTCCTTGAATCCTTTTGTCGGTTTGGATGGGGTACTCTGTTTTCCACCCCTCGCCCCCTTCTCTCCCTACCCTGCCTACCCGGATAGGCGTCTCCCTAGTCTCATCCTTTCCTTCTCCTACAATAAATACTAATGATGACGATGATGATAAAAGACACTGATGTGGGGTATCCCGAAAGTCTTTATTTGGCTTTAAGCTTTAATAACACAACTTTGGGGATGCCCTCTGTCACAGTTGGAGGTCTAGGGAGTGCTTTGCCTTTGTTATCTCCTTTGCACTTCTTAATGAGCTTGGAAGGTCAGTATCAGTAGATCCACTATTCACCCCATTTTTGCATACTAGGAGAAGAGCTGGGAGGGACCTTGGGTGCCCCTACTCCAGTGCTCTCCCCTATTCTGCTGATGGTGCAAAACATGAGACCCTAAGAGGTGAAGGTCACACAGTTTCTATTGAACCCCCCCAGAGTGGGGATTTGAACCCAAGTGTCCTGATTTCTTCAAGGCCAGTACTTTCCCCACTATCACAAGGTACTTGAGGACATCCTAGATCTTTGGGTCAATGAGAATGAGTTACAGAGGAAGACACAAGAACAGAGAGGAGGAGTCACTGGCCCAAAGTCACAGTTTAGCCAGGATTCTAAGCAGGGGCCTTAGTACATAGTATGTTGGATGTCTGAATCTAAGGCGCTCTTAGAGACCAGTTTAATCTGTTCCCTTCATTTTACATGTGGGTGCTCCAGCTCTGACATTCTGTGTTCTAGGGCCCCTCCCAGCTCTGACATTCTGTGTTCTAAGGGCCCTGTTAACTGACATTCTGTGTTCTAAGGACCTTTCCAGCTCTAATTCTGTGTTCTGAGGGTTCTCCCAGCTCTGATGTTTTGTGATTTGTGTTTTCTGAGCTGATGACTCTGTTCTAACCCAAGTTTCCTATCCCATACTCCACACCACCAGCTGCTCCCCTCCTTTCTCCCTCCTGTCTTGCACCCTCCCTTCTTGCTGCTATGTCCTGCCAAAGGGAGCAGGCTTGACGCCCAGTGCTATTTCCTGCTGGGCTCATGGAAACCAGCTGGGCTGCTCTGAACCAGTTCCCCTAGGCCCCATACCCCTCCAAGGTGTAGCGAGGCTCCATGAAGGCTTCAGAGGCTTCAGCCCTGCACCATGATAGGTCCTGGTCATGAATGGTGTTGGAGGCTTCTTTGGGCCCCTTGATGAACTTTCTATCAGTCTCTGCCTCAGAATAGGAGATTGGACACTGGGTTCTAACTCCTTCCCTCCCTCAGTACACATGCTCACTTCCTAGGGTGTTTGTGTATGTGTGTGTGTGTGTGTGTGTGTGTGTGTGTGTATGTGTATGTGTGTGTGTTTGTGTGTGTGCATGCGTGCGTGCGTGTGTGTGGGTACACACTTGTGTCCTGGGGCAAGGGTTGTGGACAAGATGAGCCCTGGTAACATCCTCCCTCTTGGCCTCCTGAGCAGCCCCACCCCAGACCAGTCCTAAAGCAAGGCTGAACCACCTCTGAGCTGTTGGGACCCAAGAGTCTGGCTCCCTAGCCCGGCCTAGCCAGGATGAAGGAATTGGCTGGGTTCAGGGAGCCTGGCCAGGGCCAGGCGGCTCCCATTGGAGGGGCCAGCAGGCGGGGGGGTGAGGAATTCACATGTGGGAGGACTTTACTGTAGAATCATCCCGCCTTCTTCAACCCTATCCTTCCCTCCCTTCCCTGAGGCCCCGGAGAGACCGAGAGGCTGAGCTTACACTGGATTCGGCCACAGATCGGGATCCAGACCCAGGAAACAGCTGCCCTGGGGGGTACTCAGCTTCAGGGTGAAGCCAGAGTCTGAGCTGTGACCCTGACCTGGCCTGATTCCCTCCCCTCCATCTCTCCCCCTTCTCTTGTCTCCTTTCTCTCCTGTCCTTCCTTCTCTGGTCACTCTCCTTCTTTCCTTCCCTCCCTCTCTTTCTCCCTTTGCCTTCCTTTCTTTCTGTCTTATCCCTCTTCTCCTTCTCTGAGACTTCCCTTCTTCCCCCATCCGTGTGTCTGTCTCTCTCCCCTTCCCTGTGCCCCAGTGTCCTGGCTTGTCCGTTTCTCCTTTCAGACCTGTCTCCTTCCACTCTCTCTCCCTCTGCAGTTATCTGGTCTTCTGTCTTCCTCGGTCTGCCTCTCTGCTTCTCTGTCTGCTTCTCTCCCTTTTTCTTTTTCTCCCTTTGCCCCTTCCACCTCCCTCCATCTTCAGGACTGTCCCTTTGTGTCTCCTGCTCTGTCCCTCTCTCCTTCCTTACCCTCTCCCTGGGTTCTCTTTTCCCCTGTCCCTCCCCCACCTTGAACTTTCTCTTTCTCCCCTTCTTTCCCTGGCCTTCTTGTTCCCCATTTTTCAGTCATTTTTGGTACCCTCAGCACTTAGCACAAAGCCTGGCACGGCTCTTGGTGTATGCTTGTTGACTGACTCATTGTTCTCTGTTTGTGTCTCTCCCTGCATCTCTCCCTCCTCCCCTGCTTCTCCTGCCCCACCACGACCCCCTTTCCTGATCCCCCTAAGCTCTGCTCTCAGGTAGCCCCTGTGCCTGGGACTGGCTACCGTTGCTATGGGAGGGGGGAGGTTTGGGGAGAAACAGAAGAGCAGCATCTCTCCTCTGTCCTGGGCTTGAGCCAGCTCTACCTTCCCCCCCCTGCCCCCAGGCCCTTTGTGTGGCTGTCACCACCACCGACCTCGAAGAGACACAGGCCCTGCTGGGCTGTGGGGCGGCTATCAACTGCTTCTCAGGGGACCCTGCAGCCCCCACGCCCTTGGCCGTGGCCAGGCAGGCTGGCCAGAGGCTGCAGATGGAGTTTCTCAGGAACAACCAGACCTCTGGTAAGGGGGAAGGGACTGGCCACACACATCCATGTGTGTGTGTTGGGGATGGTATGTGTACATGTGCCAGTCTGTTCTCAGTGTGTTTGTGTATGATTGTTTTTGTGTGCTGTTATGTGTATGTAAGAATGAGATACGGAGTCAGGAACAGAAAAGCTAGAGTACCCTTGTAAATCTGAGCTGTGTCCTCCCCAGGGTGAGTCACAGAGTATCTGGGATTCTTGGTCAAAAGTCATTGATCTTACTCCAGCAACAGTCCTGGCCTCCCTTCACTTGTCCTGCAGGGGTTGGGGGGAACTTAGGGGTTTGAGTCCTGGTCATTCCCCAGGCTCAGGGACCCCAGGAGTGGAGTGAGACCTCGGGGAGCTCCAAGCCTGAGAGGAGAGATATAACCCCTGCCCTCAGAGAAACTGTCTGCCTAGAAGGATGGAATAAGTGTTTATTAGGCACCTACTATGTGCCAAGTCCTGTGCTAAGTGCTTTACAAATATTATCTCATCTGAGCCTCACAACAACCCTGTAACGTAAGCACTATTACTGTCCCCATTTTCATTACTGAAGAAACTGAGATAAGCAGAAGTTAGAGTGACTTACCCAGGGTCACCCAGCTAGTAAGTGTCTAAGGCTGGATTTGAATCTATGTCTTTCTAACTCAGGGTGAGGCTCTCTATCCACTGTGTCTCTTAGCAGATTATACCTGGGCCACAGTTTGGGGGTTGAGCTCTCCAAGCTTGGACTGACAGCACCTTGTGAAAGTGTATTAAGGACTGTGAGTCTATCAGGGTCAGGGACCTTGGTCACTAGATGTTTGGACTAGTGACTTCCTGGAGCCTTTGTCTAGGGCAGGGGAAAGACCACACACCCAGGAGCCACAAGCAGCCACCACCCACCCAGGAGCCATGGCAGGCGCAGCCTAAATCATGTGTGCCTTCCCCTGGGAGGCTTGGAGCACAACCGACCAGCTGGTAGGACCACAGAGGAGGGTGGGTTCAGCCGGCTGGCTGGCCCACCCGGGCTGAGGCATGGGGTCTCTCAGGGCCAGGGAGCATCAGTAAGGCAGTCAGAGCTGATGAAGTGTCTGCTGAGACTGCACACTGCACTTGGCACCAGAAAAGATGAGCTGTTTGGCTCAGATGTATTTCCTAGCTTTGTGGAGCATGCATTCTGGGTAAAGGAGAAGACCCCTCCTCCTCCCCTTCCCTGCCCCCCCATGCATGCATGCCTCACAGACACATATTCACATATATACACAATGCACATGTAGACTGTGCATAAATAAAACACATGCACTCAATAGACACAATAAACACAGACACACAATATACTCTCCATATGTACACACACATGCATGTTGCATGCTTAGCGTATCAGAGAGGTGCTATGTGAGGTCCATAGGAGAGGATCCCCTCAGGGCATAGAGGATGTGGGGGACTTCTGAGGGTCTCAGTTTCCCCCTTTTGAGCCCTTCCTTCAACTCACAGTCTTGGAACATCTGGGCTCTAAGGACTTCTGGGGATCATCTCATCCAGCCCTCCTCATGTAAGAGGAGAGTGAGGCCCAGAGAAGTCTACCCAAGGTCTCATTGGCTCATGAGCAGTAGAGCCCAGATTTTAACTCAGTTCTCTGATTTCAGTGTCAGTGTGCTTGATATTTGAGGGGTTGGAACTGAACAGTTGCTTTGTCAGTGTTTGGGGTAGGTGGGTGGGTGGAAGGAGATAGGGAGACCCTGACCCTCCTTGCAAAATTCTGTCCTTGACCAAGGAACCCTTTTGTCCCCTTCCTTGCCTTTCCCAGAGATGCCCCGGCTGGACCCAGTCAGCATTGTGGAGAAACATTACTCTGTCATTCAGCCCACGGTGAGCCACAGTGGCTTCCTCTTCAAGACAGCCTCTGTGGCGAAGCACTTACAGGAGCGCCGTGCCCGAGAAGGTGAGTGCCACTCCTCCCTCATCCAAGCCATCTGCCTCCTTTTCCTAGCTTAGGCATCTCACACTTCATTTCCTGAATGACAGGCCCATGACAGAATATATAGGTGAGAGGAGATACATAGCTCCTGCCCATACAAAGCTTAGAATCCAGTAGAGTTGAGAACCTCATGCACAGTGCGACATAAGAAGGGTCATTGAGAGGGGCACAGGAAAGGTTGAGTGAGGCCTGAGAGGGCACAGTGTTGTAGGCAGGAGAGATCAGAGGGGCTTTTGGAGGAGGTGAAGTCTGAGTTGAGTTGTGGAGGATAGGGAAGGATCTGGTCAGTGAAGAGAAGGAGGGAGGGCATACCAGGCATGGGAGATGGTCTTGGGCAAAGGTATGGAGGTAGGAGAGCTAAGCTGAAGTTCCAGCTCCTACACATTCTCTTAATTGTTAGTTTTGTCCCCCCTCCACCAAATAAACAAACAAAAAACTTACTTTGGATCGACTTTGTTCTATATATGAATAATTATGCGCAGAGTTTTCCCCCAATGGAATTGTGAGGTCCCTCTTGGCATCTTCAATGCATGGCACATATCAGATGCTTAATAAATGTTTCTTTAGTGAATGAATGAATGTTTGGGGTCAAGGTCATCCAATTTAACTAGAATGTCAGTTAGAAGGTTCCTGAAGTAATATAGTCGGTGATACTACTAGAAAGGGCATCAGTTAGTGGGTGGCTCTGAATTCTAGCCTGATCATTCTGAACACAACTCAGTATGAACTTTGCCCAGGGTTAACTATAATACACGGCATATTAAGAGGAGCATGAGTTATTCTTTCATCCCTGTTATAACACTTTCATGAGTTTTTGGAGAAGGAAACCTGAACTTCTACTGATCAGGCTCCTCCTTAGGTGATGGGTGAAACAACCAACTTTTACTAGGTATCTGCTGTATGCAGAACCCTCCCCCTGCCATTGGCTGGGAGCAGGTGGGTTGGTGGGTGGACATAGAAAAAAGAGAGAGCCAGGTCCCTACCCTCAGGGGTCTCTACAGTCTTAACCTGGAAAGCTGAATCTGACCACCCCTGTGGAGTATTGTAACTGGTGAAGTTTAGGGGCTTCTAATACAATCCGATAGGGTCAGTGATGGATGATTTCTTGGAAGAAACCAGTTCTCCCCATATTCTCCAGGGTACAGGGGCCTCCCCAGGGTGGGGCGTGGGGTGGGAAAAGAGGCGGAAGACCTAGAATGGGGTCTGGATGTACAAGGGGCAGGCCCTGGGGGACCCCAAATTCTCTCCCTCCTCCTCCCCTTTGCCTTGAGCAGAGTTCAGTCGACGCTGGTGTGTTCTCAGTGATGGGGTCCTGAGTTACTATGAGAATGAGCGAGCTGTCATGCCTAATGGAGAAATCCGAGCTAGTGAGATCGTTTGCCTGGCTGTACCCCCATCTGACGCCCACGGGTGAGCCCCCTTCTAAGCCCCTTCCCAGCCCAGCCCGGCCCCTGCACTTTCTCTCTTGCACAGGGTTTCTGCCAAGTTCTATCCTTTCCCTTGAAAAATCTTTGCACTTGCCTGCCACCGCTTTATCTCAGGGCCTCTCCCCGTCCGTCCTCTCCAGCATGGAACCCTAGCTAGGCAGAGCAATTAGGAGCCCTGGGTGCTAGTCCCAACTCCTCATGACTTGGGCAAATTTTCCCCCTTTTTAGTTCTGGTCTCCAATAATTCTGTGGTTCACTGAGCTGGGATTCCATGTTTTGTGTATCAGATTCTGTCCTGAGGTTCTAGAAGTCCATGTTCTTCTGTCTTCCAGTACACTAGAGTTCTGTATTTTATGTTTCTGGGATTCTCAAATTCTGTGTTTTAAGCTTATGTGTTCTGTGATCTAGAACTCTGTCTTATGACGAACATTCTTCAAAGTGTCACTGCTCCTCACTTCCCCAACCCTGCCCCCCACCCCAAAAAATCTCCATAGCTCCCCCCTCTCTGCCCAGGCAGGAGAACAAGAAAACCGTTTACAGACTGAATCCTCAGTGCTGAGGAAAGCCGGGGTGGGTTGAATCAAAGAAGAAAATTTGAGAGACAGATTTGGAGGGAAGACAGAGGTTGGGGTGATAGGGATTGACAGAAGAGAAACCGAGGAGAGGGTCTGGAGGTGGATGGGAGACAGAGAGGGAAGAAGAGAGGGGGTGAGCTATGAGGTGGGTGAAGGCAAGGGGCCCAGCCCTAAGCCTTTCTTCTCTCCTATCCCTTTGTCCCTTTCTCTCTCCAGCTTTGACAGTACCTTCGAAGTGTACACAGAGACTGAGAGGATGTACCTGTTTGGATCGGAAAGCCCAGACCTGGCCCGAGAATGGGTCAAGTGTATTGCCAAGGTGGGTGTGCTTAGTGGGTGTAGGGAGGTGTGGCAGGGTCAGGATGGAGCCTTTCTAGATCTGTCTGTTTACAAGTCTTCACACTCTAAGGGATGACCAGAGAAGCACAAAGAGAGGCCACATCCTTATTGCTGAAGCAGTCAGGGAAGGCTTCCTAGAGAAGGCAGGACTTGGCCCTATATGAATTGAGGCGGGGTGAGTGGGGGAAGGGCTCTGATCCAGGTGTTGCCTTTCATTTTCATTCCAGACGTCCTACAGCCTTGACTTTTCTTAGGCCGCTGTTACATTAATTTTCTCCTTTTCCACACCATCTATGAATGTGGGAGACTGAGCCAGGACTGAGCATCCAGGAGAAAACCTGGCAGGGAAACTGGTGGAGAGAATGGGGCACAGGAACAGGGAGGATGACAGTGGAGGGGCTTTTCCTAACACTGAGGCCTCCACTTGATGAGGGATGCTGGAGGAAGGCCTAGAATAAGTCAGGTTTCCAGGGTCTGGAGATAAGGGTTTGCCTGAGGTGACCCTACTATCTTCCCACTCCTTCCTTCCTATAGGCCTTTGTGCCTGCCCACGCGGAGGAGCTGCTGTGCAGGGACTTTGAGCGCCTGGGCCGCCTCTCATATAAAGCTGGCCTCAGCTTGCAGCGGACCCAGGAAGGCTGGTTTGCATTGACTGGCTCCGAGCTCCGAGTGGTATTCAAGGAGAGCCCCAGCGAGGAGGCCCTACATCTCAGAAAGCTGCAAGAGCTGTGTAGGCAGGACCCTTCTGCTCCCCTTCCCCTGAAGGTTGCTCACTTACTGTGTGACTCTGGATAAGTCACTTCCCCCTCCCTGGCCCATTTCCTCATTTGTAAAATAAAGGAAGGGGGAGGGTGGACTGGATGATCTTTGAGTTGCCACAATGATTTTGGTCTTACTGGTTCTCTGTTCAGAGGCCTGTGGTGCCCATCCCAGCTTTCCCACCAACTCAAGGCATGACCCTGCTTAGGGTTCTATCCACTCTCTTCTAAACTGAGGGATGTGGCCTGGATGACCTCTAAGGTTCCTTCTAGCTTTGACCTTTGACCCTGGATCAGATCTTCTTCTTGGAGGTCAGATCTACACACTGCCCCGCTCCTTCCACCCCGATTTCCTCCAGTCCTGGGTGGGACAGATTGATGGCTCCCCGGGTCCTGCTGTGTCTTCTCTTCCCGGTGCGTAGGACCACACATGAGTCCTCACATGGGGTGATGGATTGTCCATGTGTCCCACACCTGCTGTACTGGGACCGACCACTAAGGAGAGGCAAGGGGAGAGGGGTGCAGATGTGTGTGTATGTGTGTCTGAACCTATCCTCTCCTTCCCCAGCGATCGAAGGGGATAAGGAAGTCCTTGTACTGGTGGAGAGGGGGAGGTGAGAATGGGGGCCCTGTGGGGAGAGGGAAGACATCAGCTGCTTTCATTGGTCCCTGGGGGCACCTTGGCATGGGACATTTCTTTAATCTTGAGGACCCTTGGAGCAGGGAGGGGGAAGGAAGCAGCATTCCAGATAATCCACAGAGTTACAAAGATTTCCCAAAGCAGAGTGTAGCACTGCACACGGCTACAGAGGGCAGAATCAGGAGCAATGGGGAGATGGCGAAAGTCGAGGAGAGGAAGTCACAGGGAGTTTTTGATGGCAGGAAAACCTCTCTGTCCCAGAGGAGAGCAGGCTGCCTAAGCAGAGGCTGGAGAAGTACTTGTTAAATCCTATGCAGATACAGGGTGGACTAGCTGCTCCTTGAGGTTCCTTCCTGCTTTGAGACTCTGTGTTTCTGGTCCCTGAGCTTGGAATTGGGAGCACTGGGTTCTTCCCAGTGTTGCCATTGACTCCTGTGACCTCGTATCTAGACCCCGGTTTTAATGTCTCTAAAAGGATGGGCTCGGGTGGGGTGATCCCTAAGGATCCTTCTTTCTGACAATATGTTAATTCATAAGGGAGCCCTGTGGATGGGATAGGGAGGGTAAATCCCACTGGATTTCCTGGAGGTGACATTGACTGGGCACTGGGCCCAGGACCCTGTATATCCAGGGGGAAAGGAAGCTGGACTTCACCGGATGGCTGGGGGCCATCCAGAAGGCAGCAGCAAGCTCTGGGGACACTCTGTCTGAGCAGCAACTGGGGGACTCTGATATCCCTGTCATTGTCTACCGATGCATAGACTACATCACACAGTGTGGTGAGTGGAGGGTCTGGGGCCAGGGCCATGGGTGGGCTACCCCTCCCCTTCTCGAAGGACCAACCAATTCTCCCCTATCTTGCCCCCTCCTTCTCTCCCTGGTTGTCTAGGATTGACCTCAGAGGGCATCTACCGTAAGTGTGGGCAGACGTCAAAGACACAGCGGGTGCTGGACAACCTGCGTCGGGATGCCCGCTCTGTGCGTCTCAAAGAGGGGGAGCACCACGTGGATGATGTTTCCTCTGCTCTCAAGCGCTTCCTGCGGGACCTGCCCGATGGGCTTTTCACCCGGACTCAGCGCAGTGCTTGGCTTGATACAGCAGGTGCTGGTGCCAAGTGGACCTGTGAGCTGACTGACTGACAGACGGACAGACTGACTGACAGTAGCCAACAGCAGATTGATGGACAGACTGACTAACTCTGTTGGACAGATGGGCCTGCAGACAAGCCAGGATGGTGAAGAGCCCTGAGATATCATGCTGAAGGGACTGGATGTTTGGCTTGGGAGAGAGGCCTTAACGGTGACCTGAGAGCTCTCTCCCCATGCAGAAGGGCTGTCCTGGGGAAGACTTGTACTGCTTGGCCTCAGAAGGCAGAACCAAGAACAGTATTGGGGGGTAGGATGGAGTCTCCAAATGATAAGCTGAGACTTGAGGTAAAGAAAAACTTGTTAAAGATTGGGCTGTTCTGATGTGGAAGGGGCTGCCCCTGAGGCAGTGGCAGCCTCCTAACTGAAGGTCTTCAAACAAAGGCTGAATAACCACTTCCGGTGTGTGGTGGACAGGATTCCTTGTCTGCTATAAGTTGACTGGGCGGCTGCTGTGATCCACTCTCACTTTGATTTTGTGACTGATGGATGGACAGATGGATTTGCTAATTAATAAGTGAATTGACTGATAGAAGGACTGATCAAATGAATGTCCAGCTACCTTCCTGCCTGCCTGACAAAACAACCTGACAGACTGTTCGACCAAATGACCAACTTCCCCAGTTGACCTCCCCCTCCCCTGAGTCCCCAGCCCTTTCCCTGGCCTCCCTCTCCTGCTGGATTCCCAGTACTGTATGGCACCGGACAGAATGACTCCTGTCCTCATCATCTATCAGCCTCTGGGGTTTCTTGTGTGTGTGAAGGCCCAGGGTGGGTGCTGGGAGAATCTGGCCTGGGAAAAGCTGGCTAGGGCTAGGAAGGAAACCAGAGGGATCCTAGGCCCCAGAGGCCCAGACCTCACACCTTCCTGTCTCCTGTCCCCAGCAATCGAGAATGAGGAAGAGAAGATTTCTAGGTACCAGGAACTCTTGGGGCTCCTGCCCCCTGTCAACCGGGCCACAGTGAAAGCCCTCATCAGCCACCTGTACTGGTGAGAGCCAGAAAAGACAGTTTCTTCACATCTTCTCTCCCTCCCCTCCCCCCAAAGCCCCAAGCTGGCCCATCCTATCCATGAACCTTGAAGCCAAAAGGAAAAAGGATCTAGGGCCCCATGCCCTCCCCCTGGGAAAAATTTCTCTCTTTTCTCCCCCAGGCCCAGAACCATCTGGGCTTTGTGACTACAGTCATTTTGTTGTTCTTTCTGTCCTGGGGTCTTTTTCTGATGTCTCTGAGCATTCCAGGGGAAGGGGATTTGAGGGGTTTATCAGAATAGGACTCTGAGTCAAGGTCTTCTTGCTCTTCATAGTGTACAGTGCTTCTCGGAGACCAATCAGATGAACACCCACAACTTGGCCATTGTCTTTGGGCCCACGCTTTTCCAGACAGATGGTCAGGACTACAAGGCTGGCCGAGTAGTGGAGGACCTCATCGATCACTACGTCCGAGTATTCAGTGTACGTCTTGGAGTGGTGATGGCAGGAGAAAAATCTGGGAGCCTTGGGTCTCTTGTCCCAATAGGTCCCGAACCCATGACCAGGAGGGAACCAGCTCTGTCTAATGGAGGCTGCCCTGGAGTAGGAATCAGGACACCTGGTTTTCTAGTGCTGGTTCTATCTCTAACTTGCTACATGTTCTTGAATAAGCCACTTCTCTTCTCTTGTCCTTGGTATTCCTTTTTATCAAAAGAGGGAATCAGACTAGATGCTGTCTCAAGTCCCTTAGAACATAGAACAAACAAATGTCAGAGCTGGAAGAGACCTTAGAACAAAGAGGAGACAACATGCATGAATCAGTGGAGAGGATGAAGGTTTTGGAGTCAGATCTTGGCTGTGCCTTTCAGTAACTCTGACCTTGGCCAAGTCCCAGTGTTGTTTGCCTTGGGGAAGTTGGAGCATCTTCTGCCCTGTGACCTCTTTCCTTGCCTTAAAATGAGAGGCTTGGATGAAATTGCCTCTGAGGCCTCCCTTACCTCTAAATCTATGATCTACAAGATGGAATATAGAGCGTCATCCCTGGCAGGGACTCAGCTCACTTTATTTTTCTAACTGAGATTGTATGACTTGATGAAGAAAGGCTAGCTCCACTTACATTATACACACATAAAGGATTAAAAAGAGAGAGAATCTAGTGCAGATTCCTAATTTTATGGTTGGGGAAACTGAAGTCCACAAAGAAGGGATTTTCCGAACGTCACATGGAGAGCCCTCACATCCAGGGACCTCCTATGGGACTCTGGTGGGGAATTCGGGAGAGGGTAACTAGACCAACCACCTGTCCCCATCACAGGCAGCGTCCCCATTATCCCCCTCAATTCTTTATCCTCTCCCTTCTCCCCACAGGTGGATGAGGAGGAGCTGAGGAAGCAACGAGAGGAGATCACAGCCATCGTCAAGATGAGGGTGGCAGGCTCAGCCAGTGGAACACAGGTAAGGCAGCTAGAGCCCTGGGCAGCCCTGTAGCTCCAACCATGCTCCAGCTTGCCCTGATTTTTGCTTCCTTCTCTTTCTCCCTTTCCTGGCTTTTCTTCATGGATCATCCAATCACTAGAGAAGGAGACCCCCTCCTGTCTCTAGGCAGCTGCTCTCTGCCTGTCCTTCCCCTGTCCCTTCAATTCCTCAACTTCTTTCATTGCTTCACGTGGTTAACAAGCATTTCTTGAGTGTTTACTGTGTGCTAGGCACTGTGCTTTGCTAGGGATAGGAGCTATATAAAGACCAGAACAAAAAACAGACCCTATCTTCAAGTCAATCAGTCAATCGAGAGTCAACCATCATTTATTAAATGCTTACCTGGGCCAGGCACTGGGCTAAGGGCTGGGGATGCTTTTGTTCCGTTTTTTGTTTTCAGTCCTGTTTGACTCTTTGTGACCCCATTTGGGATTTTCTTGGCAAAGATACTGGAGTGGTCTACCATTCCCTTCTCTGGCTGATTTTAAGATCAGGAAACTGAGGCAACCAGGGCTAAGTGACTTGCCCAGGGTCACACAACTTGTAAGTGTCTGAGGCCAGATTTGAACTCATGAAAATGAGCCTTCCAGACTCCAGGCCCAGTACTCTCTCTACCACACCACCTAGCTGGTGATACAAAGAAAGACAAAAACAAGTCCCTGCTTTCAAGGAACTGCCAGTTAAGTGGGGGAGACTACATGCCAACAACTATGTACAAACAAGATAAACAGAAGGAGAATAGTCTCAGAGGGACTGCATTGGAGGGGGGAGGTGGAGCATGGGGAGCCTGGAAAGACTTTTTTGCAGAAGGTGGTATGGGAATTATCAGTGTGAAGGGAGCATGTTCTCCCCTCTCCTGTCTGGGAGTCCAGCACCCATACTACTCCTGGGGTGGATTGGGCACATTTTCAGAAGCAGAGATGCAGATGGGCTAGAGCAGAGCCTGGGATCTGTCCTCTGGTTTCACAGAGAGGCCACAGGGGTGTAGAGTTGGAAGGAGGGCTCCCAGATGTCATAGAGCCTCAGATCTGTCAGGGACCTCAGGGGTCACAGAATTTCAGAATTCTAAGGAACCCAAGAAGGCATCCATTCCAGCCTCTCTGCTTGAAGCAACATCACAGTAATAACAACTCACATCTTAGTGGTGCCTTAAGGATGACACCATCCATTCTTCCCAACAATGCTGTAAGATGGGCGATGCAGTATTAATCTCCCTTTGTAGAGAAGGAAATGGGCTTAGTAGAGGTTGTTATCTGCCCTTGGTCATACAGATAGTCAATGTCACAGGATTTGAACTCAAGATTTGCATGTTTTCCATCTCCAAGCGGTCATGAAGACTTGCAGGGATGGGGAGCTCACTACCTGTCCCTAGACCCTTCCACTTTGGGACAGCTTTGATTATTAGGAGAGTTCATGACTTGGATACTCTGTGCCTTACACCTGCCTCTGCACCTTTCCCTAATTGTGACTCCTTAGTTGTGATATCTGCAGCCAAGTAGGACAAGTCTGATGGCCCTCCCACATGGCAGCCCTCTGAATCCAAGCTGAGTACCTGCTAGGGAATAGGGAGAGGGGAAAGCTTAGCAGCTGCTGGGTGAGGAAGGGCATCAGGCAACCTGCTCCTGCCCTGAGGAAGCGCCCTTTTGCTCTCTCGCTGAGGATGTACACTGCCATTCCTTTACCATTGCTCAGTCCCGTGCCCCCCAGCTCACCTCCAAGAGCTTCCTATTTAAGTTTACCTTGGCCAGACCCTTTTCTCACCTCACTTCAGAGTTTCCCTCCACATCCAGGCTCCTGTTTCCTTTCATGCTTACTCACGTTTGTGCTCCACTTTTCCGGATTCCTCCCCCGTCTAACCCTGCCCAACGCCAGGCAAACCTCTCTTAGGAGAGGGATAGTTCGGAGGGTAAGTGATATGGAAGAGGCCCTGGGGGTCCGAAGATCATAGATTTTAAAGCCAGAAGGATGAAAAGTGACTCAAGTGCTGCCCTAAGGGAACTTGGGAGGGGGGCAGATAGGACATGGGCACATGTGATGTAACCATGATGCATGGAAGAGCATAATGAGTGTCAGTGGGTTTGTTAAGTGTTTTGTAAGTCTACAAGCCTGGCTCTGAGCTAGGTGCTGAGGAGGCATGGAAAGGTCAGTGCAAAATCAAAAGAAAGGACTTTCTGAAGTCCTGTGGCAGGAGAAGAGACTTCCAGCTGGGAGGAGTCTGACACCTGGGCCATGCTGTGAAGAGGAAAGATTTCAGCGGGTAGACATGAGAGAGGGATTCTATTCAGTTACTGATACATGAGGATAAGAGAGGCCAGAATAACTAATAGTGATAATGACAGCAGTAGCATTTCTGCAGCAAGTACTGTGTGCCAAGCACTTTGAAAATACAAGTACATTTGATTCTCCCAACAACCCTGGCAGATAGATGCTGTCATTAGCCCCATTTTACAGTTGAGAACACTGTGGCAGTTAGAGGTTAAGCGACTTGTCCAGGGTCCCACAGCTAGGAAGTATCTGAGGCCAGATTTGAACTCAGGTCTTCTTACTCCAGACGTAGGGGTTCAATCCTGCCCTATGGTCCAGGAGATAGAACGAGCGATTCAGGAATGGAGGCTATAAATGATAACGATTTTGGTGGCAACAGCAGCATCAAGGATGGTAGCCCCTCTTCTTTAAGGCTTTAAGACGGTGCAGTAGGTAGAGGGTTGAACCTGGAGTCAGGAAGACCTCAGACACTCACTGGCTGGGTCTGGCAAATCACCTCACTTCTCTCTGCCTCAGTTTCCTCACCTGTAAAATGGGGATACTAATAGCACCTTCCTCCCAGGGTTATGAAGAGCGAATGAGATAATATTTGTCAAGTACTAAGCGCATAGTAGGCACTTAATAAACGTTCATTTTCTTCTAAAACATTCTTGATGTCTTGTGTTATTAGCATCACCTTAGCCTGCCTGTCTGTCTCTCTCTCCTTCTGTTTCTGTTCCCACTCCTATGTCCCAAAAGCTATCACTTATAACAGAGAATAAGAGCAAGGAGAAAAAAACTGAGTGATTCAGCAAAACTAACAAGCTCTGTGCGTGTCTGATGGTGTATACGAGATTTGACACCCACAGTACCCCTTCTCCAAAGAAGGAAGGGAAGTGCATTTGAAAAACCTTGAGTTGTATGGCATTCAGGGGTTGTTTGTTTTTTATTTTTTCGTGTGTTTAGGGCAGCTGTGTGGCATAGTTTAAAGAGCTCTGGGCCTGGAGTCATAAATACCCGAGTTCACATCTATCCTCAGACACTTATGAAGCTGTGTGATCCTGGGCAAGTCATGTAACCAATGATTGCTTGCCTCAGTTTCTTCACCCGTGAAATGGGTGTAGTTACAGTACCTACCTCGCAGAGTTGCTGTGAGGGTCCAATGATGTCTATAAAAGTGCTTATGTAGTGCCTGGCACATAGCATATAGTTCCTGTGGAAATGTTAGCTATTGTGGCTGTGCTGTTTGTTCTCCCCTACTTTCCTGACTCTGCTTACTTTGCTTTGTGTCAGTTCATGGAAGTCTTTTCATGCTCCTCTATATTTTTCCTGTCCATTGTTTCTTATAGTGTAGGACTGTTCCCCCAGTCAATGGACATTTCCTTTGTTTCCAGTTCTTTGCTAATAAAATCCTTTTCTAACAACAGCCCTGGGTGGTAGATAGTATGAGAATTTTCTCATTCAATCGTTTTCAGTCACACCTTACTCTTCATGACCCCATTTGGGGTTTTCTTGGCGGAGATACTGGAATGGTTTGCCATTTCCTGCTCTAGCTCATTTTATAGATGAGGAAACTGAGGAAAACAGGGTTAAGTGACTTGCTCAGGGTCACACAACTTGTTAATGTTTGAGGCCAGATTTGAACTCAGAATGATGAGTCTTCCTGACTCCAGGCCCAGCACTCTATGCATTGTGCCATGTAATTGCTCCAGAGCAAGAATTACCATCTCTATTTACAGAAAAGGAAACTGAAACTTAGAGAATTTGTGACCTTCCTAAGACTTAATTAGTGGCAGAGGATAGGCTCAAACTTAGGCTACATGACTCCATGTCTAGTGTTCTTTTCCTCCAACATGAAGCTACTTTGGGGTTCCATTTGTTCTCCCACTGAACTGGATTCATCTCACCATCCCCAGGGGACAGATTCACGACAACTTCTCATTCAATGATTCCAAGAACTTAGGCAAGTGAATTCCTCTTCTCTGGATCAAGGTGTTATAGACTACCCAACAGAGCCAGAGTGGGCCCTCAGAGGGGATCTAATCCCAGTCTTACAATGGCTAACTCACACCAACAAGAAGGATCTATGTTTATATTCTATCTACTTGGCAACAAACTGGTCCTGCTTATTCCACTGTCCCTAATTCTTTTGCCCTTTGCCAGCCTAGCGACCCCCAGCCCACCTTCACCAGACCCCTCCTACTTAAGTTCACCTTGGTCCGACCTCCTTCTCTCATGTCCCTTCAGCTAGACTCTCCTACTGCCCTCCTTGACCACGTCTTCTATTTCTTTTCATATTGCCCAACCTCCCTGTGCTTAACTTTTCTAACTCCTCCCTCTCCTGCTCCCCCTCTCCCCACCCTGCCCAACTCTAGACGGAGCAATTCCTAGAAGGGATTGTTCAGGGGATGAGAGATATGGGAGGGGTCCTAGAGGTCATAAGATCATAGATTTTTGAGCAAGAAAGAACCTTCGAGGTCACTGAGTTCAGTCCAATTTATTTTATAAATGAGGGAACTGAAGCACCGAGACATGGAAAGACTTGCTTAGTCTCTTAGGCAGGATTTGAACCTGCTTTATTCAAATCTAGTGCTCTATCCTATGTGTTATACGGTCCTCAGCCTTCTATTGCTCCACATGTTTCAGAGGGTAGAAGGAAGTTGCCAGAGCACGGTGTTCTTTAGGTGAGGCTTCTATCCCTGTTCTTCCCCTTTCACCTCTGACTCCCTCTCTTCTACCCTCCACAGCATGCTGGAGATTTCATCTGCACCGTGTACCTGGAAAAGAAGGCAACAGACACCGAGCAGCATGTTAAGGTGAGGTCTCAGTGACTCAGTCCTGGCTTCTGCTCATGGAGCTGTCCTTGGTGCTACAGCCCATCCACCCCCAAGCCTATCAAACAGGACACTTGGTGCCTCCCTGTTAGGAACTGAGCACTGGGGTTTTCTGGAGCTGATCTGAATGGAGTTCAGAGCTAATACAAGCCATCCGTAGAAGCAGGATCTGGATGGAATTAAAGAGATGATCGTAGTAATGATGTCTGTTTACAGAGCATTTTCCTCAAAATAGATCTGTGAGGTAGTAGATAGTTCAAGGTTGAGCATTTCCATTTTTTGGTGTGAAGGAATTGAGGCTGACTGAGTGAGCTTGCTCCAGTCACACAGCTAGCTAAAACAGTGGCTCCCATTTTTGTGGCTCTTTAAGGTTCACAACATACAACTACCTTATGTATGTAGTAGGGGGCAAAAATGTTATTATCATTTTGGAAATGGAGAAACTGAGGCTCAGAAAAGTAAAATGACTTACTTCTAAAAAGTCCAAATCCTAGCTTTCTGACTCCTAGACCTCATACATAATTGATATTTGAAGGGATCTTGGAGAGGTTGGTCCTGTAAGGATGGAGTAAGGTGGCCATAGCTAACCCAGTCAAATTCAGAGCTCCTACAATGATAGGTTCATAATTTAGAGCAGGAAAGAGCTTTATAAGTCATCTAGTTGGCCAACTCCCTCATTTTACAAATGAAGAAACTAAGACCCAGAGAGGTCACACAGCTAGTAAATTTCCGAGGCAGGATTTGAATCCAAGATTTTGGACTACAAATCTGATGTTCTTTCCATGCTACCTTGCTGGGTGGGTGGGGGGGGGCGTGGGGTGGTAGCTGGACAGAAGTCTGGAGTCCTGGTGAACTTGGGCTTTCCTTCATGGTTTAAGCTGTTGGGGACAGTAGTCTTCTGGGGTTAGAAAAGGATGGTCATATGTCTTTATGCCTCTTCCCTTCAGATCCCAGCTTCCATGACAGCCCAGGAGCTCACCATGGAGATCCTAGATCGTAGGAATGTGAGGATAAAGGAAAAGGACTATTGGACCTGTTTTGAAGTCAATGAGAGGGAAGAGGCAGGTAAGTGGCCTTTGGAATATAGATGGAGTAGACTAGCATACACAGAGATTTGTGCTAGATTCTCTTACTTCATGGTCATGTGAACCAGGGCCACTCACTATAGCAATCTGAATGAGGCTCTCTGTGTGAGTACTGGGGGTTGTAAAATGAGGAGACTTGATTAATTTCTCCCATCCATTTCAGTTCCTACGTTTCACAGCAAAGGCTTCTCTAAAGAAGTGTAGTAACTCTACATCTGTACTATGAGAGTGAAAAGGAGAAAACTCAGACATAAGTCTTATATATCCAAATGAGATTTATTAAATAATATCCTGTACTGAGGCCTCCAGAAGTCTCAAGACAGGAGCAGGATGGGTGCTATAGTCTTCCAGATCTTCTTCTAGTTTGGAGGATGATTGGCAGATCTCTAAATTTTTCCCCTTTTGTGCAGGAAAAGGTGCATCTCATGCCCCTCTTCTCCCCCTCTTCAGGAGATTCAGTAGGATGTCTAGTGACAAGATTTTATTTATCTGTCTCCATATCTGAACTTTGGGATCATTGAGCTCAGTAAGTGGTTGAGAGGGATGAGAATATGAAATTGGAATGTTTCCCATTCTACTGAGAGTTGGCTAACAAAGGAGGCAGAAATAGAGTACTTTATTTATGATCTTATATACTATGAGACAGACCAATTGGGCTGAATTCAATTCTTATACAGAGTTATATTTGGGGGGACAAGAAGACTTCATCTTATTTACAGGAAAAGAAAATCAGAAGCAATTAAAATTACATAGGTATACAGGAGATTAATCTGTTAATATGGGCATGAAGCTTCCCCAGGGAATTCTGTCTCAAAATTGCTTAGCTGTTGCCAGGATGATGGCCTCAGGTCGTTCTTTCAAGTGAGGATCAAAGGCCCTTTGATGAAGATGCTTATGGTTTTTTCCCCCGGGGATTCTCTGTATGGATGTTAATTCAGATTGTATAGAGGAGGAGAAGAAAACATGAGGATCCCCAAGGGGTGGGGGAGGCCTCAATTATTAATATAGCTGCATATAAATGTGTGTATATGCGTATGTGTTCTCTGGTAAGCAATGTCAATTCATTTACATTCCCTAGAAGAAGGATGACACAGTTATAAAATTCCAAAAAGCAATCCTATCCTTATACAAATCTTAAGAGTGGTCATAGACATGACAAAGTAGACACTATAAAAAGCATCATGCAGTTATAACTTAAGAGGTTCTATAGCATCATGATGGTGATGGGATGAGGGTTGTAGATACCTGGGAGATTATCACTGTGCCCTAGGGTAGTTACAACATTAATGATGATGGTGTATGTGGTAGTGCCCATGGTGGCTGGGGTTGATGATGAAGGGGATGAAAGTGGTGATGATACATGATGGTGGTTATCATAGATGACTGAGTTGCAAGGGACTTCAAAGATGAAACTGTCTGATTTATACCTGAATAGAAATCCTTCCTACAGTATCTCCCCAAGATGCCAGTCATTCTCTGCTTGTGCACTTCCATTGAGGAGGGATCTACCACCTTCTAGAGATACCTATTCTGCTTCCACGCACCTTTTAGATGCTGCACATCAAAAGCCCTAGCTTACCCTATGCAGCTCTTTTCTGTGTTTCCCATAATTTTGTTAACAGGGCTCCCATGATGTGTTAGAGGCTTTTCTGTCTAAGTCAGAGATGTCCCAAGGCATTCAGGATAGCTTTCTGGAGGCTGTGAACTTGGGTGGGAAAAAATTACATCTTTATTTCAATATAATTGGTTTTCTTTATAATCCTACATATTATATTTTGTGTAATTAAAAACATTATTCTGAGAAGGGGTCACTAGACTGCCAAAAGGATCTATGACACAAAAAACACATTAAGAACTCCTACTCTAGGTCTTTTTAACTTTGCAAGGATACCTGAGCAGAGTTGGGCCATTTCTCTTGCTTTTGCTAGGTGACTAGCTCACTTCTCTTTCTTATCATGCATCTCCTGAGTATCTCTTGTTTGTACATCACCTAGATTTCTCCCTGTATTCCTCCTCCTACCTCTCATTGAGCTATCTTCTATAATGAAGAATTTAAAAAAAACTCTTTAAAATTAAAAAAAAAATGAGGAAGGAAAAAAGAAACTCAACAAAAACCAAACAACACATGTGGCATGTGCATTGTTCCAACCTCGTGTACCACTGCAGAGGAGTGGGGGAAGGGACCTTCTCGTATTTCTTCACTGGGGCTAACTAAACTTGTTCAGTTTCACAACATTCAATTTTGATTGCTTTGTAGTGGTGGTTCTTTCTGTTTGCGTTGTTATAGTCATTTTGGATATTGTTTTCCTGGCTCTGCTGACTTCACTATGCATCAGTTTCCCGGATATCTCTTACACAACATTTTACATGCACAAGTTATTATTGGAAATGTGTTGCCAGCCTATTTACATCTGCCTTGCATTCTCTCATTGCCCCTTGATAGTCTTGTGATTCTAAGTCTTTGTAGATTGTGGTGTACCATGACTTGAAGCCATATGGCATCACCCAGGAGAGGATTAAAACTGGTGTTAAAAAGATATTTTTTTTTGTTTCAGGGGATAGCTTGAGATTGTGGAAGAATTATGCAGTTTCCAAAATACATTCTTCCTCTTCTAATCCTCCTTATCAATTCTGGACTCAATTAATTGTCCAACTGCAGTGTCTATCTAAGATTTATGAATAGATGGATCAACTTTTGGGGTTATTCATCCAGCTCCTTCATTCACTTGATCTTTCCCATGAAGATTTTTAATATGAACTCTTTTGAGTGATTGTAAATCTCATTTAGGAATCTCTTCTGTGTTCCAGGGTTTGGTACCATCAGCCCAAATCAGTCTCACTACATCCCAGCATTGTTGTAAGAAAAATGCCTACATCAGCAATTTAAATGGGAACAATTCATATTGTTTACATGACTTCCTATTTTCTATCTCTTTTTGCTAGAGTTAAAATTTTTAAATTCTTTTCTTTTCTAGACCAACTTTCTTTAGAGGATGTTAGACCAAGGGATCTTAACTCTCTTTTTTTTCTGATTTTTAAAATCTGCTCTCCCAAAATCTAGGGTGAATGTACAACTACACCAAGTTTGTCTCTTCTTTATCATGAGCTCTCCCACAAAGTGGTCACTTCCCCCCCAAAGTTCCTGTGGTTTCTTCGTCAGCAACCAGAACATCCTACTTTGTTATAATTAGATCCAAAATAACAGCTCCCCTTCTCCTACTTTCTCTACCTTTCAAAGGATAAAACTATCACTAAGGCAAGCCAAGAATTCATTTTTCTGCTTTTTGGAAGAGAGTAAACTCCAGCAGGTCTGGGGAGTCAGAGTTCCCCGTCACCACATCATACCCTCCATGTCAGATCTATTATCTGTTCCCCATTCCACATCTCTTCTCTCCTTCTGTCTGGGTGGTCTTTAGTATGCTCCCATGACGTAGTACTTCTTGTGTTTCCTTTGACCTTCATCCAGATGCTTTCTTCCTGTGGTTCCTAGGTTTCCTCACATGAGGAAGGTGGTGAGTGATTCTGATGTTGATTAATGATCATAAGAGTGAATACAATGGTTGTGGTGGTGATTGCCTTGATAAAGATAGTCATAGTGATATTGATGATGAAGGTGCTGTTGCTGGCGATTGGGTGGAGATGATGAAGGTAACAGTGATGGTTACAAATTGGTAACCAAATATATGGTTACAATAATGATAACTACTGTGATGGTAGTGGTGATGGAAAGGATGAGAAGAGGGTGATGGTGCCAGTGATTTATGTAGGGAGGATGAAGGCAATAGTGATGATCAGGAAGATGGTGAGAATAGTGATATGACCACCATGATAAGGACAGAGATGATAGTGGTTATGCCAGTGGTGGCTGTGGAGATGATAATAGCTAGACTGGTACCATGTTGGTGGTGTTGACATTGATAACGTTGTTGTCCACAGAGAGGCCACTGCACTACACTGAGAAGGTCCTCCCGATCTTGCACAGCCTGGGCACTGACAGTCATCTGGTGGTAAAGAAGTACCTGGCCATGGAGGCCATGCTCATGTACCTAGGTAAGAAGCTTTTTACTGACTTACCCCCTCCCTTTCCCCACTCCAGGGTCCTATCCGTTCCACTGTCAGGCACTGGCCAGATTCCATACCTTCTATGTCTTCCAATTCCTGTCTTAGGGGGAGATACAGCTCCTATCCTCAGTGACAACCATGTTTATGGGACAGACATAGCCCTGCCCTCAGGGAGCTCCTAGTCTGAGGGAGACGTGTTCCTGCCCTTAGGCACTCCCAGCTCTTGGTGGGGGTGGGATCATACCTTTGTCCTTAGGGAGCCCCTGGTCTTGGGAGAGAGGGGATACGCAGCCTCTCCCCTCATCCCCTTCTCCCCTCCCTCCCCAGCCAGCAAGGTGGGGGATACCAAGCATGGAATGATGAAGTTTCGTGAGGATCGAAGCCTCTTGGGCCTGGGCCTCTCCACAGGCAGCTTCCATGACCGTTACTTCATGCTCAATGGCAGCTATCTAAGGCTCTTCAAGGAAATCAGAGTGAGTGATGGGTCAGCTCCTCTCTCATCCCCAGTAGCCTGTGCGCTCATACTCCCACACACAGAATCAGTTCCTTCTCGGTCAGTCAGGCTACTGTTTTATAGGTTATTCCTAGGCTACCTTTGACTCCTCTGTGTTATTGAGAGAGAGGTTGATATGGATCTCTGAGACCTCTCTGGAGGCAGACATCCTCCTATGGGCATGGGCCATGCCCCCTCCCTGTGATATGTGTATCTGTCTCAGGCCTCAGATCATGGTGTGCTCATCACAGTATGTACATGTATGTACTATGTGTGCTTGGTCATGGCATGTACCTGTGTCATCCTAGGTACATATTTGTACACAGCTCATATATACTTTCGGCTGGTGGGCACATTTTTCATAGTGATCCATACTGACGGCACACTTATCCCTGCCCTGCATCCAATCACATACACCTGACTCATTCTAGCACCAATAGCTTCCATGGCTTCCTCCATCCACACATAGCCCTGCTACTCATTCTGTCTCAGCCTCATCAGGGATACACCCCCCCATCCTGGCTCCCATAACCCCCCCAATCCTCTGTCAAACAGAACCTGAAGCAGCACAGTGGGGGCCTTGAGAACGTGAGTAGTACCCGAGCCTCAGGCCAGCTCCAGTGGCTGGCTGGTGGCTGCTGTGGCATTGCTGCCTTACACACCGTGGGGAAGAGTCGGGTCAGGGATGGGTCTGGGTGAGGCATGATGGGCATGGCTCCTCTTCCTTCTCCACCCTCTTGCTTCTCCTCACACCTCCTTTCCATTTCTGCAGCCTCACAGGGACATGATGCTCGGCTCCGTTGGAAGTTGGGCTTCTGTCAGGGATATCTGCCAAGTTCTGCTCCACACACAGCTGCCTCTGTTTCCTTCCTGCATCCTCCTTCCAGCATCTGTCCTGGCCACATCTCTCTTGGCCTCTGGTATCTATTGCTGCAGCAGGCAACTGTACCTGGCCCTTGCCTTCAGCTCCCTGTGGTTTAGAGGACTAAGTCTGTCCTTTTGGTTAGTTCTCAGGACACCTGAGTCTTCCTGAAGCTGTGTCCCACCTCCTCTCCATGGCACCTCGATGTCTCTGAGGCACAGCCCTCCTGGCTCCCTGCCTGGTGCTTTCTTATTCTTCAGGCTGCCTCTCCTCATTCTTGCTGGACTTCAGAGATGGGAGGCTCCCTCGCCTTTCCTGGTTTCCAGTCTCCTGGCCCCAAGGAAGTTATTCTTTGCCTCTGTCTGACTTCTCTGTGTAATTAGAGTTCAGAGTCTCTTGTCCCATTGTCCCAAGATTCTTTTCTCTTGAGACTTAAAGAGAGGTCTGTCTGCTCTTCCCCTGACCAAGGCATCTGAACTCCTTGGCCCTGGTAGCCCTGGCTTCTGCCTTAGAACCTCCTGGCCCCAGGGAGCAACATCAGCTCATCTTGCTAAGCCATCTGACATGGGCCTGGCACTTAGAACCTCTGATCAGCCTTACCTTTTTATTCCTTTTTAATCAACTTGCATCTGATGTAGTGGCAGTCAGCTGGGTCATTTACTGTGGCCCTGAAGCAACCCTTCCTGGCTGCCAGGGCTGTCCCAGTCCTCTTCTGTTGATAGTCAAAATTGGGTATTGCTTATCCTGGGGACTGCTGTTCCTGGATCTCCTCCTGTCCTCCCTTTTCCTAAGGATGGTTCTCATCCTGACTCACTTTCGCTTCCTTCTTTCAAGCATGATCCTTGTACAAAAATACACAGCTGCTAATGTTGAGTCTCCAGGTTCCCAGATTCCCAAAGTCATAATTGTCTCCATCTTCAAGAAAAGTTCAAAGTGTGAGTGTCTCTCGCTGCCCCCTGCCCTGTCCTCCCCTGCAGCCTCTTCTTCACAAAGGACGAGTTGTCCTCGGCTCAATTCAGTATTTCCAGGTAGATCACTTCAAACAACACATCTGGACCAGTACTGCTTCTTCCCCCCTTTTGTATATAGTAGCCCCTTAAGAAAGCACACAGTCCTTTTCAGTTTTTGAAGAATGTTTATTCCTCATAACTACATCTGTGAGTGCTCATGTCTGGGGCATTCCTACAGTGTGTGGGAAGCTGGGCCGGAGATGACCTCCAAGCTCCCTTCTGCTTCTGAGAGCCAAGAATCCAAGAGTCTCTCAGCCCAGGATTCTGCAAGTCTAAGCTTCTCAAAGCCTAGGATGATTAGTTTTTCAAATTATCGATTTTTATTTCTACCTTTTGTTTTTATATCAACCTTTTCCCTTCTGAATATATCCCTCCCCTTTCTCTGTTCATCCCTTGGAACAAAGCAAAAAACATTTTTCCTTTGGCCAGTACAAGAAAAGCTATCCAACACATCCATAAGGCCTGATAGTGTCTCCCATGTTCCAGACCCAGAGTTCTTCACTTCTTCAAAGAAGTCACTTTTCAGTTTTGTCTGACTCTTTGTGACCCCATTTGAAGTTTTCTTGGCAAATCAACTGGTCTGCCATTTCCTTCTCTAGCTCATTTTACAGATGAGGAAACTGATGCAAATAGGGTTAAGTGATTTGCCTGGAGTCACACAGCTAGTAAGTGTCAGAGGCCAGATTTGAACTCTGGAAGATAAGTCTTCCAGATTCCAGACCCAGCACTCTGCCACCTAGCTGTCCAGACAAGACAGAGGCTTGCATTTTCCCCTCATCTTTTGATCCAAAGCTAAGACTCTGTGGGTCTCTGATTTGTAGATTGGAGTAAGTGGAGTGAAGGTTGAACTTGGAGTCAGGAGAAACCAGAGCTCAAAACCTCCATGATACTTCTCTGGGCACTCCTAGGTACCTTTCTGAGTCTTTGTTTTCTCATGCTTTCAAGGGGATCATAGTCCCTGTACTGCCTATTTCATAGAGCCGTGGCGGGGTTCAGATAAGCTCTGCAGAGGGTTTTTGCACAGCTGTAGAAATGGGGGTTGCTATCACTATCACTTCAGGGACGCTGCCTTTTAGAGTCAGAGGACACGGCTTAGAAAATCCTGACTCTTGACTTTTACTCCTTTGTGACCTTGAACAAGTCATTTCTTTCTAGACCTCTCTTTCCTCATCTGTAAAATGAAGAGATTATAAGACGACTGAGGTTACCTTCCCACTCCAGAGGGGTGATTCTGAGTCCTGGGCCCCAAGATTCTATGAACTCTGGAGGAGCTGGGGGATAAGACCCGGGAGTGGGGGAGGGAGGTGACTCATGAGCAGCGTGTGCTGATTCATTTATGGGCCCAGCTGGCCCTCAGCAGTAAGGCTCACCTCCCTCTAGTGTCTGGCCAGCAGTCGTCAAGGTGCCCTGCAGACAGGTCAAGTCAGGGCTGGGAATGGGGAAGAAGGCAGGGCTTATGGATTGCAGGCTTGCTCAGGTACAGTGGAAAGAGCATCAGAATTAAAGCAAGAGTGTGCTGGTAAATATTTAACAACTGGGTCTCTACATGCATGACGCACTTTTATAGTTTTAACCACATCATTGATATTTTCTCCATGACTTTCTCAAGTCTGGAAATCACGAAATATTATATCAAACCCTGCTTTTTAGCATTTGCACATTTCCAAGGTGTAAATGCTCATGCTGAATATTTTAAAATTTAACAACTGGCTTTCCACATATATGACGTACTTTTAAAGTTTAATCTGTAGGATTAATATGCAGATTATTAATATTAATATTCATGACTTTCTCAAGCCTAGAAATCAACAAAACAATAAATGAAGCCCTGATTTTTAGCATTTGTACATTTCCAAGGTGTAAGTGCTCACACTCAATATTTTAAAATTTAACAATTGAATCTTAAGCTGGCTCTAGCACAACCCTGAGTTATGAGTGAGGAAGACCTGAGTGAGAATCCTGCCTCTTCAATTTACTGCTGTATGACCTTGAGCTGATCCTATAACCTCTCTGAGCCTGAGTTTCCTCATCTGCCTATAGCATGATGGGGTTGGACTCCTTGGCCTTTGAGGTCCTTTCTAACTCCAGATTCATGAACCCAGGTTTGGGCAAAGTCCAAAGATAGAAAGAAAAAGAGGCTTTCTTGCTTCTTGAAGGATCTACACAGCTTCCTTCTTTATCTGGTTCCCCTTGATTCCCTACTGACCTCTCCTTCCTTTTCTGGGTCCCAGTGAACTAGTGATGGGGCTCAGCCCTGAGAAGCTGCTGGGGAAGACTCTCCGGCCTGCCATCCTCCACCCCTCACCCCCATCCTCTATTTCCCCTCTCAGACCTCACAAGTTAACTTCCCTGCATCACCAGCCTCCCTTTCTCCACTGGACCTTGATGTTGGGCCCCAGGGCCAAAGCCAGAGTTAGCTGGCTGATTAGTTGGTGGGTTCTCCAACATCTCTCAGCTATGTTCTTAGAAAACTTTTTTTTAAACATGAAGCTATCTGTCTCAGTAGTATCTACCAAAGTGCTCTGGGTTCTGCTTAAGCCTGGGGCTAAGTAACAGCCCTAAATAAGAGTCAGGAAATTTGGGTTTGATTCATAGGCTGTGTCGCTGCCTCACCATGTCCCCTTGGGTAAATGTCCTCCCCATTCTCTGTAAAATGAGGGAACTTGCTGTCAGACTGTGTCACAAGGTTTTGTAAACTTCTCAATTTTTGGTGTTTTCCAAACTTGCCTCCAATCAAGGGCCTGAGCCAAGGTCCCCAGGGTTTTCCTGATTCCCATGCTCAAGACTAATCTGTCACTCTGGATCCCCAGTGATCTTTCCCTTCTTCTTCTACCACTAAGACTGAGTGCCTACTCTGTCCCCTCTTTTCTTGTTTCCCATTCTTACATCATATGGCTTTCTCTGGTGGTTTTTTCCCACATGACAGAAGACATTGGGTACCAGGGAAGGGGACTGAGATACCTGTAAAAAGTAAACCATCTCTAGACTAGGGGACCCTTGAATTTCTGAAGTTATTCTGTGGCATTGATGTTCCCCAGTCTTTCCCAGTCTAGGAGAGGTCTCAATTACCCTTTCTATACATAGAGCTCTCTCTGCAACAGCCACCTTGCCTCAGTGGTTCTGAGGTTTGCCCTCTGGGGCTAAGCAAGAGTCCTGTACTGGGAATCAGAATCCAGCTCTGTCCCTGACTAACTGTGTCCCTTTAAGCAAGTATCTTCTATGTCCACTAGGCCTTGCCTTCCTTCTATGAATAACAGGGGATTTGGAAATTAGGCACCATCTTTCTTTCTATTTCTCTCTCTCGGTTTCTCTGTCTTCTCTCTTTCTCTTTCCACTTCTCTTTCTGTCTTCTCTCTTTCTACTTCTCTGTTTCTGTTTCTCTGTCCTTTCTCCTTCCCCTTCCCCTCTCTCTCTTTCCACTTCTTTCTCTTTCTCCTACTATTCTTTCTCTCTCCACTTCTGTTTCTCTTTCTGTCTTCTCTCTCTTTCTGTCTCCTTCCCACCCCCCCTCCCCTTCCAGCTCAAACATCCTAACTCCTCATTTACATGATGACATTTGGACATCCAGATTTATATACACTTCAGCCTCCTTGCATGGGGCTGTTTATTTATGGGTTTTACTTTCCCTAGTAGTAAGGATCACCTCCACCTTATGTCTGGCCAGGAATGTTAGGTGCCTTCAGACAGGTCAGGCCAGGGCTGGACTGGAGAGTGAAGGCAGAGGGGCCTTAGAGATTCATGATCCGTTGGAGGTCCGACTGAATATTGCCTGGTTTCTTCTTTTCTAAAATTAGAAGTTTCCCATGGCCACAGTTGGTTTTGGCCTCCTCCTCAGATGGGGTTTCTTCCGGGATTGAGAGAAAGCTTCTTCCATGACCAAGGCATGGTTTCTTACTACCCAGCCCCCTGGCTCCCTTCATGCTTGTAGTCCAATATGTATTGAAGTCAACGCTTAGTTTCTTCCATACCTTCTCCCCTGTGTCCTCCATGTCTACAGATCAGTTTGTTTGCAGTGTGCAGAGCGGCTTCTTCCAGGGTCAGAGTCTGGCTTCAGCCTGTACCCTCAGCCCAGCTTGGCCTGGATACATGGCCTGCAGCCCAATTTCTTCCACACTTGCTGCTTGAGCTCACGTAGGTTTTGTTAGAGACCAGCACATTTTCAGGGCTGGGGAAACTCTGGATGACAGGGTGGAAAATATCCCTTTTGTGGTAGAAAGTATGAAAGAAGGCAGTGAGGAAGGTCCAGCTCCTCCCCCTGTATAAAAGCTCTTCCCATATACCACAGTGACATCACAAAGGGGGCCTAGCAATCCCTGGAAACTCTTGTCTTGTCAACCTCTTCTACGACCCCCAAACCCACCCCCACCCCAAAGTATATTTTAGTTGGATGACCCTGTCAGAGATTCAGTTTCCTCAACTGTAAGGTTTAGGATAGGAATCTGCCCTTGTATTTGGAATATGGAGTTCAGTTTTGGGCATTGCAATGGATAAACGACATGGCTGTGCTATCAAATGGAGAGGAGTCTTGAGGCCACGTCCTTTGAGGCTTAGTGGAAGGAAGGAGATGTTTATCCTGGAAAAGAGAAGGCTCAGGTGGAACATGCGCCTAGGCAGCTGTCCCCCAGACAAGACTGTAGACATATTCTATTGGGCCCTGGGAATATGAGGTGGAAATTCCAAAGAAGCCAGTTTAGGCAGGCAGGACATCAAGAAAAACTGCCTAACATCTTGAGCTGCCCACAAGAGTCACAGGCAGTAAGTAGGTTTCCCCATGGCTTCTAGAGGCCTTTGGTCAAGTATTGTGTTAGAAAGGAGACTTGTTCAGATACAGGTTGGTCCTTCTAGGACTCTTTACAACTAAGATTCTACAGCTTTGTGGTCCTTCCACAATCTACCTTGCAGAGTTATCACTCGATGAGTGTTTATTCAGTGTACTTACTATGTGTATGCTAAGGAAGGACTTTGCCAACCTGAACATACTTAGAGAAATGGGAGCTATTACACACTGTTGTTTTTGACTATCTGTGTTTATTCAGGGTAAATCATGCCACCTTCTGAATCATGCCTACTTTGTAAAATGAATAATAAATCATATCCTCCTTTTCTCATAGGGCTCTTGTATTGAAAGTGTTCTGTAAACTGCCCATTGCCAGAGAACTGAGAATTTTTGTTCCTCCTTAGTTAGCGGCCAAAATGGTTAGAACCCTGGGTGGCCTTGGAGTTAAGAAGACCTGAGTTCACATTCAGTCTTAGACATTTATTAGCTGTGTGACCCTGGGCAAGTCACTTAACCTCTTTGCCTCAGTTTCCTCAACTTTAATATGGGGATTGTTGTAGTGAGGGTTAAATGAAATGTTTGTAAAGTGCTTGCACATAGTTCCTGGCACAGAGTAGGCTCTGTATAAATGCTTATTCCCTTTCCTTCCCTTCCTGTTTCTTGTCTCCCTTTCTTCAGAGGAGCCATACCCAAGGGCTCATGCTGGGTGGGGGGAGGAACAGACTCGGCCTCTGACCCAGTTTCTGGTTGTAAGTGGTTTTAATCTCCCCTTGCCCCACCTCAGTGTCTCTGCTATTCCACAGGGTGCCTGAAGGGAGGGGTTCAGCCGACCTTTGGGAGAGTGCTGACTGAGGTGGGGAGGCTGGGGGATGCCCTTCCCACTCTGAATTGCAAAGATCAGGGCTCCGATTCCCCCAACCTCCATCAGTCAGCCTATAACCATCTACCCTGTCCATCAGGAAGTCCTGACCTTGCCTGGCTTGCTGCAGCTTTGATGTGTCTCCCCATTTTGTTACGGGTTCCCAGCAGAGCTGAAGAAGAGCTGGGGGCCCTGCTCACAGGCCCAGAGCTGGGCTTTGCCCTTACACAGTCAGCTCTCAATTCGAGGCAGCTGAAATGGTTAGTAGATAAAACATTGGACCTGGAGTCAGGACAACTAGAGCCCACACCCTGCCTCAGATCCTTAATAGCCAAGTGATGCTGGGCAGGTCATTTAACTTTTGTTTGCCTCAGTTTCTTCATCTGCAAGGTTGTCATGAGAATCAATGAAATTATATTTATAAAGCGATTTTACAAATGCATGATCATCAATATTGTGTGTTCTCCATAATGACCAAGAGGGGCAAGGAAGGGCCGAATGGTAGATAAAGGGACATGTTCCCCGATTTGGAGTTAGGAGACCGGAATCCCATTTAGGGCTCATCTACCTAATGGCTTTTAAAGTTGTTTCAGCCTTCTGGGCCTCATAGTTCCCATCTGTAATATACCCTGCCTACCTCACAGGGAGACTGTAAAAATCAAATCAGGTAACATTTTAAAAATAACCATAAAATGTTACAGGAACATCAGCTACCATGACAATTGATTGCTGCATGGTATGTATGGTTCAGCCAATAGCATGACCATTTGGGTTGTGAATGTCAGGCTGCAGATCATTGAGAGTTGACTGTCTGATGGTGCCAAGTGTGGGGAGCCCCCAACCTTAGGGGAGGTAAGGGAGGGAGGAGGAAAGGATGGAACCCAGGGCTGTGGGGACCCAGATAACAAGAGCACATACTGATTGGGGAAGCTGGGTTCAGTTGGATGGAGAGCAGAGTTTCCTCTGAGAAGGTTTCATGCAGGAGATAACCTAATGTTTTGAAGGGCAGAGGGGATAGTATTGAGAGTCATGGTGAAGGAGGAGCTGGGAAAGATAGTGAAGTCATAAGAGGGCTAGCAGGGACTAGGCGAGGTGACCTGGGTTTCTCCCAGCTTCCTGTTTGATTTTGAATATAACACTTATCCCCTTTTTTGGTCCTTAATTTATCCCTTGTTGTGATAAATAAGGGAGCTGGGCTTCATGGTCTCTAGGTGATCTTCCAGCTCTGACATTCTCTGTTCTCTGTTCTAAGGTCCCTCCCAGCTTTGACATTCCCTTTTCTAAGGTCCCTCCCAGCTTTGATGTTCTCTGGTCCCTTCCATCTTGGACATTCCCTTATTCTAAGGTCCCTCCCAACTCTGACTGTGTATGTTCCAAATCTCCCCCAGGTCTGTCTGTTCTAAAGCCCTTTTCAGTTTGGGCCCCCTGTTTGGGTATAGGTACAGGTCAGATTTAAGGAGAAGCAGGATGAGGAGGTTGGAACCTGCTTAGAGTGATAGGAGACTGAACTTCACCCAGAGGCCAGTGGGAGCATGCTCTATGTTGTCCACGCTCCCAGACCCAGCCTAAGGCGACCTTCTCACTCTTGTCTTTTCTCCTCCCTTCCCTCTTCTGTCCCTATCTGGCTTCCCTGCTCTCAGAGTCACAAGCCAGAAAAGGAATGGCCCATAAAGAGCCTCAAAATCTACCTGGGGGTGAAGAAGAAATTACGACCACCTACCTGGTAAGTCCAGGAAAGTGTCGATTGATCAACCAACCAGCATTTAAACACTGAACATTTGTGCCAGGACATTGTGCTAAGCGTTAAGGCAGGGGTGGTGGCCTGGAGGCCACTTGTGGCCCTCTAGGTCTTCAAGTGTAGCCCTTTGAATCCAAACTTCACAGAACAAATCCCCTTAATAAAAATAACATTAATATTAATAAAAATATTCTGTAAAATTTGGACTTGGTCAAAAGGCTGAACCCAAGGA
Source organism: Potorous gilbertii (assembly GCA_028658325.1). Lineage (NCBI taxonomy): Eukaryota > Metazoa > Chordata > Mammalia > Diprotodontia > Potoroidae > Potorous > Potorous gilbertii. Next base: position 106,576,748 of record CM053771.1, read on the forward strand.
CCTAGTGGGTCACATGTGGCCTTGAGGCTGCAGGTTCCCCACCCCTGCTCTAGGGCTGTGAAAGAAAGCAAAAGCGATACCTGCCTTCAAGGAGCTTATATTCCAGTTGGGAATACAATGTGGAAATAAGTCATCTCTAACCCTAAAAGACACGAACAGGAGGAGGAACTGGGCAAGGCCTCCTGCTTTTGTCTGTTTTGAAAGGAGCCTGGGGATATGAGGGTTTGGGTGCCGAAGGAGAGAGAGAGGGAGTGTTGCCGGGAACGATAGAGAAGCTACTGCGAAGTCCCAAGACGTGAGGTGGAGGGTCACACTTGTCTAGCTGATAAAGTGGATGGAGAGTGGAATGCAGTATGAGGAAATGGGACAGGTCGAAAAGGGGCCGATTCTGAAGAGCTTTCATCCCCAGAGGGAGGACTGTGTCTTTGATCCTGGAGGCAGTAGAGAGCTGATGGAGTTTATTGAGTGTTTGGGGCCAAGGAGATGACATGGACAGACCTGTACTTTAGGAAAATCATTTTGGTAGCTGAATAGAGGGTGGATTGGAGTGGGGAGAGATTTGAGTCAGTGAGAGCAGTTTGGAAGTTATCTGAATACTCCACGTCAGTCTGTTCATAAACATTAACAAGAGCCTACTATGTACCAGGCACCTTGCCAAGTACGTCCAGGAATGAGGTGAAGAGGACTGTACTAGGGAGGGTGGCCAGTGTGAGTGGAGAGGGACCGTGAAGGTAGAAATGGTAAACTCGGCCCCACCCCGGGGCAGATCTCACCAGGGAGACATGGCAATTTAGAGGCTCCTGGTACAGGAAGGAGACAGGTCCCGGTTCTCAGGGAGCCCCTGGGGTGATGGGCTGAGGGTCAGGCTCTTAAGTACTTTAAGATGTTAGGGAGGAAGGAGAGGAAAGGAGAGATCTATGTTGTCTGCTGACAGTGGAGAAAGACTTCTGGAAGATGGTGAGACTGGGGGTAGATCTTAAAAGATGAGATTTGGAGAGGTGCAGTGAAGGTAAGGGGCCCATTCTAGGCAGGCAATGAATGCCTTGGCAAAAATCGCAGAAGCAAGAATGAGAGGATGAGCTCAGTTTGGAACATGGTGAGTAGGGGTCTGGGGGGGGGGGTGGGACGGTGTCCCTCAGCAAGGAGGACTGAGCTCTGGGCTTTTAGCTCATGGGTCCCCTGGCTTCCAGCCCCCGACATGTGGCAGATGGAGGGAAGAGAAGGCATGCAGTTCCCCATCTGCTTCCCTGTGGGTTCCCCAGAGATCTCCATGGTAACCAAATGACGCTGCCTGTTGCTAAGTGATGAAGGCAGGGTGGGGGAGACCTGCCCCTGGTACCAAATCCATCACCTCTTTTCTCTCCTCTGTAGCTGGGGTCTAACTGTGGTGCATGAGACAGAGAAACATGAGAGGCAGCAGTGGTAAGTAGGGGGTATGAGTAGGCTCCAGACTGAGGTGGTAGATGTGGCCCTGGGACTGAATAATGGGGATGGAACACACAGAATAGATATTGATCAGAGCCATAGCCTGGGAGGTGGGTAAAGGATGGAGTCTATTTAAGGAGGAAGATGTGTTACAGGGAGAAGAAGAGACTTGCAAAATAAAATGAAAGGAGCCCAAAGACCTGGATTCAAATCTCACTAAATCTCAGATGCTTACTGACTGTGTATCTATGGGAAAGTCACAGAATTTCTGTCTACCTCAGTTTCTTCATCTGTAAAATGAAGGAATTGAATTAGATGGTTTCTAAGGCCCCTTCCAGCTCCAAAGCCATGATCTTTTCAACCTAAGATTTGGGATAAGAGAGCCCAAGGTCCCATCCTGGCCCTTCTACTGGACTAACTTTGGGCAATTTCTTTCCCCTTTATGGGTCTCGATTATCTGTAAAGGCAGAGCATTGGACCTGATGATTTCTAAGGTCCCAAATGGGGAGCCCAGCTTGTCCATTTTCCAGACTTCAGTAAGATGTGTTCATGAACCACTCAGATCCCTCTTGCTTTTAGGTACCTTTGCTGTGACACCCAGATGGAGCTCAGAGAGTGGTTCGCCACCTTCTTCCTTGTGCAGGTATTGGATCAGAAGAACTGAGACTGGTGGGAGGCCAGGAGGGGAGAAACTTGGAAAGGCTGGGGAAGGGAAATGACCTGGTGGTGGGTGGGTCTGGCAGAAAGGTCTGGGCAGGAAAGGAAGGAAGCCCAAGGAGAAGGTTGGTGGGCACTAGGGGTTTGATGGTTGGGTCATGTCACCCACTGATCTAACTACCAGCTCTCCTGTCTGCTTTCCTGTTCCCCCAGCATGGAGGGACCGTCTGGCCTTCTGAGCCCTCAAAGGTGGTTCGGCCTGTACCTGAGTCGAGGCTGGGCAGTGTGTCGCTCATCCCTTTGAGGGGCAGTGAGAATGAGATGAGGAGGAGTGTGGCTGCCTTCACTTCTGATCCTCTTTCTGTAAGTCAAACCCCATTCTCCCTCGCCCCCTTTCTACCTTTCCCAGGAGAGGCTGCCTTGGAGGCAGAAGACTAGGGAGGATGGCATCCTCACCTGGTCTGACCTATTCCTTTTCTCTTCCCCCACTAATACCTGAAATCAGTGAAGGTCCTCTTCATGGTAAAGGCCTAAAAAGAATCAGGCAGTAAGTTTAACCAAATCAGGCATCAGGCCTGGCACAAGTCAGGCAAATGCCTAAAAGAAATTGGGTGGGAGGTAAGGGCTCGATCCAAAAGAAATGTATCCCTTTCAAACCCTGCAGGTGTCTTTCCTCCCCATCCCCACCATGAGCCCAAGGAGCCATTCCCCAGGTCTCACACTTCCCTTCCTCTCTCATGCCCTATCCCCTGCTATCTGTCTAGGAGACCAGTGAGACCACCCCTACTCCCAGTTCTGGCAATATGTGACCTTGGGTAAGCCACTTAAACCTCGTAGACTTAGAGGTTTGGATTACATTATCTCTCAGTCTTATGGCTCTCTGTCTGGTACCTACAGATTCCAAGTCTCTGTTGTTGCTGGTAGGATGGAAATCTGAGCCAGGAGCCAGAAAAAATGGGCTTTGCCATTTACTAGCTTTTGACCCTTACTGTCTCTAATCCTCAGTGCCACCCCCCCCATCCCTCATTTTGCCGAAGCCCAGAGGTCTTGGCTAAGATCACAGAGTGAATACTTAGACTAGAACAGAACCCATGCAAAGAGGGTGAGGGTAGGGAGTCATACCCAGTCACCCTGATTCTACTCTCATTTTCCAGTTTCTTGACCCCTCCGGGTCTTCCATTCTCCTGTTATTCCAGACTCTCAAAGCTGGACAAGCCCACAGAGGCCATGTTGTCTGACTCTTCCTAAGTGTTCAGGGCCTATGTGCTGTAGCATCTCACCCCCACTTTGGAAGAGAGTGGAGCTCCTTTCTTCCCCACTCGTAATCTGTTTGCTCTTCTTTCTGACAGGGTCAAAGTCCACTGTGACCAGGTGCTGCCCCGCAGGACCTCTGAGATGAGAGGGGTCCAGATATTCTCAGTCTCCACAAGAGAGAGGTGGAGGCCTCATGGGGAAGGAAGCCTGGTTCCAGCTGCTCATCCCATCAAGACTCTTCATTCTGGACTTTGTGTGTGTTGTGGCATAAGAGGCTCCACCCCTTAGGGGTCTGGGGCAGGGTTAGCTATGGAACATTGCAGTGGGTGAGGGCAGACTCTCCCATTTTTCCCACTTTACCCTCCACCTTCTCCCTTCATCTGGGACCTTTTTTTAAAAAAAAAAAATAATATAAATATATCTGTATATTTTACACCATGACTGGGAGGTTTATGTTTGGCAAGGTATGATATGATTTGTGTTTTGGGGATCATGGAGTACCTGGAAGAGGAGGGGATTCACACATAGTCTAGAGCAGGGGTGGGGAACCTTTAATCTCGAGGACACATGTGGCCTTCTAGGTCTTCAAGTGCAGCCCTTTGAAACCAAATTTCATAGAACAAATCCCCTTAAGAAAAGAATTTGTTGTAAAAAAAGCTTGGGCTCAGTCAAAAGGCCACACCCAAGGACCTAGAAGGTAACATGTGGCCTTGAGGCCGCAGGCTCCTCCCCTAGTCTAGAGGATGCCAAGGGGTTCAATGGTCAGAGAACGGTGAAACAAATCATGAATTGAATTCCTCTGGACACCAGTGACACCACACTGATGCCAACACACTTAGCCCTACTCATCCCCACAACTGAACACCCACAGCTTCCACAGAATGGAGGATCATCTGCTCCAATCCCTTATTTTTCTAGAAGGGGAAACTGAAGCTCAGGATGAGGAAGGGATATGCCCAAGGTCTCATAGTCTATGTGTGAATTGCCAGAGAGTGTCAGGGACCTTATACTCCCTGAGTCAATACAACTCAGTGTTTTCCAGGATATGGGCAGGATAAGTCTTTCTGAGAAGCCCCTGAAATTCCCTGGGAAGGTGTCAGACGCCCACCTGCCTCCCTGGGCCCAGAGCTTCATCATTTTTTCCCCCATAGAGCTGGTCCTACAGCTCCAAGAGGGCTGCAGTAAACCTGAGAATCTTAGAATTCCTAAAACTAGAAATGTCAGAACTATAGAGGCAAGAATCTCAGTATCCCAGAACCTCAAGACTGTAGAATCTGAGAGAATCTTAATGGATTGATTCATGCATTCATTTATGGTCTGAACTTGTTATTTCATCCCTCTGGGGAACTTCCATTGTGAAAATTCCTGCCACCAATTTGGATCACCCCTTGTTAATAACTTAATGACTCTAAGAGAATTGATTACTTAGGGTACTGAGAAGTTATGAGACTTGCCCAGGGTCACACATCCAATCTATGTCAGAGGCAGACCTTAAACCTAGGTCTTCTAACTCCAAGACCAGTCCTGTGTCCATTGTGATTACTTTGGGGCCATGTGATCCTTGAGCCATTGAGTATTTTGAGCCTTAAGAGTCATAGGTCCTTAAAGTCATTAAAACCTGGAATCTAGAAGCAGTGGAGTATCTAAGGATCTAGAGCAGGAAGTGATGCCAGAGCCCATCTAATCTCATTTTAAAATTGGAGAAATTAGGATCAGGGAAGCTAAGTGATTTGCTCAAGGTCACATAGGTAGTAAATTACAGGTGGGATGTGAACCAGGTCCCAAGACTCTAGTGCCTCCTCTATCCTCCATGCTGCCTGATGGAGTCTTGGCTCAGCATTTATGGAGAGCCTTGGAGATGATCAGGAGCAACTTACCTTGTTTTTCATCCTGCTATAATCAACAATTAAATTTGTCACAGTGTTGGATCTATCTTCTAAGGCCCTTCTCTTCCAGGAAGCCTTCCCTGACGGCTGTGGGGCAGTCAAATACTGCCTACTTCTGGGCTCCTAGCCAATCAAGTCTGGACCCAGGAATCCAGTTCAGGATTGTACCCTCCCTGCCCCATTCTGTTCTGTTTTCTCCTTGTGATGGGTATCCCTCTTTGGAAGATTACCTGACCTTTCAAGGATTCATGACCTTTAAGAGTGAGATCCAGTGGTGTGTGATGACCTTGGGTGGGTGTTGCCTAGCATATCCTGGGCAAAGGCTGAGAGGCTGGGGTGTCTGTTCTTATCTCACCAGAAACAATGGACGTTGAGGTCAGGAGCGCATCAGCAGAATCCAACTTGCCATGTTCCTTGATTTATACCAGCCCCTAAGACTAGAAGCTCCCTAGGGGATATGATTGACCCCTTCTAGACTCACAGAGTGCCTTCCCTATCTCTAATGCCACGACCAACTGGGGACAGTTAGCTTGGAGGAGAGAAGTGGAACACCATAGCTGTCAAGTATTTTTGAAAGCTATCACCCGGAAGAGGGATTGGCCCCAAAGGGCAGATCAGGAATAATGGGTGGAGATGACAGGAAGGCAGATTTGCAGAAAAGTTGGAGTATTAGGGCTCTCCCAAGGTGGCTGCTTCTAGAGCTGGTGGATTCTCTTCCCTGGAGGTCACCAAATGAAGACTGAATCGACTTTTTGTTGGATATGTAGTGAGGGAGATTTTTGTTCCCTCCCAGGGTTGAACTCGAAGGCCCCCGAAGGTCCTTTCCAAATCAGACATACCTTGATTTGATCAGAAGGTGGGCAGCTTCCTTTCTAGTGTCCAGTAGCTCCTAGAAGGACCGGAAGTCCTTAGCATTTTGCTCTGTCCCCCCTCCTCTTCACCTCTGAAGGAGATAGAGAACAATAGTGGACACATTCAATCTGGGGGACTCCATCTCAGGCCGTGCCAACAGTCCCCTGGGTAACACCCACTTTAGCCTTAGGGAAGCTAAGCTCGCCGAACTGAGCACAGCTGCCCACCAGGTGGCAGTGTGGGACAGCACACCAAGTACCTATTTGCTCACCTACAGTTTTCACCCTAGGTGGCGAAGAGAGTGGGGACCTGGGGGCCCTTCCAGGGCATCTGAGCTCCAGACCTTGGAAGATGTGTTAGGAGCTGATCAGGACCCTGTCCTCAGATGGCACTCAGTTCAATTAGGGAACCACTTTGTCATTACACGTTTGATAGTTATAAGGGCTGCAAGGAGACAAGGTTGTCTTATAGGAAAGAGTGCATTTCTAAGTGGGGGAGGATCAGAGGTAGCATGTGATGAGAGCCCTGAAGGATAAGTGGGAGAACCTCAGGAGCTGGAGATGAGGGGTGATATGAAGGACATTTTAGGCAAAATGTGACCTAAGTATCTTAGACATGGGAGAATGAGTAAACGGATGGATGGATGGAAAATCATTAGTTTAGCTGGATTAGTGGAGATGGTGTTTGAAAATGGGGAGTCTGGAAAGGGAGGATGGAATCAGACAAAAGAGATACTCTAATGCCAAGCTGAGGCAATCTAGACTTGGTCATGGGGACTCTAGGGAACCCTTCCTGGGCAAGGGAAGGGTGAAGAAAGAACTGGAATGTGGAATCTGGCCCCAAGTGCAGGAAAGACGGAGGGAGGAAGAGGCCATAAAATGGCTCCAGTTCTTAGGTAGGAAAAGGGGGGCCTAGGCTGGATGTGGGCTATGGAGATGGAAAGAAGGGGTCACATACCTTTCTTCCTCTCTGTGTCTGCCTCTCTGTGTGCCTTTGTCTCAGTTTCTCTCATTCTGTCTCTCTGCCTTTATCTCTGCATCGTCCCTCCATCTCTCAATGCCTCTTTTTCACCCTCTCTGTCTTTTTTCTATGATTCTGTTTCTTGTCTCATTCTGTGTCAGTTTCTGCCTCTATCTCTGCATGTCTTCTTGGCTCTTTGTTTCTTTCTCCTCCCCTCTGTTCTTGAAAAACTATAGATTGCTCCCAGTGGGTTTGCTCTGGGTGTGTCAGGAAGTGGATGAAGGGGTCAGAGGAAGAGACCAAGTGAATGACTGGTCTTTAACCTCCCTCCTCTCTCAGACTTCATAGAGCCTGGGAGATTATCACTGTTGGGGAGGAAGGGAGAGGGCCAGGCACTAGATCTCCTCATCTCATGTTTTTACTCAGTTGTTTTGGTCATGTCTGACTCCTCGTGACCCCATTTGGAGTTTTCTTGGCAAAGATACTGGACTGGTTTGTTATTTCTTTCTCTTTCTCTGCTCTGTCCCTGCATATATTCAAACAACTCTTAGAATTCTTTCTCTTCCAGGGAGATTTCTTAAATTGACCGGGGAGAGGTCTCACAGTTCCCATAATCCCTTTCTGCCTAAATATTCATTCAACAAATATTTGATAATATGTGCAAGGACTAGGCTAGGATTAGAGAGAGACAGACATGTCCTACCATCAAGGAGACCTAGCAGAGGAAACCCAGGCCCTGCCCTAAGACTGATAGACGAAATAGAGACATACCAATATTACCATATACTTGGCACCAGGGTCATAGGAGGAGGCCAGATGCAAGGTTGTGGGAGCTCAGAGGAATAAGAAAGCATTGTCAACTAAAGATTCAGGGAGGGCTTCCTGGAAAAGGTGGTATGAAGGATAGATGGAATTTACAGAGGTGGGAAATGGACGCTGGGGTGGGATACAGGTAGGAGTAAAACATTTAAATTTACCTGCCCTGGAAAAACTAAATCCTTAGGCACAGAAAGACCTAGGAGGTATGAGGAACTGCTGAACCTTATCAATGATATGTGAAAGGTCATGGAAAACAGGAAAGGTACCCCAGAGCCAAAAAAAGGAAGTATCCTCATTTTTTAAAAAGGGAAGAGAAGGGAATTTGCAATGTTTCAACTAATAAGCTTGTCTTCAGTTCCTGAGAAGATTCTAGAACAGATCATTAGCAAGATGGTCTGTGAAACTGAAAAAGGAAGCAATGATCCCAGCGAGCAGCCTGGCTTCAGAGCAGCTTATAACCTTGATTCCTTTTTTTTTTTTTTTAAAGAGGCAGGGTATAGCATAGAAGTGTTACCAAGATTTTATCAATTAGATTATCATTGACTGACTCCATGCCAGGCACTGTACTAAATGTTACAAAGAACAAGCAAACCGTCCCTGTCTTCAAGGAACTCACATCCCAAAGGGAGAGTCACCATGTATCTATTGGTATGTAGAAAGTAAATACAGAATAGATGGGAGATAGCCTTAGAGAGGATGGTACTAGCTTTTGGGAAGGACCAGGAAAAGGCCCTGCAGCAGATGGCATTTGATATTCCAAGATATACAGTGGAGGAGGGAGAGTATTCCAGGTACAGGGAACAGCCGGAGCAAAGCAACGGAGTGAGTATAGTGTGAGGAACACCAAGTACAATGGTATGGTATAGAATAGTAGACTACAGAAGGAGTGTAGGAGAGTAACTGGGCAGCTAGCAGATGGGAAGACCTGAGTTCATATTTGACCTTAGACACTAGTTGTGTGAGCCTGGGCAAGCTATTTAACCTTGTTTGCCTCATTTCCTTATTGGTAAAATGAGCTGGAGAAGGCAAACCATTCTAGTATTTTTGCCAAGAAAACCCCATAAGGGTTCATGAGGAGTCAAACACTACTGAAACAGTGGAACAAGCATGAGAGTAACGTGTTAAAAGACTGAAAAGAGAGAGAAAATGTCTAGGTTATGAGTTATCTCATTGTTCTGGCAACTGGACAGTAGTCCAAATAGATACATAATTGAACTAGTTGAATGGACCCAAAGTGAAGTGATTATTGGTTTGATTTAAATGTGGAAGTGTCCAGAGGAGGCAGCATTAGGCACTGGAAAAAACACTGACCTTTTGCTCTGTGGACCTGACTTAGAATCCTGGCTCTTCCCCTTACTACCTGTGTGACCTTGGGCAAGTCTCTCACCTTTCCTGGTCCTCCATTTTCTCATCTTTAAAGTGAGGGGACTGGTCAAGATGACCCCTTTTAGCTCTCTACCTGTGATCCTAAGAGGGATGTCCTAGGGAGCTGAGCTGTTGGACATTGTTATCGTCAACAGAAGAAGGCATACAAAGATGCTTTGCTTAGCAGATCCAGAGATGACTCCAAGCTGGGAGGGATACTTAATCCTCTGCAGGAAAGAGTCAAGAGTCAAACGGATCTTGCCTGGCTAGGCTACTGAGCTAAATCCAATATGGTGAACTTGGAATAAATGTAAAGCTTTATTCCTGGGTTCAGAAAAATCAACTTTATAGCTGACAAGATTGAGGATGCGTGCATGGTCAGATGTAGTTCTTGAGGGCAGCTAGGTGGCACAACGGAAAGAGCACTGAAATTAGGAAGACCTGAGTTCAAATGTGACTTCAAACTCTTACTAGCTGTGTGATCCTGGGCAAGTCACTTAACTCTGCTTTCCTTAGTTTCCTTATCTGTAAAATGAACTAGAGAAGGAAATGGCAAGCCACTCCAGTATCTTTGTCAAGAATATGCCAATGGGGTCATGCAGAATTTGGCATGACTGACATGATTGAACAGCAATATAATCCAGAGGATGGCAACTAGGCTGTGAGTTCATGCCCTATAAGGGTCATTTGATAGAACTGGAGATATTTAGTCAGAAGAAGAGAAAATTAAAGGGGGACATGTTTGCTGGGAAGACTTCCATATGGAAAAGGAATCAGACTTTTTCTGTTTGGCCCAGAGGGCAGAAGTGGGAATGATTGGTGGAGGTTGCAGAGAGGTAAATCTCGGCTCCCTGTATTTGAGAGGGATGGTGACCCCAGAGGCAGGGAGGCTGGTGACTACTGCAGGTGTCCAGGCAGGAAGGGCGGAAGCCTGGGCTGAATTAGGGGCTGTGGGAATGAGAAGGGGCCAGATGCAGAGACATTGTATAGGGCCATAGAGGAGACAAGACTTAGGGCCTAGGACCCAAATGAGGTTAGGGTACACTGCTGCACCAAGTTACTGCTCCCAGAATGACCACTTTGACTGATGGAGGGAATATGAACCCTTATTGCAGAGCGTAACCCATTTCTCTGGTTGGGAAATGAGCATATTCCAGGTGGTTGCTCAGCAAATATCCCATTGATCAATCATGCCTCTCCCCCACCCCCTACTCCTTCCAGCTGACAGCTTCCTCAGTTGACTTCCTCCTCCCTGGAGATGACACCCACAGCACTGGCTGCCAGCCCTGAGCCTGTCCCTGTATGACTCTTCTGGTGTGAATCTAGTGTCTGGAGTAATCTCCTACAACTGAAGACCAAACCTAGGATGGGACCATAAAAGAGCAGTGGGTCCCTTGGGCAACAGAATCAACCCTCCCCCTCCCCATACACACACGATGAAAGGCTATTATTTATAATGCATTTAGTAATGTAGATTGGGGGATCCAACCAAGGGGGCAGGCTCATGGGCATCTGCTCACTCTGCCATAAGATCAGTAATAAATAACACTTTGATAATTGCTAACATATCATCACATTCTTGTCGACAATTCCCAGAAGTCAGTAATTAGTGTTGTTATTTGTTATAATTAAGAAAACTGAGGTGGTTAAGGGACCTGCCCACGGTCACATAGCTAAGTAACTGTCCGAGGTGAGATTTGAACCCAGGGCTCTCCTAATATCAAGTCAAACATGCTTTCCTCCATACCAGATGCCTCTCCTACTGAATCTAATAGAAAGTTTTTGACTGCTCTTGGATCAGGCCTTGGCCCCAGAGATGGATCCAAGCCTGATGCAGACTCACTGACAGAGATCCTGCCCTAGGGACCCTCTGGGCCTAAGGGTCTTAGTCACACAGAGACTATTCTCTTGATCTTTTCCCTCGAGTCCACCAAGATACTCAACTACACACACACACACACACACACACACACACACACAGACATATACAGAGACACACACATAGACACACAAACACACACACAGACATATAAACACACACACACACATACACTATCCTCTGGGCTATAACTAGGAACTTTATGTACCTGAGTCCAGGACCCCAAATCACACTCAGTGTAAGCAGCATGAAGGCCAGCCTCAGCTGAGGAGAAGGCACAACTCTAGTCTTTACTCTTCAGAAGACCATGGCAGTAGGTGAGGACATACCTAAGGTGGGGCAATTGGGGCTAAACTCCAAGCCTCTGAATTTAGAGGGTGCAAATAATACTGGAAGTTCTTTAATAAGTAGAAACAACAAAACTTGGCACCTACTTAGCCAGAATAACTAGTGAAAATAGAAAGCTCTCATTCCCATCTTCCTCCAGGTCTCTTCATACCATAGCAGTACCCTATTCACCCTTTTCCTGGTGACCAAAGAGATTTTTAACTTGAGGTCTATGAACTTGGTTTTTTAAAAATATATTTTGATAACCACATTTCAATATAATTGGTTTTCTTTGTCATTTTCTGCATTTTGTTTCAGTCATGTAAAAACAGTATTCTGACAAGGGATCCATAGGCTTCACTAGATTGTCAAGGAGTCTAAGACAAAGAAGGTTTTAAGGTTTCTGTCTCCCCCCAACCCCAGACAAAATAGTGTCCCCCACTGTTTTGCAGAACAAGAGTGCACAAAGAGTTTTATCTCTTAGGCCTCTTCTAGCTATGAACACTATTATAATGCCTAAGCACTGGACATTATTTCTCAAACCCCCACTCCCACCCCTTCCTTCCTCTGGTATGTCCTGGGCTGTGGAAATTTCCGTACTTTCTCTGTTCTAGCTACAGTTCTGCCGTTGTACTTATCACCCTGGAGACACAGATGGACTGGAGTTCTTTCCCTCTCCCTCTCTTTCTCCCTCTCTCTCCCTCTCTCTCTCTCTCTCTCTCTCTCTCTCTCTCTCTCTCTCTCTCTCACACACACACACACACACACACACACACACACACACACACACACACACACACATGCCCCACAAAGAACTATACTAAGAGATCCAGGAATCCTGTTCCTTCCCCCTCTACAGCCATCTTCTCTTTCTCTTCCTCCTCCTCCCCCTCCCATTCTCCTCCTCCTCCTCCTCTCTCTCCTAGAGACAAGAAGACAGATGAGAGGGTGTCTTGATAATTCTACCACTCACTGCCAGGGGCTTTTGTCTGCCTCTTTCATAACATCTCTGTCTTTGTCTCTCTCGGTCCATGTGTCTGTGTTGGGGTCTTGGTTCCTCCAGCCTTTTGTCCTTATATCTTCCTCTAACTTTCTCTGCTGTGTGTTACCTCTACTTCAATCCCATCTCATTTTAGGTCTGTGTCTGTCTCTATTTCTGCCTGTCTCTGTCTCTGTTTCCATGTTTGTGGCTGTTTTGGTCTCTGTCTTTATCTCTGTCTCTCTGTCTCTATTTCTGTCTCTGTGCCTATCTTTGCGTCTGTCTCTATTTCTGTCTTTGTCCCTATGTCTGTCTCTCTATTTCTGTCTGTGTCTGTCTCTATTTCTGTCCCTGTCTCTGCCTTTGTCTCTCTAATTTTGTCTCTCATGTATTCATTCTTTTCCATGTGTCTCTGTTTCTGTCTCATTTTCTGGTTTTGTGTGTGTATGTATTTCTGTGTATCTGACTCTGTACTTCTGGTACTTGGGTTCTCTGTCCTTCTTTTGAGATACACCAGGAGGGGCCATTCTCTCCCTCAGACCAGGGACTCCTGGAAGACTTATGCCTGGAAGAGAGGGCGACAGATGTATGGACTCGCTTCTAATGGGCACAGCCTCACTACCCTGTAAGAATACAGACATACCCTTCAGTTCCTCTCAGCCCTTTCCACTGTGTCTAGGAGGTAAATGCTACATGTGTCTTAGCACTATGACGACCAGCGTCATGGCAACACAGCTGGGAGGGGAGCACATCCTCCCCCTCATCCTCTTCATCCTCACCATCCTCACCATTAGAAGCATCAACCAGCCCCACCCCGTAGCTCTTCACCCCCTGCGTTTCCTTAGAATGAGCAAACCTGTAATAGTAGTCTGTCTCTGATTCTACAGCCCTTCCAACAGGTGTCCAGTGACCTAATCTTACCCCTTTTCTAATAATACTACTAATAATTCAGCAGCCCCAGACCTATGCTTTATAGATAGTGCAAGGATTAGCATTCTCATTTTACATGTAAGGAAATTAAAGTCCAGGGAAGAAAATGAACTTGCCTGAGGTTATATAATATCAGTAGCAGATTTAGAATTTGAATCCGGGTCTTGACTCCCAGTAGAGGTCTCTTTCTCACCACTCCCTTTCTCCATACCACACTGTTTTTTTCCATTAAAGCTACCAACACAGAGAAGGGAAATAATTACTCTTGTTTTTGTCTTGGTCAGGCATTATATCTCACTCAGAGATCCCACACGATGCACTCCATCCGGAGATGCTTCTATGCTGGCTTTTCTTCCTTGAGCTCTCCAAAAGTCTATTTCCTCTTCATGGTGCCCTTCCCCACCCCCAGCACCAGGACTCTATGCAAGACACAGCCCACCTCACCTAACTCTCCAGTCTACAGAACTGAATGTGGAACAGAATGCCAGCGCTAGAATGGTCCTTTAGAGAATATGGGACACACCGTACATCAGAAATGGAGATACCTTCTGAATAAAGAACCTAAGGGCAACTAGGTGGTGCAGTGGATAGAGCACTAGTCCTGGAATCAAGAGGCCCTGAGTTTAAATCTGGTCTCAGACCCCCCACTGGCTGAATGACCCTGAGCAAGTCACTTAACCTCAATTGCCTCAGCAGGAATACAGAACACAGGAGGTGAGAGCTGGAGTGGTCCTGAGAATATAAATATAGAATAATATAATGTTTAGCATGATATTACAGGGAAATGTCTGTGGCTGGTGGTACAACTTTACAGGTCCTATCTCAGGGCTCTGTCCCCTCAATATGGTGTTTAGTGGCCCCCTATTCACTGTACTCTGTGCTATTACACAAAATATAAAAAAAAATTGTGGCATTATCAACATCAAACCATCTCAGATTTCTGATTTGGAAGAAAAGAGCCTCTCATAAGCTTGTAGAGAAAACTCCCAGGGAGAAAACCCTTTCTACCAATGCAGATAAGCCCCTATTCTGCAACTTTATAGTCTGAGAGTTTCTTATGGGTGGGGTATGGGGGTGGAAAACTAAGAGGTTATGTGACCCTGGACAGGTGTTGAACTCAGTTCCTTAGACCTCTATCTATTATATCTTGTTGTCCCTCTTAATTTTATAGATGTGGATTCTGAATTCAGATGAAGTTAAATGATTTGTCCATGGTGTCAAAAGTTGGATTTGAACCTAGGGCCTCTGACTCTGAACTGACTCCCTAGACTTAGATTCTGTGATTCAGTTTTCCCAAAATAAGCTAATTTTTGTATTGAAAGGGGAGGCTGGTGAGATCTGCTCTATAACCCAAAGGAATGGGTAAGAGATCAAAGGGCTAATGGTGATCTTCAGCCTATCTGATAGAAAGATGTTACGAGGCTTGTGGGGAGAGGGGGCAAGAGGAGGTAGAGGTGGGTTTTCTTATAACCTCATCACTCCTACAGATAAGTCTATTCTTGGTTGTATACAAATTCAAATCCATCCAACATGTATTAAATGTCTATCCCCTGAGAAGTGGAAGCTCCTTGAGGGAAGAAGCTTTGATTTTTTTTTGTGTCTGTAACACAGGCATTTGTCATAGTAAGTACCTGGCATATAGTAGGAGCTTAGTAAATGTTGAATAATTTATTGGCTATTACAGAATCATATATTAGGTTTTTAGAGAGATACAAAATTTAGGAAAAAATCTAGTCCCTGATTTCATGGAGTTTAGAACCTATTAGAGGGATATGAAACATATATGGGTAATTGTGATAAGTCAGCACTATACTGTACAAACGAATGAACAAAAAGCATTTACCAAATATTTATTATATTCCAGACACTGTGTTATCTAGTACAGTAACAAATTTAATAAATAAGGACCTGCCCTCAAGGAATTCATATTCTAAAAGAAGGCTACAAGTAAAAGGGAGTGATGATGGGAAAGGAGTGGGTGTGAGTACCTATAAGGTGGAAGGTTTGTGGCAGCTAGGTGGTGCCATACTGCACAGAGCACTGGATCAGGAATCAGGATGACTCATCTTCATGGGTTCAGATCCAGTCTCAGATACTTACTAGCTATGTGACCCTGGGCAAGTCACTGAACCCTATTTGTCTCAGTTTCCTCATCTGTAAAATAAGCTGAAGAAGGAAATGTCAAACCACTCCAGTAAGAACAAAATCAACATGACCATCATCACA
This sequence comes from Potorous gilbertii, assembly GCA_028658325.1. Lineage (NCBI taxonomy): Eukaryota > Metazoa > Chordata > Mammalia > Diprotodontia > Potoroidae > Potorous > Potorous gilbertii. Next base: position 106,592,307 of record CM053771.1, read on the forward strand.
GTTGCTCCTGATGAGTGACCCTGACCCAGGATCAGACCCAGGGATCTATTGACTTCCCCAATGCTTGTTAATCTATTCCTGTGCCCAAGACTATCAGGAACAATCTGATTAACCTGGGAAGGAGTTTAGTGAATGTTCACTGTCCTTTCCCAGGGCTACCTGAACTATCCCTCACATTGTCTATAAATGAATATTTATTAATAATGCCATAGGGAAACTAGGTGGTGCAATAGATAGAGTGACCTGCCTGAAGTCAGAAAGACTAATCTGCCTAAGTTCAAATCTGGCCTCAGACACTCATTAACCATGTGACCCTGGGCAAGTCACTTAACTCTGGTTACCTCAGTAAGAGAGAGAGAGGGAGAGAGAGAAAGTGACTTTTCCAAGTTCAAATAGAATTATTGTGTCAGCCAGGACCGGAACCTAGCTCTCCTGGTTCTTAGGCCAGAGTTTTTCCCCCTTTACCAACATTGGGTGTGAAATTGCTCTAAGTCACTACACAGAAGAGAGGGGGTGTTTATTCCTGTCATTTCCTATCCCTCAGGCTCTTCCAGTTTTAAGGAAACCTTGCTTTGTCAGCTCTGCGAAGCCTCAGGGACCCCACCCCCCATCTTCCCTCTCTTCTTTCCTTCTCTTCCCTCCCTTCCCCCCACTGCTATTCTTAAGGAAATATGACAGGCATCTATGATAAGCTGGCAGCTGACAAAGCTGAGAAGTGATGGTGCAGGTGCCAGAGGCAGGGAGGGAGAGAGTAGGGCCCGTAACCCCCACATCAGTCAGCTCCAGAAGGGAGCAAATAGAAGCTGTATGACCTTCCCCTCCCTTATGAGCCAGGGATGCTTTAGAGAAGATCCCTGATCCAGGAGTGAGGCCAGACTAGATGCCCTCTGAGGACCCTGCCATTTTGGAGATTTTACTTGTCCATAATCCTCTGGGGAACCAGGCTGGAAATAAGAAAGGCTTTTCTGACAATCAAAGTCTACATCCCACCACGGAATGGGCTGCCTTGGGAAGGTACTCCTGTCAATAAAGCATCCAAGCAGAGGCTGCAAGCCCCCTTATCAGGGAGGGCATATAGGGTCCTTACATCGGAAGCCAGGGATGGAGACCTTTCAAGGTCCCACTCAGATCTGAAATTCTACGTATCTGATGGTATAAGGGACCAGGCTCAACATAAGAAAAGATCTTTTGACTGTTCCACAGTGGAATGGATTACTTTGGTATGTAGTGAGCCATCTTCCCTCTGTTTGGACCTCAAAGACTACTTTGCCTGCCCCTCTCTGATGTCAGGATAAGGACAGGACTAGACTTATGGTTTCATTGATTTAGGAAATTCCTTGATGAAAAAACTCCCTCTACCAATGCAGATTGGCACCTTCTTTGTAACTTATAGTCTTAATACTGAAGAGTAAGGTGACTTGTCTAGAGACACACAGCTACTGTATGTCATAGGTGGGACTTGAACCCATGTCTTTCTTGTTTCAAGGTCTGTTCTTTATTTCACCATGTTGCCTGTCAACAGTGTATGGTTTAGTTATCTCTATATGTGTCTTCCCACTCCTAGACTGGGAACTCCAAGTGCAATTTGAATTGAATTGCTCACCCACTGTCTTAGGTCAGAAAAATGAACTCAGAAGTGGTTATTATGTGGTCCACTTTTGCTTCCCCTTTCTGTTATGGATAATTTTGGGTAGAGGGGGCTAGACTTCACTGGGTTGGCCTGTTCCCAAAGGACTGATGGAACTACTGGGTATGGTGAGAAGATGCTTGGATATGGATAGGTGTCTAAGGACCTGAGTTTGACCTGAGTCATGCTGTGATGACTCTGGACAAGTTTGTGCTTCAGTTGACTCATCTTAAAATAAGGGCATTGGACTAGACAGTCTCTGAGGTGCCTTTCACCTCTAAGACTTAGGCTATCTGGGTCTGTGAGAGGTGACTAGTAGCCCAGGTCTCTTTTGATTCCAAGTCATTATACCACACAATTTCCTTAAAAAGTTTTAACTTCACTTTGCCCATGAATCATGGGGACAAAAGGCTCATTTTCTCTCCTATCTAGGCTAGGAGAACAGCCATTACCCAGATACCCAGGAAAAGTTCTAAGAAATCTCTCCTCCTACAGTCCTTTTCTAGCCTGGGGGCTTGGGGTGCTCTCCAGGGTTCTGAACCCTCCTTTGGCATTAACGTTCTGTGAATAACATATTAGGCTTCAGATGCCACATGGTCAGCAGAGAAGGGGAGGATCTTGTTTACCTAACCACACTGTCAGTCCTCTTTAAGGCAGGTTCCAGGTTTTATACATTCAATTAAATTCAACACACATTCATTAGGAGACTATCTGTGCAAGGCAGATACAAAGACAGAGCACAGTCCCTGACCTCATGGAGTTTATCATCTTATAATAATATATACACAGTATAAATAGATACACAAATAATTGAAACATGGTAGAATTCAAGGGAGAAATTCAGACAAAATGATCTAAGGAAATTTGCAGAGAAAAAGCATGCTTTCTACTGGGAAGAGAGCTATGAAGATCAGGAAAGGTTTTCTGAAAAAGTAGCATTTGAATTTGACCTTAAAAGGAGAGAGAGATTTCAACCAGCAGTTATATAAAGGAAGTAAACTCTAGCCAGGATTGAATATCTATGTGATTAAACAGAAGCAGGAAAGGGCATGGATGAGAATAAAGAAATAATACTTCAGTTTGCTTGGGATACAAAGTGAATGAATGTGGAATAGTATGAGAGAAAGCTTGAAGGATTGGAACTCATTTTTGGACAGTCTTGAGTGCCAGAGCTATAAGTTTATATATTAGTTTGAGAAATGACAATAGAAGATTATTTTGGCAGTAATGTGAAGGACAGATTGGAATGGGAAAAGACTGGAGACAGGGAGGACAATTAGGAGACATTACTACAGTCTAGATAAGAGAACTTCTATGGTGATGGTGTAAGTAGAAAGTGGGACTGGATGGATGAACTACATTGAATCAATAGGGTGAGGAAGACAGAAGAGTAAAAAAGGATGCTGAGATACTTTGCTTGGATCATGGGGAAGATGGCAGTGCCATCAATAGAAATAGGGAAGTTGGGAGGTGGGATAAGCTTCACATGGAGGATAATGAGCTCAATTTTGGACATGCAAAGTTTGAGGTGCTACTAAGATTTCCTGGCAAAGATATCCATCTAGCATTGAGTTATAGATCTAAAGCTCAGGGCAAAGATTGGGTTTGGAGATGTATTTGGGCTTCATTGTAAAGAGGCTAGAGCTATGGAAACCTTGGTGTGATGAATAAGTGAGAGAGTATAGAGAAGAAAAGACTTGAGGCAGAGTTTCGAGGGACACACATGAAGGAGTAGAAAGACTACATCAAATCAATGGAAGAGATAGAAAAAGAGTTTAATGCAAGCTCCTTAAAGGAAGCAATTATTTCATCTTTGTCTTTGTAACCCTAATATCTATCATAGCTCATTTCACATAGTAGGAATGTAGTAAGACAGGTACTAATCATTACAACAACAGGGTAAAGTTCTCTGTGATGTCAGCGAGACACAAGGGCAGAAAGATTAGACGGCATTACAGGGGCAAAGGTACTGGAATGGAAGAGCACAGGGAGTGCCCAGAGAGTATAGAGATGTTCAATTTGGCTGGAAGAGATGTTGCAAGGAGAGGGGTAATGGGACATAAGACTGAAAAGGTAGGACAATCTCAGTTTGTGAAGCACTTTGAATATCAGTCAAAGGAGCCACAGTTGTACTTGCATGGGCAATAGGGAGCCATGGAAGGTCTCTAATCAGAAAAGAAACATGAGCAAACCTATATATGAGGAAGGTAATCCCCATGGAGTCAGGATCAAGAGTTTGAACTTCACTGGGCAGGTGAAGATGCTGAAATTGAACATGATGATAAGTGACGATGATGAGGACAGTAACAATTAATTTCTATAAAGTGCTTTAAAGTTTACAAAGCAACTCCCTCTCAGCAACTTATATGGTGAATAGTGTTGAGTATCATTATCACTATTGTGGAAGGAACATGGCCTCACTCTGAAAGTTGCTTAGGATTTGACAGTCATTGTATTGATGAGGTACAAGTCATTGCAAAGGGAACTGGTTTGGCCAGTGATATTAAATCTTCTTTTTCAAAGAGTTTGGAAAGTACAGAAAAGTCTGCATTCACATTACTTAGTGTGTCCCAAAAGTCTTCATACATTTTTAAGTTTTAATAACATTAGAAATATAAATGCTAAAGATTTTTTAAAAAGCAACATTTGAAAGGTCAATTATTGGAAATTTTAAAATACTGATGTTTGTGATTACAATTCAACATTGCAATCGTCTTATATGTCACTCTGATCTTGTTAAAATTTTTAAAAAATTATTAAAAATTCACAAATATAAGTGTAAAATTTTAATAGTCAAGTTTTCAAGTGTTTTCTGTAAGTGTGTAGGTGTTTCATGGCTAGAATTGAAACTTAAAGTGTACTAAGACTTTTGGGACATGTTGTATAACATAAGAAAGGAAGAAAACAAACATTTATTTGCTGCCTATTATGTGCCAGGGACTAAGTCAACCCCTTTATACATATTATCTCATTTAATCCTCACAACTCTGGAATATAAGTGCTGTTATAATCCCTATTTTATAGTTGATGAAATTGAAGCAGAGGTAAAGTGACTTGCCTAGGGTCACACAGCTAGGAAGTATCTAAGGCATGACTTGAACACAGGTCTTTCAGACTCCAGGCCAGGTGCTCTATTCAACTCTCCCACCTGGCTGATTATGATATGATATGATATAATTTAATATCATATGCTATGATGTGGCATAATATAATTTATATAATATAATATGATAAAATATATAATATAATATGATATAACATATGACATGATATGATATATGTATACAAGACAATATATTATAATGTAATATAATATAATACAAAGTAATATAATGTAATATATATAAAAAGAAAGAAATCAACTAGGAATGATTGGACAGAGAAGGATGATACAATCAATATTTCACATAAGACACTTTGGTTATACATTTCAACACTGGCTGCTTACAGAGAAGGGGAACTAGTAGGTGCAATAACACATCTCATGAGGAAGCCTTAGTTGTCTAATTTTTAAGCAGTCACAAATAGCTTTTCTCTTTCCTGACTCAAGGCCTGGACAAGAGAATTGAAAGGTCTTACTTGCCTCTACACCATTTTACAGATGGAAAAATTAAGACTTCAGTGAAATGAAGTGGCTGCCCAAGATTCCCACCCAGTAAATAACAGAGAGATCAGGAATAGGATGAGACTGGATTATGAAGGGCTTTGCACACTGAACTTTATTTCAAGCCAATAGGGACACATTTTGCCCAAACAACTTGGACTCTGGTCTCCTCAGTCAAAATGGAGCTTGCTTTATGGAATATGGTCATAGAATATCTGAGCTGAAGTGGGCTTTAGGGCAAGTAGCCCAACCCCTATCTGAATTATATCTGCTTTATAATCTTACCCAAGGTGGTCGGTCAACCAGCCTCTACTTGAACACTTTCAGAGATGGAGTGCTCACTACCATTAGAGTCATTGCATTGTGTTTGTTTCTAGAGCATCTCTGGATTTAGATATCCCTGGCTCTGATTATGGTTTTTCAGTCCATTCCTGAATTCCTTCCTCAAATTAACTGTTTCTAATTAAGTTCCAATCTCAAGGACAATCATCAGAAAAAACCAAACATCTGACCCAGAATCATGCCCATGTATGGATTTCATCACAGTTCTATCCTCTCAGTTTATTCCCAGTGACTGGGAAAAGCATGATAATAGTCATCAACATTCCTATTATTCCTTCTTTTGTTCCCCAAACAACCACCACACCAGAACCTGGGAGGACTCTTTTGGGGAGAGGGTGATGGGGAGGGATAAGTGATATAACTAAATGCTAGTTACATTTGTTAGGAAGTCTGGACGCCCCATTTAAGGAAGGATATTGATAAGCTGAAAATCATGCAGAGGAAGGCAGCCTGTATAGTGACGGTCCTAAAGTCCACACTACATGGGAACCAGCAGAAGGAATTGAGAGAGTCACTGTATTTTGAAGAAGAGAAGGCTGGAGGTGGGGTATGATGACTGGCTTCAAGTGTGAAAGGCTGCTCTCTGGGAAAGGGAATATTAGACTCTCCCAAAGAGGACAGCAGTAGGAATAATGGGTAAAAGTTGACCAAAAAGTAAATTTGGGCTTGGTATAAGGAAATCTTTCTTATGATTAAGTCTGTGTCAAAGTGGGATGGGTTGCTCTAGGTGGTGGTAAGCTCCCACTCCCTGGACAGCTTCAAGCAAAGGCAATGATCACCTTTTGTATTGTATTGTATTGTAGCTATAATTCTTTTTTGGATAGGGGTCCAGCTAGAAATTTATTAGCTGTGTGATGCTCAGCAAGTTACTTAACCCTATTTGCCTCAGTTTTCTCATCTGTAAAATGAGCTGGAAAAGGAAATGGCAAACCAGTCCAACATCTTTGGTTAGAAAATTCCAAATGGAGTCATGGAGAGTCAGACATGACTGAAACAACCCCAAAATGTGGTGCCACTAGCACCACCACCAAGGTCCTTTCTAACTCTGTAATTTTATGAAGTCAGTTCTTCCTTATATTAAGCTCAAATACATCTGTCTGAGGTCTGTCCCTTACCCTCAAGTCTTATTTTGCCCCCTTGGATTTAGAAGAAGTATGCTTCCTCTTCCCTAAGAAAATCCTAGAGAAATTGGAAGATGATGGTAGTCCCTTGATGAAGAGGGAGATGACAGTTGGCAATGTTTCACATTGGGAACTCTTTATTATTCCCAGTGTCAGTGGCTGGGCTGTGGCTGTGAGAGTTGAGCAGGGCCAGAGCTCCCCAGGGGCCAAGGCCAGGTAATTGGCAGAACATTGATTCTGAGGCCACGGCGGGAACAGTCCCAATGTGGGCAAGAGGATGAATGAGGCAGAACTAATGATCTGGAACAGCTGTGACATTCCCATGCTGCCCAAGGCCCCAGCTGTAATCTTGACCTGAGAGGCTAGTGTGGGAGGGGAGGGGAGAGGAGTGAGGATCCTTGACTGGGCATTGTTTTTAAGGGGAGAGGGGGAGGGGGCAGGAGACCTAGCTCTAGCTATGAGGGAACCCTTACTTTGAGGGAGGGGGATGCATGGCCCTTGTTCTCAGAAAGACCTAGGGCTTGAGGGGAGACCCAGTTAGACTGGAGTCCTAGGAGGCAAGGTTTCTCCATGCAAAGGAACAAGCAATGTTTCTTCTGTAGAATTAAAGATGGGGCAACACCATAGTTGTCTTCAAGTATTTGAAGGATTGTCATGGTGAAGAGGGATTAGACTTGTTCTGCTTGGCCCCAGGGGGCAGCAATGGATGGAAATGGCAAAGAAATGAATTTAAGCTTGATGTTAGGGAAAATGTCCTAATAATGAGAGCTGTTTAAAAATACAATGGAGGTAGTAGGCTCCTACTTATTGGAGGTCTTTATACAAAGGCCATGTGACATAGAGGGCCATATGTGATAAAAGGAATTCCTGCTCAGGTGAAGGAGGCAGTGTAGTATAGAGAGAAGAGCCTTCCTTCTGCAATCAGAAGATTCAGGTTCAAATCCCATGTCCTGTACTTAATATTTACAGAATCATAAGCAAATTGTTTAACCTCTTTGGAAAAGAAGGAAGGAAAGAAAGAAACAAGCATTTATTAAATGCCTACTATGTGCCAGGCCTGTGCTGTGTGCTTTGCAAATATCTCATTTGATCTTCATAACAATCTTGATGCTATAATTATACTCATTTTATAGATGAGGAAACTGAAGCAGATAGAGATTTTGACTTGTCTAGGGTCATATAGCTGAGGCTAGATCAGTTTCCTCATTTGTAAAATGAGAGGGTTGGACTATATGGGCTCTGGGGTTCCTTTCTGAAAGACTTCGGGACCCTGTCCAGACCCAGACCAGTCTAGAGAGGGGAGACTACAGTGTGACTCAGTAAGTGTGTTTGAGAAACTTCAGGTATTTTCAAATTAATCCCTTATCGGAAGGTAGAGCAGAAGACTGACTTCAATGCGTCATAGGGGACTGAAGTTGGATAGAAGGGGCTTTACTAGCAAGAAAGGTTGTCAGACCCTGGAGGGGAGTGATTAAGAGTAAAAAGCAAATCTGAGGCCAGAGACCACCCTGCTCAGAGGCAGAGATATGGACAAGATGAGTCCCCCAAACGATTCCTTCCAAGTCTATCTCTAGGGTATGGTAAGAGATGGCTTTATTTTCAGATAGGTCTTGTGCTCAGAGTATAACCTCTGTTCATTCCTCTCACTAACACCTTTCCAAGTTCTCTGTCGATTCCTCTACCTCCCCATCTATCTCCCCCTGCATAGGAATGAAAGATTCCTGGGTTCTGGGGTCAGGGGCGACACTAGGAGGAGAGATCCAGTGAGTTTAGGGCAAACTTTCACTTTGGGTCTTCCCCAGGGCTTGAGATGGGAGTGGGGGGTGAGTGGGCTGCTGGAGCAAGCAGGCAGACTTACAGGGAAAGCGGTCCACTCTGCCTCAAATACCTCCAATAAAGTTCCATCTGGCCCTGGCTGGTCCCATTTAGCATAGCTGGTAATAGGATCTGGGAATATTCTCACATTTCATCTCAGTTTCAACAAGCCAAGAGGCAATAGTGCCTATCTTTTCCAAACCTATCATTTTAGACAGAGGAAACTTTAAGACCAGAAAGGAGGGAAGGGACAAAGCTTGACCAGAACCCAGATCGCTGTCCCCCGGTTCAGTGCTTGTTCCACTATCCAGGGCTGACTCATCCAGTCTCCTGGTGTCACCAATTCAGAGGGCTCTCTGTCCCAGTTCTCATTCTCCCCCAAAGGTGGGGTGTGTGTGTGTGTGCCTGTAATTCAGTGGGGATGAAAGGTATGATATTTGCATTATTACATAAGCCAGAAAAAAGGCAGATAGGAGAAGACTTTTTCTAAGGTTAAGAAGTTAATGAAGGTTGGGACTGGCCCCAGCTGTCCCTCATCTCAGAACTACTGGGACTCCAATCCACACCCTGATTCTGCAAAACCCAGAAATCTGGCAGTCCTAGGGTTGAAGAAGGGACCTGGGAGTGATTCATTTTATTATTATAGCCTAGGGCAGTTTTGGGCAGCTTGGTGGCAAAATGGATGGAGAATTGGACTTGGAATCAGGAAGGCTCATCTTTATGAGTTCAAATCCAGCCTTAGACACTTACTAGTGTGTGACCCTGGACAAGTCACTTTACTCACTTGCCTCATCTGTAAAATGAATTGGAGAAGGAAATGGCAAACCACTCCAGTATCTTTGCCAAGAAAACCCCAAATGGGGTCACGGAGAGTTGGACACAGCTGAACAGCAATAACAAGGAAGTTCGGCTTTAGTCTCTGTCACTTGGCACTGCCAAGCACTTTTTCTCTTTTCATTTCCTCCAGTTCCCAGATCTTCCCTGTGTGACAAAACTGCTTTAGTGTTCCAAGGTGTGACTGGAAGGAATAAAACCCTTTCTTCCAAATCTCAGTCTGCATTTACAGAAACAAGATTCTGGGTTTTCATACCATACCCCTGACCTCTGCTCCGGTTGGGAGTTCAGTTCTGGGCACCACATTTGAGAAATGACATTAATAAGGTGGATCTTATTTAGTGGGAAATCATCAGAATGGTAACAGACTTGAAAATCAAGTGCTAGGAGGATTCATTGTAAATACTGGGACTATTTAATTTGGACAAAAGAACTATCTTCAAGAGTTTGAAGAGCTACCATGTGGTAAAGGGATTAATCTTCTTCTGATTGAACTTAGAGGTCAGAACCAGGGGTGAGACAGGCAGAGAGGTTGATTTATACACAATATAAGGACAATTTTTGTTAACAGAGCTTTCCCAAAGTCTTTTAGTTTTTTGGGTTTTGTTTTTTTTTTTGGCAATTGGGGTTTAAGTGACTGTACCAGGGTCACACAGCTAGTAAGTGTCAAGTATCTGAATTCAGATTTGAATTCAGGTTCTCCTGTCTCTGTGGTTAGTGCACTATCTACTGGGCCACCTAGCTGCCCCTTGCTCAAAGTCTTAATGGGCTGCTTTGGAAGGTAGTGAGTTCTCCATTACTAAAGATCTGCTGTGGAGAGGATTCTTGGTCAGGGATGGAGTTGGACTAGATAATAACAATAAATGTTATTTTTATAGGGCTTTAAGGTTTGCAAAAGACTTTAAATAGGACTGTATTCATTTGAGCTTCACAACACAGAGGTTTCATTATCACCCTCATTTTGTAGATAAGAAAACTCAAATTCAGAGAGATTTGCCCAGGGTTACACAGCTAGTATCAAAGGTAAGATTTGAACTCATGTTTCTCCTGACTTCATATCCAGTAGTCTTTCCATTACCCTAAATAATATCTTCAGCTTGAGGACCTGTGATTTTATGAAGTCCATCTTTAGAACTCTCTTCCAACATAAACCCAGGCTTCCCCACTACCAGGTGGAGACTCCCTGAGTCAGAAGGAAAGAATCCTTTTGGGCTGATATCCATTGTTAGGAGCTACAAAATTGTGGAGAAGAGATTTGGTAGATTTTATGAAGAGAGAAATACAACAAAGCATATCCTTTTTCAACAACTCTGTGTGGATGGGAGTGCAAGGATAATTACCCCCATTTCATAGAGAGGAAAACTGAGGCCCAGAGACACAAAGTGACTTCATGGAATGTCTAACCTGCAAGAGACCTCAGAGGCTATCTAACCCAACCTGCACCTGAATAAAAATTAGTTCAACAAGAAATTGTGCTAGGTGCCATTGATTTAGAGAGGAAAATGAAATAATGGTTTAAGGAGCTTACGTACTACTGGATGGCATTCATTTTCTTCCTGCAGACTGCTAGCCCCCACTACATGTCCAATCTATAAAACCAAGAAGAAAAAAGGGACCTCCAAGGAGAGGGTGTAGGTGTTCGTGTGTGTGTGTGTGTGTGTGTGTGTGTGTGTGTGTGTGTGTACCTGTCTGTGACTTCAGGTGTATCTGGAAATGGAGTCAAGGGTAAGGATAAGGCCAGTGATAGGGGACAGAGCTCACTACAGACCTGGGATGTCTCTATGGCTAGGTCTGGGGCTCAGGATGGTTCAATTCTATAAGACTGAGACAGAGACAGAACAAGACTGACATGATGACTGGAAAAGGACAAAGAGATGCACATGGGGACAAGAGGGTTGAATGGGTAATTTCTAAGGTCCCTTCTAGCTTTGAAATTGTGGTTATGGAACAGGAAGACCAATGAGACAGGAGTGGAGAGGGGAGATTTGGGATCATGCAGTTGCAAGGTAGAAAATACTAGAATCAAAGAATCTCAGAGCTGGATAGGACCCCAGAGAACAGTTATTCCATCCTGTTGTTGTTCAGTCCTGTCTAACTCTTTGTGACCCCTTGGATCATAGCATAACAATACTGTCCATCGAGTTTTCTTGGCAAGAATACTAGAGTGGTTTGCCATTTCCTTCTCCAGTGAATTAGGGCAAATAGAGGTTAAGTGACTTGTTTTGTTTGAGATCAAATTTGAACTCAGGTCTTCCTGGTTCCAGGGCTCTACCCTTTGAGCCACTAGCTGTTCCATCCTGTTCCTGAGCAGAAATCCCAGCTAACCACAATGCCCAACAAGTGGATATTCTGCTTTCAGGTAAAGATTTCCAGTGCCAGAAAACTCACCCAACTCTTGATTTAGTCCCTTCTGCATTTGGACAACTTTGATTATAAGGAAGTTTCCCCTTATTTTGGGTCTAAATTTGTGTCCCTGCCACCTCAGTGGCATTGATCCAAGTCACCAATCCTTCTACTTGCCCTACCTCCCAAGGGTCCCAAACAGTCCTCAGCTGACCTGTCCAATTGAAGCAGTACCTGCCTTTAGGATATCTGCATTTTGAAAGTGGAGTCTCTGAACCCCAATGAAAGTCTACTGGAATGGGAAAGTGAAGATCCTTGGAGCACATTTGGAGCAGAGAGAAGCCTTCCTCTATGTACCACTTCCCCAGCATCCTTCTCTACTCTTGGCGTCATTCCCCACCCTCCCCCCTACCAGAAGAACATAGGTCAGCCAATTTGCTTGGCTACTTCTGAAAGGCTGCCAACCTCTGACTTACCCTGCCTGTGTTTTTGTGCCACAGTTATTGTTCTGTATGCCTGTGCCTCGTGAGGCTCCCTGAGAGGAGCCCAGCCCCCCTCCCAGGCCTGGGCTGCTGTAGACTCCACATGGCGAGGTGTGTGTGTGTGTGGTTTTGTCCTCTTAGGCTGGCTCTCTCTTGGGATCCAGGAAAAGTCCCTGACTCCTTGTTTCCTTCCATCATCACTCCCCCAGTTCCCAATCTCCCAATCTTCCCAGTTTGCCCAGCAGCCCTAGGACCCTACCATGGGGGAGTTTTCTAAGTGTCTATATCAGCGCTCTCTCTCTCTCTCTCTCTCTCTCTCTCTCTCTCCTCTCTCTCCTCTCTCCTCTCTCCATCTCTCCTCTCTCCGTCTCTCTCTCCCTCCCCTCTCTCTCTCTCTCTCCCTTCTCTCTCCTCTCTCTCTCTCTTCTCTCTCTCTCTCCGTCTCTCTCTCCCTCCTCTCTCTCTCTCTCTCTCCTTTCTCTCCTCTCTCCTCTCTCCGTCTCTCCTCTCTCCGTCTCTCTCTCTCTCCTCTCTCTCTCTCCCTTCTCTCTCTCTCTCTCCGTCTCTCTCTCTCTCTCTCTCTCTCTCTCTCTCTCTCTCTCTCTCTCTCCCTCCTCTCTCTCTCTCTCTCTCTCTCTCTCCGTCTCTCTCTCCCTCCCCTCTCTCTCTCTCTCTCTCTCTCTCTCTCTCTCCGTCTCTCTCTCT
>CM053771.1:106605279-106690919 GCA_028658325.1 Potorous gilbertii
CTCAGGGAGCAGAGCGGAGCAAGCAGCGGAGGAAGGAGGCCGAGGGAGCACAGAGCAGCGAGCGAGCGCTGTCCGGGAGAGGCCGGGAGAAGAGGGCCGGGTCGGGCCGGGCTTAGGGAAGGGAGGGGCTCGGGGAGCCCCCTCCTCTCCCTTGCCTTCCTCTCTTCTCTCCGGGAGCCTTCCCCTCCCCTCCCCTCCTCTCCCCTTCCCTCCCTCCCCTCCCCTCCTCTCCCCTTCTCTCCCCTCCTCTCCCCTCCCCTCCCCTCCTCTCCCCTCCCCTCCCCGCTTCAGCCCCGCCCCTGCCTTCCCCTCCGGGCCCCGCCCCTCCCCCCTGGGGCTGAGTGGCCCCGCCCGGGCCGGGCCGGGCGCCGGAGGATGAGGAGCGATGGGGCAGGCGTGCGGCCACTCCATCCTGTGCCGGAGCCAGCAGTGCCCGGCGCGGCCCGGAGAGCCCGAGCCGTGAGTGTCCGCGGCCCGGGGCTGCACAGGGGTAGCCAGGGCGGGCAGCGGCGTGGGGAGCCACGAGTGTCGGGCCGGGCCGGGGGCGGGGGGAGGGGAGGGTCCGGGGATCCTGGGTGCGGGAGGTGGTACGTGTAGGGGGATCAGACCCGCGAGTGTCCGGGGTCCGAGCTGAGTCCAGAGTGGGTGTGGGGGGTCCGCCGAGGGGGCGGGGGGCTGAACCGGGAGTGTGGGAGGGGCCGGGGGCCGAGCCCAGAGAGACTGGGGGGCTCCTGATCCAGGCGTGTCTGGGGGGTGGGCAGGGGGCTCCCAGCCCTGGGGGATAGGGTGCGGGTTGAGCGGGAGGGAGAATGGGTCGGCAGAGAAGCCGAGGGGGGACGGGGCAGCCGGCAGCCGGGTGGGCTGGGGGGCAGCGTGGCCCGGGGCCGGAGGGCAGGAGGGACAGCGCTGGAGAGGGACGTGGGCGCCCGTAGCCACTTTGGCCAACTTTCCTGGGTCGTCCTGGAGAAGGGGAGGGAGGAGGGCAGTGCGAAGATTCTGTGCCCTCCTCCTGGGGCCGGATGATCCCAAACCACGGGTAACTGTGAATCTCCCTCCTGTGGACCACTCGCCGGGACTCGTAGGCTTTCGAGAGGGGGATCAGAGTAACCGGGCCGGGGGCGGGGGGCCTGGGGTAGCGGCTGGCTGGGAAGGGAAGGGGTGCAGGTGATCGGGGCTGTCCCTTCAGGCGCTCTGGGTATCTCGGCCTTTCCTGGCGGATTCTTGATGGAGCCAAGTAGGGGGCTGGGGGCGGGGGCGGGGTGGGGGTGGGGAGCGAGAAGAGCCCGGTGTGTGCACGTGGGTGCTCACGCACGTGTGTGAGGGGGCCGGGCACGTGCGGGGGGCTAGGAGCTAGAGAGGGAAGGCAAGGATTGAGGGAGGAAGGCGGCGCCCCGCAGGTGGGATCTCTGCAGAGCCTGCCTGTGCCTGCGAGGGGGCTAGTGGGTGGCTGAGATCGAAGCTTGTGGTGGGGGCGGCCACGTGTGAGCTAGGAGACTGTTCCCGTGTGTAGGTGTGTGTGCCCAGAGCTTCTTTGTGTGTATGTGTGCGTGCAAGGCTGTGCATGCGTGGTTTTGTGATTTTGGATGTCTGGATGTGTGACAGTTTGTCCGCATGCGACTGAGTGTTTGTAGATGGTGTGTCTCTATGTGTGCACTAACCCCTCCGGGAAAGGAATGTACTCGTGCATGATGGTGTGTATGGACCTGTGCATCTATGTTGTTTAGGTTTGTGTATGAATTTGGGAGGGGAAGTTATTTCCATAGGATTTCATGCATGTCTCTGTGTGTATGAATGTATCTAGACACAGACATGTATCACAGAGACATGTACACACAATAGGTACATACAAGAAATTCACATGTCTATGCACACCCATAGTTCATAGACATGCAGTCCTGCGCACGGAATGAATGATTGATTGTTCCTTCACTTTGTTAGCTGGCTGGAGATCTCCTGACTGATGGAGGACTTTCCCTTCCACAAGAACATCCCAGCTCCCACTCTCCACACCCGCTATAGGAGTGAGAGACACATCCTAGAATGTATGCTGTTAGAACCAAGACAGACCTTAGAGATCACCTAATTCAGTCTTCTCAGTTTTACAGATGGTGAAACTGAGGACAGGTCAGAGGAAGGGATTGTCTAAGATAATATAGCAAGTCAGAGATAGTTAGACCAGATATCCTTATACCTACTTAATGGTACAAAAACCACATCTATGAATGTGTGCATATTTTATATATATACACATATTACCAACCCAAGTAAGATGAGTTTCTCTATAGATAATGGAAGGGGGGAGGGGAGTGGAGCATTATATGGGTGGAAGAGATGTCTCTGCATAAATTAGGAACTCTCCAGCAATGCCCTTTCTGGGTCTTAACAGACTGGATAACTTCTTTGTATGACTATGCCTGTATCTGTGTGTGAATTAGAGGTTTTTATGGAGACATAGCTAGCATTTCTATTGCTAGCATTTTTACAGTGTTTCAGGGTTTGCAAAGCACTTCACATATTAACTCATTTGATCACAGACAAGTGAATTTGTCTGAATAAATGTGTACATATGCGTGTGTGTGTGCCTGGGGCTGTATATGTCCGTGTGTATGAATGCATATCTTTATATCTGAAGTGTCTTGTTTCTCAGAGGCATGATGTCCCTTTAGCTGATTTCGGGCAAAACTTTTAAGTCCATTGGAGCTCCCAGATCCTTTTTCTGTCTGTATCGGGGAGTGGGTGGCTGGGGTACCTGAGGTATCCAGGTCTTTGGGTGTGGCCTTTTGACTGAGTCCAGGTTTTTGCAGAACAAATCCTTTCATTCAGGGTATTATATTCTGTGAAGTTTGGATTCAGTCAAAGGGCCACACTTGAGGTCACATGTGGCCTGGAGGCCTCAGGTTTCTACGCCTGGTATCTTGCCTTTCTGGATGCCTTCCATTCTTTGGTAGCCATGTGCCCATCTCCCCACAATAGACACACTCAGTGTGGGCATACTAGGAAGTATACCGGAAAAGGATCATGGATTTTGAATTCTAGTATTACATTGTGCCCTCTTGAGCTACTTTAATTCTCTGGGGCTCAGTTTCCTTATCTGCAAAATGAGGTGAGTGGATTAGATGACCTGTAAAGTCTATTCCAATTCTAAATGCTATAGACCTTTCAGAATGTGGTGGACAGAGGAAAGTGCTTAACCAAGGCCGGACAGACTCTAATGGAGACTTGGGAGGGTGTGGGGGTGGGGTGGGGATGTAAGGAATAGTTTGGCCTGGAGGCTTGCTTATCCTTTCCTTTACCACCTCCCAGCGAAATACCACATCTGAGAAGTTTTCCTGGATCATGGTGAAGAGGTAAAGTCTCTGGACTTGGACTCAGGAAGCCTGATTTTTTAGGCTTGATCCTGCCTCTCACTCACCATGACTTTAGCCAAGCCATTTTTCCTCTCTTGGCTTTTTCATGTTTTTTTCATGAGGGAACTGGACTCCATGATCTCCATGGCTCTCTCAACTTTGATATTCTATTATTTGATTAATGATAATGATAGCCAGCATTTATACAGGGCTTTAAGGCAAAGCCTTACAAATACCACACTTCGTCCTCACAACCACCCTAGTAGGCAGGTGCTGTTATAATCCCCATTTTACAGTGAGGAGACTGAGGCAGACCAAGATTAAATGATATGCCCAGGGTCATACAGGTAGTGTCTGAGGTTGGATTTGGACTCAGGTCTTCCTGTCTCTAGGTTCAGTGCTTTATGTAAGGTACCACCTGTCTACCTATGATTCCTTCCCCGATGTAAAAGTCTGTATTCCAAGGTCCCTTCTAGGTCTATGGGTTTTTTAAATTAATGATTATATATGTTCTCTCCACCTCCCATCCCCTACCTAATTTTGTTATGTTACCCATTTTCTGGACCATCCCTTAAAGGCATATTGAAAGAGGACTGGTGTGTGTGCATAAAATTATTTAAGAGAAGCTATAGAGTAAGATAAAAATATCTTCAAGGAAGTGGAATTTCCCATTGATGGAGGGGGCATGGAATCAGTGGCCCCTTTTGAGCAGGAAAAACTTTGGAAAGATAGGATAGAGGGTGGATTAGGAAGAGCATTCCAGGAAAAGGGGGCAGTGTGAGCGAAGTAGTAATGAAATGACTGTACAATTAGGGGTGTGCAGGGAAGGGGGCTGGAGCAGTGAGATTTGACTTGAGAGGTAAGCTAGGAGCAGACCATGGAGAGCCTTGAATGAAATCTGAAATTCTTGGGGGTATGGGGAGCCGTGGGAAGTTGCTGAGGGGACATGTTCCGATCTGGGCTGAAGCAAAGTGACTGTGTCTCTTTGTGTAGGATGAATGGGAGGAGAGATTGAAGGCAGAGAGGCTGGTAGGGAAGGTTTGTTGTAGTGATCTGGGCAGGAGAATGAGGGTTTTCATCCTGGACCTTGTAAATGGAGAGAGGTAGAAAGTGAATATAGAGACCTTGGGTAGGAAGAAGGAACAGAACTGGGGTTAATTAGATGTGGGGCAGGAGAGAGAAGTCAGGGAAGAAGCCCAGGTCCATATGCCAAGAGGACAGGGACAGCAGGCAGGTTTCCCACTGAAAGGGGAGTCAGTTGGAGAAGCAGCTGACTTTGGAGGTGCCTTAGAGTGGTGGACACAGTTGGTGTTCAGGGCCAGAGAGATGTTCAGGGTAAGGCAAAGGGCTGACTTGTTTCCCCAGTCAGGCTGGGGCACTTCCTGTAGACAAAAGCAAATTTTTCTGCAAGTAGGTAGTGAACTCCTCTCCTTGGAGCCTTTCACTCCTTTGGTATAAGGGTAATGTCTCCTCTCTTTCACACACTTCCCTCTCTCCACCCCTCTACTTCAGTCCAGGGCTGGGCCCCTTGCATATAGGTATTGAGGCATCTTCCTAGGATGGGGTGGGATGGGGGTGCAGTAGGGAGTGTCACAATAATATCAGCTGTACTGGCACCACAAAGGTTACACACTCCCTCCTCCTACATCCTTCCCCTCCCCACCCCTCTGCTAGCCCCTCTCTGCCCCTCTTCCTTCCTTCCCACTCCCTGTCTGAGTCCCCGTGGGCCTGCTGATGGCTTGGCTGGGTTGTGGCCAGGCTGGGGCGGGGGGGGGGGGGGCAGGAATAGGAGGAAAGAAGGGACAAGGAGCTCTCAGCTAAATCCCTCCCCTCATTGATGGCCTGGGGACTTTCCCCCTCAACCACCCTTCTTCCCATTTACTTCAGTCAGTTACTGGGTTTTATCTGGGTGTCCCCACTACCTAGATGTGACTTCAGGCCCTTATCTCTGCTTTTCCCTCCCTCCTTTGCTTTTTGCCTCTCCAGCTCATGTATTTTCAGGCCCTGCCTTAAGCCCCACTTCCTCCAGGAAGCCTGCCCTGACCTTCCTGTCCAAGGTTGAACTTCTCAGTTCCTTTAGAGGAGACAGCCAGGAGACCTGTCTTCCATTTCAGGCTCTGTCTGACTTGCTCTGTGATCTTAGTTATGTTCCTCTGTGCCTCAGTTTCCCTTTTTATGGAACATCACTAAAGCATTTACAAAATACACAAAAGGAAAAAGAGTAGGAGATTTAAATATATTATTACCCTGTTAATATCATATATACATGAATAATACCAATACAATATTATATATGTGTGTGTGTGTATGTTTCTTAAAAGCAAATTGTACGTAAAAAATTCATAGTTTCTTTTATAAACTTCTTGGTCTTTTTCTGGTTTTTGAGATGTTTGTGTTTGTTGATGATTGTTTGTAATAAAAAAGAAAGTTTAATAAAAAATGGAAAAGAAATAAAAGAAAATAAAGGATCCAGATTAGATGATTTCCAAAGGTCCTTTCAACCCTAAATCCTATGATCCTAAATTTCCTCTTTTCTTGAGGCCCACTCATCTGTCAGTGTGAGTCCTTCGCAAGTCTGGGTCTTCTCAGCCCTTGATTTCTCAGCCTGGAAACCCGCTAAGGGCCAGACCTCCTTTTCCTCCTGTGCACTCCCCTCTCTGTCACAACCCTCCCAAGGCTTTGTATACTTTTTCATCCTTATTGATGTCTGGAGGGCTTGGTCCACAGGTAGGTCTTGTAGCTTAGATTTTTAGAGAAACCATTGTCCCCAGGACAATCCACCCAGATTGATGGCAGGGAGTGAGGTAGGGCTCATTTAGGGGATTTCTAAGTACATAATTATCTAATTCCCATCCCTTGGTGGTTTTTCTACTACATAGGACAGCCCTTGTAAGCACAATATCAATATAGGCAATTGGGGACAGTGAAGAGGAGAGGACCCAGGCTTTGAACTCAGACCCTTTGACTCCTAACTCAGTCCTCTTTCCTCTGTCCCATGTTTCTGGAGTCATTAAGGAGATATCATCGGATTGGAGAGGTGGAAGGGAACTTAAAAGTCATTGAGTCTAAACCCTTCATTTTATAGAGTTTCCCTCTATATGAGGGAAATGAGACAGAGATTAAAGTGATTTGCTCACGGTTTCCCGGCTAGTAAATGTCTGAACTGGGATTCGAATCCAGGCCTCCCTGAGTCCAAGGCAATTGCTTTATTTAGCAGTCCCTGCTGTCTCTCAGTGCTGAAGAGAGTAGTCTCAGGGTCTACAGTGGCAGTCTGAGACATCACACTCAGCTCTGCCCCTTACCATTTCTGTGCTCCCAGAAGCCACTTAGCCTCAGTTTCCTCAACTGTAAAAGGAGGTTGAACTAGACAATCACTAAGATTCCTTTCAACTCTAGATTCTATAATCCTAAACTGAAGGAAAAGAAAGAATATAGAAAGGGGAGGTAGGGAGCCAAATTTCAGAGCAGATGGGTTGCTAGGTGGTACGGTGGATAGAGCACCAGGCCTGGAGTCAGGAAGACCTGTGATCAAATCCAGCCTCAGGCTCTTACTAGCTGTGTGACCCTGAACAAGTCACTTAACCCATTTTACCTCAGTTTGCTCATCTGTAAAATGAGCTGGAGATGGGAATGGAAAACCACTCCAGTATCTTTGCCAAGAAAACCCCAAATAGGGTCATGAAGCATCAGACATGACTAACCAATAGCAAAAGAGGTTGGGAATGTAACCTAATGTGGTAAGGGTAGTTACGGGTCTCCTGGCCACAACTGAGGAGGCTAATGTTTCATTTACTTCCTTTCCTTTACATCCCTCCCCTCCCCAAAAAGAAAGGAGCTTTGGGAGGGGTTATTAATCACTTTTATTCAACAAACATTAGACATTAGCTGTGTACACAATCCTGTGCTTGGTGTCGGGGAGGGTAAAGATAGAAAAATTAAATAGAATTGACTTTTAAATGACAAATCAATCAGCAAGGATTCCCTGTGTCTACTTAGTGCCAGGCACTGTGCATACAGAGACAACGAGTAAAACAGCTCCTACTCTTGGACCATAGATGCAGAACTGGAAGGGACTCCACAGGTCATCTAGTCTAGATCTCTAGAAACTGAGGCTCGGGAGTTGAACTGACTTGCTTAAGGTGCCATAGGTAGTGATTGGTAGTGCCAGGGCTTGAACCTGTGTGGTCTGATTCCAAATCTAACAGTTTTCACTGTGCCCTGCACTCTGTCCTGAACATTTTCCAAGCAATGGGCATGATCTCCTTTGATCCCACCATGATGCCGGGAGGGAACACAGCCTGATGCATGCGCTGGGCAGTGCTGACTTGAGTCTGAGCACCTCGGTTCTGATTCCACTTCTGATGCTGCCTACCTGTGGGACTTGGCACAAATCATGTGACCTCCCTCGGCCTCCATTTATAAAGTGAGTGGCTTGTGCTAGATAGAGGGCCTTGGACATCCCTTCCAGCACTCTCTCTATGCTCCTATGTTCTTCACACAAAGGATTGCTTTTGAAAATACGGGGGAACAAGGCAATGCCAGAGGATCCATGATGAAAAGTGCTATCCACTTCTACAGAGAGAACTGATAAACTCTGAATGCAGATTGAAGCATACTTTTTATACTTTATTTTTCTTGCTTTTTTGTTGTTTTCCTTTGCAACATGGCTAATGTGGAAATATGTTTTGCATAACTTCACAGGTACAATTGATATATTGCTTATCTTCTCAAGGGGTGAGGGAGGGGCAGGAGGCGGGAGCCAATTTGGAACTCAAATTTTAAAACAATAAATGTTAATTTTTTTACATGTAATTGGGAAATATTTAACAAAATAAAGAAAAATATATTTAAAAAAGAAAATAACACTGAGAATTAGGTCATTAATCAAGGTAGATTTTTTTTAACCTCCTGAGAAAGGTTGAGGCTTGCCCTGGGTCATACCATGAGTATCTAAGGCAGAATTCACATTCAAGTTGTCTTGGCCTCAAGTTCAGCATCCTCCCTCATGAGGCATCATCCCTACCTGCCCTCATGCTGCTTACAGTTTAATGGGGGGGGTGATCTACACATAGATAACTTTTTAAGTTAAATTTTATTTTTTTCAAGTTATAAGCATTTATTTTTCTCCCTCTCCCCCATTTATTTTTTCTCCTCCCCATCAAAAAAGAAAAAAAAACGCAACCCTTTCAACAAATATGGATAGTTAAGTAGGTCAAATCCTCCCCCCCACCCCATTAGCCTTATCCAAAACTGTGTGTCTCCTGCATATTTAGCACATATTTAGCTTCACTGAAAACATCCTAGCTGGTCTTTGTTCTGAGCCGAGTTCTCAAATCTTCCAAAGTTTTACACAGTGTTACAGGAATCCGAGATGTGAGAAAATTGAAGTTCTGGGAAATGAAATTACTTGCTTAAGGTCATATGGCCAGTAAACAGCAGAACTAGAATTTGGAACCGGGTGTCCCAGGGAGCTCTCCCAATTCTTTTTGTAGCTGTGCACCAGGAAGCACTTCCTGACTATAACAATGGGACCAAGGTGGGGCGGAATCTCTTCAAGTTTGTCTTGGAGGGCCGGAGGAGGATGTCAGCATCGAAGGAGAGGTTTTAATTCAGATTATTTCCTATAGCTCCTCTTCTGGATCTCCCATTTGCCGTGGCAACTGTTTGATGTACTCAAGCACCTATCTGTTCTCTTCCCAGCCTAGTTCAAAGTAAGAGCCCAGAGGGAAGGGTCCCTGCCTTCCTGGAGTTTATAGTTTAATAGGAAAATATAACGTGGACATAATCACTGGTTAAAAAAAAAAGCATTGGATTTGGAGGGTTCAAATCCTGACTCATCGACTTAATAATTTGTATGACTTTGGCTAAGTCATTTAATATTTCTGGACCTCAGTTTCCTCATCTGTAAAATGAGGGCATTGGGCTGGATGGCCTCAGAGGTCCTGTTCAGTTCTGAATCTGTGATCCGATTTATCATGCCATAAATGTGTGTGCATGTCTAGAATAGATTTAAACTTGGACATGTCCTCACCTATAATCTATTCTTGGTTTCAGAGAAGAGGCCTACTGAGGGAGGCCTGGAAGGAACAAAAGTATTTAATGAGCAGAAAAAGAAAAAAAAGAGAGATGAAAAAAAAGAGATGGAAATGTATCCCTGGTGAGGGGCAACCTGAGTTGACTAGGCAGGTAATAAAGCGTGGCTGCAACATAACAGGCGCAGAAATGTGTATAGTGAAATACAGTGGGAAAAGTAGGTTGGAGTTATATTGGGGAGGGCATAGAGTGCCAGGTGGAAGAATTTGTATTTTTTTTAATCATACATCGGGGTTGGCATTTTTTTTTGGTGCCCCTTTGACAGGCTGGGAAATCCTATGGACCCTTCTCAGAATCCTGTTTTTGGATGAATAAAACAAAATACATAAGAATACAAAAGAAACTAATTATATTGAGATAAAGATATTTCTCTCCTTCCTCATACTTCCATCCAAGTCTGTGGAGGCCACTAGCTGACTCCATAGGTACAGTACTGAGCCTGGAGTCAGGAAGACGCATCTTCCTGAGTTCAAATATGACCTCAGGCACTTACCTCTTTGCCTCAGTCTCCTCATCTGTAAAATAATCTGGAGAAGGAAATGACAAACCACTCCAGCATCTTTGCCAAGAAAATCCCAAATGGGGTCATGAAGAGTAGGTCACGACTGACCAACAGAAGGGGGAGGGAGAAGCTGATAAATTCAGATGGGAGCGTGCTGAGTTTGCCTCCTGGAATTAAGGAGCATAGGAGCGTCTGCCCATTGAAGCCGGGTCACTCTGTGTCCTCTCTCACCCCGGGTCAGGCCCAGTCTTGAGCTGGTCAGTGCTGGTGCCTCAGGCACTGAGCAGCTTAAATGCCATTACAAGGAAAAGGAAGACTCATTTACTAAGCACCTGCACTGATATTATCTCAGTCCTCAGAGGATGAAACTGGTTTCTTGGCTTTTCTTCTGAGTTTCCCTGCACCGCACCCCCATCAGCTGAACCCCCAGTGGAAAAAGATTGGGAGAAAGGAGACGAGGAGCCAAGGTCCAAAAGAAGAGAGGCGAGGTTCCTGCCCCCAGCCAGGGAATCTGAGTGTGTGGAGAAGAGGTTGAAGACAAGATTTGGTGGGGAGAGGGGAGAGAGAGCAGGGGAAGCTGCAAAGTCCAGCTCTAGTTGTATCCGTGTACCCATCTCTATTTCTCCATCTTCCTCTGACCCTCCATCTGTTGCTGTCTCTCTTTCCATCTATGTCTATGTCTTGCTATCTTTCTTTGTTTCTCTGTCTCTCTTAGTTTTTTCCTGTCTCTGTCTTGTCTCCTGTTGGTAAGCACTGGTGGCCTCATTTAGTCTGGGAAAGGCCCCAGGCAGGCAAGACTCATCACTTTCAGCAGAGGTTAGCTTCTCTTCCCTAGCCAAACTTTTCACTGGTGCTCCCATAGGAAGAGCAGAGAGGGCATGAAGACAGATTTCAGGAGGCCTTAGTTCTTTCTAGGCTTAAGGCAATGTATTGATGGGTCAGGCAGGGCCCTTCTTATTCCTTAGGTGGTCCCCTCACCTCCCAGGGACTCCACATAGAAGGAGTAAGATGCCTTAGAAGGACTCATGGAGGAAGGAGAAAGTACATAATATGAGAGGTGAAATTTTTTTACTTCTCTTGAATGGGCTTCAGTCTGTCTTTTTCCATCGTTCCCTTTCCCTGTCTTGGAGAATTTCCCTAGCTGGACAGCTCTGTTTTTGTTTTTTTATTTTATTTTTTAATGTATTTGTCCTTTTCCATATCTCCCTGTCTGATGTCTTCTGTCTCAATCGTTTTTTCTCTCTCTCTGTCTTCCTAGGATAATAGAATTTAGAAAGAGGAAGGGCTTACTCCAGCACCCTCATTTTCTAGAGGAAGAAAGTAAGGACCAGAGGAGTTAAACGATTTGCCCAAAGCCATGTAGCTCACCCTTCTGATTCCGGATCCATATGGAATGGATTATCCTATGACATCTGGGTCTTCTTCTGTCCCTGTTAAACTCTCTCTTCCCCTTGTTCCTTCCTGCTGTCCTGTTTCTATGTCTTTTCATTCCATTAGACTTTGCAAGGAGTATAAAGAGGGGAGGAAGGAACGGGGTAGATGTTCTGGCCTGTTGTAAGGGCAGGAGGAAGATGTGAATTCTCCCTATGCCCACAATAGTATCCGGAATGCATAGGAACCATCCTGGATGCTTGGACATGGGGATCTTGACCAAGAGAGCTGTCCTTGACTGCTATCTCTCAGTTATCCTGGGGGGATGGGTGTCTTCCCTTTCAAGGCCCCCCTCCAGTGGCTCCTCAATTTGTGGTAAGTGGGAGAAAACCCTGATCTGGGAGCCTGGACACCCAACTTAAAGCCTCAGTTCTGCCTGTATGGCTTTGGGCAAATCCTTTCTCCTCTTCAGACACTGAGTTTCTTTCCCTGAAAAATGAACAGGGTTAGAGATGATGGTCTTTAAGGACTTATGTGAATCTATGAATCTGGTCCTTAGAGTGACCTTGAGATGTTCTGTTTCTTCTCTGGGCCTCATATTCCCCTTTGGGGTCAGATTTAATGGTTTCTAAGGATCTCATCTTTTGGTTTGTACTCTAATGCTCTGTCCATTCCACTATAGTATCTGTCAGATATTTCTCTGTCTTTCTGTCTCAGCTCCTAAATTAGATGGGGAGCTCCCCATGCAAGGCTTGTCTCTTTCCTCTTTTACCCTTGTCTCATCAGGGCACATAATTGAAGTAGAGTGAGGGGTGGGATTTAGGAAGTGGAGCCTGGTGGAGAACATAGTGACAGGGTCAGGGGAGAAAGGGAATGTGGTAATATCTGCTGATTGTGTGCATGGAGGAGATATGGAGGGTAAGTGGATGCAGACTCCCATGTCTGGTTCAAGAAAACACATGCAGATGTATGGAAAACAGATGCAAATCAGCTCTGCCCTGAGCTCTGGCCTTTGGGTCTGGAATGTGGACTCCCTTTGTGCCCCCAACCCCCATAGGGACAGCTGTAGCAGCTGAGTTCTCCTGAGAGCTTTACCCATCATGAAAGACAGCCTCTGGGGTGTGGGGGTGTGGGGAGTCTTGCTCCCAAGTCAGCTGTGGCACCCCCCCATCCTCAGGGACAGCAGTATATTTAGCATCAGGGATGTTTTCACACATTCATCATCCTCCATTGTTACAAAGCCTAGGGCTCTGGCTGGCACAGGGAAAGGCTATGTCCCTGATGATGTGACCAACTTTCGGAGGTCCCTGGGTCACCCTGCCTCACCCCTGGCACCCTCCTTGACTCCTTCTACCTCACTGCCCTTTGATATATACCAGAAAAAGTTCAGGTAGCAATAAGAGGGACTGAAGTCAGACCTAGACTCATTAACCCCTTGTATTAAGGGCACAAGGGACATTAGTCATCTAGCCCAGGCCTGTTACAGAGATAGAAATCAGAGGCCTAGGGATAGAAAGGGGAAGGGACTTACCCAAGGTCACATAACGTATGACTGGAAGACCTAGACTTTTGACTCCTATCCAGTTTAGGGCTCTTTCTACTGCATTAGACTTCTGGGAGAATTTTCCAAATGATGAGACATTGGGACCAGACTGGTGAGAGAAGATGGAGATACTTTCTCTGAAGATACCTACATGGTGGGGAAGTGACAGAGGTGGTGTATCATAGCGGATAAAGAACTGAACTTGGAGTCAGGAAGACCTGAGTTTGAGTCCTGCCTCTGACATTGAATAGCCATGTCACTGACTGAGTCATTTAACTCCTATGAACCCTAGTTTCCCATCTGTGAAATGGGTATAATTCCAGTAGCTCTGACTTCACAGAGCTTTTCTGAGGCTCAGATGAAATGTATAACTTGGAAAAATTTAAGACACTACAAATATCTGTTATAGCTAGGGTCAGGAGCAGAGACAGAGGATGGACAAGATAAATTTTTTGGATCCTGCCCTAGAGTCATTCTGGGGACAAATATCAGTGTCCCTCATTCCTGAATAGTTTTATACAGAGCAAATTTCTGAAAATCAAGTCATATAATTTGTCCCCCTCCTCCATATGGAGATGGCTTTCTATCCTGCTAGGCTAAATGTTGGGGAGACAAGAAGAGGAGGAGGCCTGGACCCAGTCCTCAGGGACCTCACAGTCTGAGGGATCTGGAGGAAGAGCAGTCCCATGTACTGCTGTCAGAGAGCTCTCCTGACAGCAAGGTGAGGCTGTCATGTAGTATGGCTTTATCCTAAATGTACAGACTCTTAGGACTGTGACTTTTCAGAGGGAGGAAACAGAACTGGGAAGGGGAGGCAGGATCATGGACATTCTGATGGAGGTAAAATGATCCCAAAAGGTCAGGTTCAGGAGTTGGGTAAGGGGAGTCTTAAATGCCAGGCTAAGACATCTAGATTTTCTCCCAGAATCCATGAAAAGCACTTGCAGATTCCTAAGTGGGGGGAAGGATAGCCTAAAGTTTGGGTTTTTGAAGTTGCCTTAGCCCTGTGTGCAAGAGGGTTCATAGCATTTCATTGTGTCAGATCTAGAGGAAGAAGGGACCTTGTAAGTCCTAACCTTCTCATTTTACAGCTGAAGAAACTGAAGCTGATGGAGGTTAAGTGACTTGTTCAAGGTCGTTCTTCTGATTTTCTTTTGTAATTAGAAAGCATGGAATGTTAGAAGTGAAAGAATCCTTTCTAGCTCTGACTTTCTATGTCCTATGGATGATTTGAAGGAACTAGTGGGGTGGGAGGGGTCTAGCTGTCTTCAAGTATATAAAAGACTGTCATGTGAAAAAGGGATTGGATCTGTTCTTTTTGACCCTAGACAGCAGAATCATGAGCCAGGGGTAAAAGGTACAAGTAGTCAAATTTAGCCTTGGAGCAAGGAAAAACTTTCTAACAAAGCTCTCCAAAGGCAAAATGGAGAAGTGATAGGATTCCCTTCAATGAGGTCTTCAGGCACAAGACAACCACTTGTCCCAAATATTATTGTGGAGATTCTTTTTGTATTTGGGTTGGTCTAGATGGCTAAGATTCCTTCCATAGCTCCAGTTCTGTAATTCTAAGGTTCCTCTTGACTCTGATGTCCTGTATTCTTGGGTCCTTTCTAACTGAGTTTTATGATCTAAGAAATCAAAGGTGATTCAGGGGCTTCTGATTTGGGTAACTGGTGACTCCTACAGTATTTCAACTCTTACAGGATTTCAATATTTGATGTCCATTGTAAAGATAGAGATACCTTTCCACAGATTAGGATCCCTTAATAGACTGAATTGAAAACTTTTGGTGAAGACAGGCTTCGGTGGCCCATGTGGTAGAATGGTTCAAAGACTGCAAGATGACTTTTCAGCTTACACTTATTTCTTCTTATCTCTTCTCCATAGTAATTTCTTCCATCCCTGGGACAAATGCCCTGACTTCACAATTACAATTTCTGAAAGTTAACTCTCTACTACTTTCTTAGATCTGTGGAGTTATACACCAAATAGAACTGGGCCATAGTATCACAGGCTTTTGGGAGGCCTAATGGATAGAGCTCTGGGCCTGGAATCAGGAAAACCTGAATCTAATTTCAAGCTCAGACACTAATTATATGACCTTGGGCAGGTCACTTAACTTACGTTTCCTTCAGTTTCCTCTACTGCAAAATGGGGATAACAATACCACCTATCTTGGAGGGTCATTGTCAGGAGAAAATGAAATAATATTTGTAAAATGTTTGGTGTAGTGCTTGGTGTATGGTAGGTACTATAAAAATGTTTATTCCCTTCCTTGTCCCTTTCATGGGTCACCAGTAAGTGCTGACATTTAAAGAGCTTGACCAAAGCCTTTATTTGTCTTATGCAATTCAAATTATACTCCCTGTGGCTTATTGTCCACTGGAGGCTTGGAGTCTTTTCTGCAGCCCATATGGCTTGACATTACAAAATCTATCTCCATGGGCTAGAAAGAATGAGATTTCTGGCATTTAAAACATATGCAAGTACACAAAATATTATTAAAAAGCGTCTCTTGTTGCAATCGCCATGTGTATTTCCACATAGCCACACACAACTGTTCTTTTAACGGGAATATCCTTTAAAGTCTGAATCCTCTGACTCAGAGACAAGATGGTAGAGTCTATGTGGAGAGCTGGACTTAGAGTATCCAGGTTAGAATCCCACTATAGAAACTTATTAGCTGAGAGCTCCATCTCTCAACAGCTCCATTTCCTTATTTATAAAATGAGGTTATTAACAGTGATATGGATATCATACTTCCAGGGTTGTTAGGAAAGTTCTTTGCAAACCTTAAAAGCTTTAAAGAAATACGGATTACCATTATGGTTCTGTTGTCCGTCTATGCCTTGATTTGTCGATCCCGTGAACTTAAAATTTTAAAAAGACTCTCCTTAAAAGTGAGTCAGAGTGTGGTAAAGAAGACTGCACCTGGGTTCTAGTCCCAGTTCTGATATTGCAATTATGGTTATCTCTCCAAGTCTTAGTTTCCTCATACGTAAAATGGAGTTCATATTTGTACTTGTTGGGAAGAAAACATTTTGTAAACCTTAAAACATGACAAAATGGTAGTTATTAGTCACAATATCATGAATGATAACGACAATCATGAATTAAAAAATATTAAGCACTTATACTATGTACTACAGACTGTTCTGTGTTCTGGGAATGTAGATACAAATGTTTGGCAATCTCTGCCTTCCAAGACCTTACATTCTACCAGGAGAGGGATAACGTATATAGGGTGAGCCAGGAAGGGAATCAAAGGGATAGTGAGAGCCCTGAGACAGTCCATCGTCGTGCCCTTTTGAGAAGCAATGAGAGTGCTGATTTGGTTACTGTTCCCAAAGAAAGAGGGAGAAAGTGGGGAAGGGATGGGGGAGGAAGATGACATAGATGGTGACTGGCAAATGGGGCCAGGGGGATGTGAAGTGTGGTCTGGTGTGGGGCAATGCAGGCATAACAGGCTAGGTGAGTTTGTACTCATTAATCAAGCCAGCTCACCTTTAGGGCAGGAGCTCCAAAACTGAGTGGATTAACTACTTCAGTGAGTAGGAAAATGATTTCTGGAGGTCATCACCACAAGGACGTTTGCCTTCTGATGTGGGAGATGTTAGAATTTGTCCCATAAATACCAGGGGTGAGACTGAAGCAATAGCTAAGGGGTTAGAGACAACTTCAGAACTTGGAGCATCCTAAAGTTCTTCTCTGCTGAGGACAGAAGTCAAGAATCTTTTATTTAGCACTTACGATGTACTACACACTATGCTAAGCACTGGACACACACACTCAGGCAAAAAAAAGGTGTTCCCTGACCTCAAGGAGTTTATAATCTAGCAGAGGAAAATAATACAGAAAAGGGAGCTGGAAGAAGGGGATGGGGGAGAGGTACAGGCATGTGATGATGTCGTCTAGAGACTGAAGCATGGCTGGATGAGACTCACCAGTGTCAGAAGCAAGCCTCAGGGCTGCAGGTGTCCTGCTAGACAACTGAGGAATGATCATGTAGTCCAGCTGGTCTGGGTCCTTCTTTGAAGTTGAGGTTCTTGGAGAAACTCATCAACAACAGGAAGGAAAAGAAATGGGATGAAGGACTTTACATCTGATCAAAATTGGCTGTAGGAACAGTGTGCTGGCTAGGGCCTTTGAGTTACTGTGTGTGTGTGTGTGTGCATGCATGCAAGTGCACATATGCATTCAGTGGTTATGATGAAGCACATCTGTGTGAGGGTAGTTCTTTGTGAAGGAGTAATGAATTATCCATTATAAGTGGACATGTTTGCATGTGGCCACATTCTTTCCTGTGACCAGGTGGATAGGCCATGCCAATTGTCCGGATTTCTTCTTTTTCCGTGTGCTGTGGCCCTGACTGTTTCTAGCCAAAGGAGATGGCTTAGAGGGTAGAGAAATAGGCTTAAAGCTGGTTGGGCCCTCACTTATACACCCATGGTTCATTCACAACAGAATTCAATGTAACCAAAAATAGATCCAGTACTAAGTGCCTACTGAGTACATAGCTTTGTTCTGGACATAGAGATTGGGAAGGGAAATATATGGTTTAGCTATAGTTTACAGATTAGTATGGGTATGGCCGAAATATCCTGATAAATAAATGGGGATAAGTTGGGGCTTGTGTGAGTGTGTATGTGCCTGCATGCATGTGTGTATGCTTAGTGCTCTGTGAGGCCATGAGGGAGAAGATTGTTACTGATTAGGAGAGTCAAGGAAGATTTCCTGGAGAATGCAGCATTTGGGGGAGCTTTAAAGGTGGGGTAGGAATTCAGCAGGGAAAGAGTAGGTGGGAGGATGTGCCAGGTAAAGGGAACAGCTTGAGTAAGAAAGGATGCAGAGGTGTAAGAGAGGTTCAAGGACAGGGAATCTTCCAGTTGAACTGAAGCATAGGTTTCGCCTAGGGGAGTGCCTTCTCCCAGCCTTGAACACCAAACTCCATGAAGGAGCTGCTACTCAGAAGGGGCTACACAGTGACTCAGTGACCTAAAGCTGGGTTTCCTGACTCTCAGCCTTGGTCAAGTTTGTGTTTTTCATTCTTCAAGGAGAAAAAAGATCAGGGTGAGCTGCTGTTAATCTGGGAAGACTTCCTAAGGGAGATGGTGCTTGAGCTAGGACACTTCCCAGGTACCAGATTTAAGGTTAGATGTCCTGACTAGTCTACTTCTTATGTAGCCTTGGGCAAGTGACTGCTTCTCAGGGACTCAGTTTTCCCACCTGTAAAATGACTTGACTGGATGACCACTTGGATCCTTCCAGCTCTAAATGTAATGATGCTTAGGTGCCTGTGCACATTTCAACAATAAATGCAATGAGCACCCCTTTCTCTGCCCACTCCCTGTATACAGTGAGGTAGTTTTTCCTTCCATTTCTCCTCTGTGCTTGCTCCCTTTCCCAAGGGGCCTGGAAGAAACCCTGCTTCCTGTGGATCTGTTCTTTTTCTTTGGTGGGGTAAGGAGAGGACCAGAACCCCAGGGTCCTTAGATTCTTCTGCCTTTGATGACTCAGCAGGGGCCAGCCTGGCCAGCCTGTTTCTTCCTCTTCTTGGTGGGGAGGCTTGGAAGTCAGGACTTCCTGGATGAGCTGGGGCCTCGTTTGTCTAAAAGGAGCCATGTGGCTAATAGAATCACAGGAGCTTTGAATGGCAGGGCTTAAAGGAACCTGAGGATGTAGAACACACAGTCAAAGCTGAAAGAGACCTTTGAGATTATCTCCATGGATAGAGGACATTGAGAGGTAATATGCCTAAAGAGAGAGACGGACAGATAGAAAGACAGAGAGACAAACACACACACACACACACACACACACACACACACACACACACATCCCCTGTCAAATCAACAAGAGAAACAGACTTAGGTCTCAGGTCTCCTGCCTTCTGACCCCAGGGCTCTCTCTCTGCTAGGTCATCCTACTGCCCTGATTCACTTCAGTTTGACACACCTTAACTGCCTGACTGTGAACTGTAAAAGGGCAGGGAATGTGTTTTAGCTAAATGTTTTCTTTTCCCTCTCAGATTTCCCACTGCAGAAATAGAATCTCAGACTCAGAAACCTAGGAGGTAAGCCATGAATCAATCCCCTTTGTAGTTTTCCTAACAAGTAGTCATCATAGAACACCTCAAGTGAGAGCTAGCCCTTGAGTATAGCCCTTGCTATAAAGAACTCCCAGGTGAGGAAACATCCTCCAATAATGCTGGTCAGTACCTTCTCTGCATTTCATAGTCTTAGAGAGGTGCCTTGCTCCTCAAAGGGTTAAGTAACCTGTTCAAGGTCCTACAGTCAGTCCCAAAGAAGGATTTGGATCCAGATCTGAGTCTTCCTGACTTTTAAGTCAACTATCACATCAAAAACATGTTGTCTCTCTGCTTCATATTAGTTTGAACTGGTAGGAAATGTTTCTTTTCTTTTCTTTTGGTCAGTCATTTCAGTTGTGTCTGACTCTGTGACCCCATTGGGATCTTGGCAAAGATACTGAAAAAGTTTGCCATTTCCTTCTTCAGCTTATTTTACAGATGAGGAAACTGAGGCAAACAGAGTTAAGTGACTTGACTCGGCTCATAAACTAGTAAATATCTGAGGTCAAATTTGAACTCAGGTCCTCCTGACTCTAAGCTGGGCGCTCTTTCCACTGTATTACCTAACTGCCCTGTTGTTTATTTGTATTGAGCCTGGGGCTACATTGCTACAGCTTCTTTCAGTTTCTGGGATTAGGCAGAACAAGTCTTCTCTCCGTGACAGTTTTTCAAATACGAGAGGAAACCTTCCATGTCTTTCTTATAGTTTCTCTTTTCTATACTAAACATCCTTGGCTCCTTCACCTGACCCTCATGTGGCACGATCTCCAATCCACTCACTATTCTAGCCATCTTGACCCATTCCATCTTGTCAGTGGTGCCTCCCAAGGCCTCCTTCTCTCCTGTTTATGAGCTTAACATCCCTCCTAAAACGTAGCCCCAGAACTGCAGAAAACATTCTAGATGTAACCTAACTAGGGCAGAATATGGTGGGTCTCTCAGATCTGTTATCCTGGACACTATTCCTCTCACACAGCTGAGGATTGCATTTTGCATGAGCTTCTTTTGGTTGCCATGTTGCACTGTTGAATAATATTGATTTTGGAGCTGATTAACCTCATATGATCTTTTTTTCATGTGAGCTATCTAGCTATGTCTTCCCTATCTTGTACTTGCGCAGGTAATTTAAAAAAAATTCCCTTTGACACAATTCACTATTTAAATTCATTTATATTTATCTCAGATTTCATTCTATCTGATGTGTTGTTCTTTGTGATCACTGCTTCTTTTTCTAAATGCTCCTCTTCCATATCTTT
The DNA here is from genome assembly GCA_028658325.1 of Potorous gilbertii. Classification (NCBI taxonomy): domain Eukaryota; kingdom Metazoa; phylum Chordata; class Mammalia; order Diprotodontia; family Potoroidae; genus Potorous; species Potorous gilbertii. Next base: position 106,625,480 of record CM053771.1, read on the forward strand.
AATAATACAGTACAGAAATTTGTCAGAAATTGAAGTTGAATTCACTGACCTTTAGTTTAGATGCTGCCCTTTTCCTTGGGTTGTAAATAAAACAATTTGTGCATATACATAGTTATGAAGCACCTTTCTTTTTTTTTGATGACCTCTTATCAATCACAGGCAGTGAGTCAGCAATCACATCTACCATTTCTTTCATATCCTGGCATGGAGTTTTTAAAGGTTTGGTGACTTGAACTCATCTAGGGCTGTTTGATGTTCTATCATTATGCTCTTATCTTGGGTCTCAGCTCTCTATTAGCATTTTTGTTTTGTCCTTTCTGATCCAAGGATCATTCTCCTCCGTGCAGAAAATAGAAGCAAAATAAATATTGAATATCTTTCTCTGTCACCCATTATCAATGTCCTATCTACACCAAGAAATAGTTTCATCCCTTCTTCATTCCTCTTTTTTTCCTCATTACAGTGAGACCTTTACCCATTTTGGAGTTTTTACCAATGATCACCAGCTTCAGCTGCTTCTCAGCTGAAACACTGTGGATATTATGAGATATTAAGAGACTATGACATTTTGGGATTTTTCCCTTATGTCTTTTAACAGTTCATCCTTTTCTTCCTCATCAGAATTGTTTCTGCTTTGTGTCTTCAGAATTTAACATTCTTGTGAGCTTTCCATCTCTCCTGGGGTAATTTCCCATGTAGAATTTGAAGTCACAAGATTCTATCCATCCTTCTCTGAACTCTTTGAAACCTGCTTTCTCCAAATCTAAGGAGTGGGTGAGACAGAGCATGATTATCCTTCCCTCCTATATCATAAACTTGAGTGGTCACTTCCCTGCCCCACCCAAGGTTCCCATCATTTCTGCTTCAGTGACCAGTGGCTTCCTGTTTCATCAGAACCACGTCTAGAATAGCAGTTCCTTTTATCACTTTCCTTCTCCTTTTAAGGAATGAGCTTATTATAAAGGCAAGTCACACACTTATCAGTTGCTAAGCTTTTGGCACTTTAAAGCTCTCTGATTTACTTAACATGTAATATATGTGTATTATAGTTATCTGTGGTCCTGTCTTATCCTTTTCCTTGTCTGTGAGAGAAAGGAAATATCTTATCTAAAGTTTGAGGCTTTTCCAGTGCCCAGTGCAAGATTCTGGACACAGTAACTCCTTAATACAATTTTGTTGAATTGAAATGGATTGAATTGGAGACATGGCCTTGGTCTCAGGGAATTCAGAGTTCTTAGGCCTAAGTGATCAAACAGGGACATACCTCCTTACAACAGCATGCAGGATGAGGTCAGGGCTATAGGGGGAAGACAGATATATCACTAAAGAGAGGTAGAAAGACTCCTGGATCTGGGGGATTGGGGAAGATTCCCTGGAGGTGTTACCATTGTATTAGGGCTTAGATGGTTGAAGAGTAGACAGAACACTGTTATAATGAAAGAAACACTGAGCTGGGAGTCAGGAGAAATGGCTTTGAGTCCTAGTTCTGTCACCTCAGTTTCCTTATCTGTAATATGGAAATAATAATCCATATACCATCTTCTTTACAGGGTTGTTGTGAGAAAAGCACCTTGCAAACTCTGAGACTTTAGAACTAGGAGCTGTTATTGTAATTGTCTTAATTAATAGAATTTGAATTGGCAGAGGTGGGTAGAAGGGAGAGGGAAGAAAGGGAAGATTCCCTAAAATGAAGTCAGGAAACTTCAGGGCATGTTCAAGGATGTTCAAAGGACGTTTAGTCACACAGTTTGACTGGAATGGAGGATGTGATTTTGGAAACAGGTTGGGGAAGGGACTGGAAAGTGGGGCTGAACTACCTTTAGAAGAAAGCTGTTATGTTTTTCTTAAGCCTTTCCTATCATGGTGAAAGGCTTTGTTTGAGCTTCTTATGTAGGTGCTTGTTACACAGAAGGAAGGAAATCCATGGGGCTTAGGCTGTAATTGGTCAATCAATCAACAAGCAATTATTGAACACCCATTATGTTCTAGATACTATATTTGGCATAGATGATATAAATATGAAATTGAGAAATATTCCCTTAAGGAATTCATACTCTTATGGAAGAAGGGAGAAATACAACACATTCAGATAAATAAATACAAAATACAGGGTGTCTCAGAAATTTTAGTGCAGCTTTAGAAGTTTAAAATTGCACTTAGACTTTTGGGATACCTTGTATGTACAAAATCAATATGAAGTAGTTTTGCTATGTGTAGGTCATTAACAAGTGGTAGAATCATTTGAAGGAGATGGCACTTGGATTGAGCTTTGAAGGGACTAGGGGTTCCAAGAGGTTGAGGTAAGGAGGGAGAGCTTTCTAGTCATGGGGAGAGCTTATGCAAAGATGTAGAGATAAGAGGTGGACTGCCTGTTCAGGGACAAGTAGAACAGGTAGGCTGGCTGGTCTATAGAGTGCATAGAGGGAAGTAATATGTACCAAGTTTGGAAAGGTAGACTGGAGACAGATTGTGAAAGGCTTTAAACACCAAGCTGGAGGGGAGGGAAGGGGAGGGTAAAGCAGAAGAGGGAAGGAGAAAGTCAAGTGAAGGTTTTTGAAGGGTTGGGGATCAAAAATCTAGATATGTTTATGGGCATCAGGGAATGAGCCAGTGGGTAAAGGGAGGTTGAAAATTAGGGAGAGAAAGGGAATGATTGAAAGGGAAAGTTCTCAGAGGAAATAGGAGGAGAATTCAAGGGGAATCAAGGGCACAAGTGGAGAAGTTGGCTTTGGCAAAGAGAAGATTCATCTTCTTAGGAACAAAGAAGGAGAGAGTGGAGGATGATAATGAATTTGGAATTAAAACTTAGAATTTAGGAGGAGAAAGAGCACTAGATGTATTGGACCCAATTTTTCAGTGAAGTATGAGACCTGCTGAGAGGGAGAGAGAGGGTGTATGTGTATGTATGTATGAGTGTGTGTGTGTGTGCGTGTGCGCGCTTGTGACTAGGGGAGAGAAGAGAAAGTTTGGATCAGATGCAGTCAGGAATGCACAGAGAGTCAATCAGGGAACATTAAAAGGACAGGGTTTGCAGCAGTGAGGACCCAGTAGGCAACAGATAAAAGAAATTTGTAATGACCCACTCAGCATGACTTGAATAATTTCCTCTAGTAGCATGGAGGTGGATGGTGGGAGGGATGCAAGGCTGTGGTTTGGGAAGGGATGAGCAGGGATCAGATAATGAAGCAATGACCTCCAGGGTAGAAGCTAGTGTAAAGCCGAACTGGTTAATTCTAGAGTCAGGATTCTGAGAGGAGGAAAATGAGGAAAGAGCAGGAGAGATGGTAATAGGATTAAAGCAACACCTCCTGAGAGTAGGGGTGGGGGGCGGTCTGGATTTGGAAGAGAGATCCTTTTCTGTCTGTGGTCAGGGCCAACGTGTGTGTTCATGAATGGAGTCAGGAGAAAGGAAGTAATGTAGCAGAGAATTCAGGGGTGGGAAACATGTGGCCCTCTATGTCCTCAAGTGCAGCCCTTTTACTGAATCCAAACTTCCCAGAGCAAATCCCCTTAATAAGAGGATTTGTTCTGTAAAACTTGGACTCAGTCAAAAGGACCTAGAAGGCCTCATATGGTCTCATGGTCGGAGATTCCCTATCCTTGGCATAGAAGAAATGGCACCGAACTAAGACTAAGAAAACCTGGATTTTAATTCCAGTTTTGCTATTTAGAAGCTACACAATCTTGGGCCCTTGTCTTTCAGCCTCAGTTTCCTTCTCTGTAAAATGAGGATTTCGTAGATCATCTTAGATCATCTGTAAGGCTCCATCCAGTTATCATCATCTATATTGTATGTTCTAATCTTTTTGTCTAGTTCTTATGTTCTGTTGTCAATGTACTGGCTTTTATACCAAACATTCTATGTTTTAAGGCCACTTTTGACCGACATTTTAAGGTCCCTTCTTATTTTAATGTGCTGTAAATCTCAATAGGGTAGGTCTGTGCAGGGTGATTTAGCTAGATTGGGGTGAGATTAGTCATAGAAGGGGGATGTGGAGAGGGGGTGGGCAGATTTGATGAAGTGTAGAGTGAACAGTTGAGTCCAGTACCATAGAGGTTAGAACTTGGTAATGTTCAGCATGGGGGCTGGTGGAAAAAGGTCAAAAAGAGAAAAGAGGGATGCGTTTAATATTCTGAGGTCTTTCTCTGATGTTTTCCTCTCAGACTGGAGTCTCTTTGAGTATGAAAACAGTTACTTTTCCATTAGACTGAAAGATATATCTCGTCTTTCCTCCTGATAGAGAGCAAAATCCCCCTCCCAGACTAAATATAATCACAGCTTCCTCCCTTAGGAAATTCTTCACTCATTTAACCTTAGTCTCTTTCACCAAAATGGTGGCGATGCCTGTGTCTTTGAGGTTGACTCTCATGGCACTACTGGCAGAGAGAGGGATCTGGACCTTTAATGTGAGTTGGGTTTGAAACCAAGGGTCTGAAACCTTGTAGTTCTGAGGATGGTCAGGGGAAGTCAGGGGCCCAGGCTTTTACCAGCTGTTTGGGAGAAATCCACATTTTGCTTCTGACTCTCAGCTTCTGTTCTGGGTTGTGCTCTGAGATGCTAACTTATTAAGTGACTTAATTATCATCCCCAGGTCTCAGAGAGGGTTCTGGTTCTTGACTAACATTAGGTGTTACTGTGTGAAACTGAATTAGAGAAACAAGAGCTGCTGCTCCTCTCCCATTCCTCGACTCTCAATTCCTCCTCACAGCAACACATGCTCATAGAAAGATGCTGACAGACAAAACCGACATATAGAAACTCATAATGAAGATGGACACATAAGCTCATATAAATACACATAAGCTGGCACAAGCCAACACAGATACAGACACACACTGCTGATAGGCATACACAGAAACATGCAGACCCATTAGCCAATATCTCTGTAAGACACACATGCATAGGCACAAAGAACATATAAATACACATACATTACACAAACAGAAACAAGTATAATCACACACAAGGACATCAATAAACATGTGCATTTACTCTGCAATGGGTAGAGATGAATTGGAAGGAAGGGAAAAGTGTTGCAGGGAATCAAGGGCTGAGTCAGCACCATAGACAGTGTCAAGGCCCAGGGTGGGATACCAGCTCAGCACTGTAGCCTCTTGGTTAAGACTGGTGGTAGGGCCTTTCTAATACACTAATAATCAACAAATAGACTTTGAGCACCTACTTTGTGTAATTTAGTAAATGTTTGTTATGTTCCAACAGGGTGCAAAGCCTTTCACTTGGCACTGGTCAGTATTCAGATAAGATATAGTCAAGGCTCTGTCCTCAAGGAGCTCACAGCCCAAGAAAGAGTGAAGATACAAACAAAGATAATTATAATGTGTGTGTGTGTTTGTGTGTGTGTATGTATATATATATATATATATATATATATATATATATATATATATATATATATATATAAAATGTTATATGATAAGTGTGTCAGAAAAGTTTGAGAAAAGTGCCATATGAAGTCTGAGATAGAAAGTTGTTACCGACTAGAGAGATTAGAGAAAACTTAAATGAAGAGAGGGAGGGAGGGGATTGCAGGGATAAGGAAGAGTATGAGTAGAGTAGGGCAGGCATGATTTATGTTAGGTTAGACTGGATTTATTAGGCTAGACTGGACTAGCAGGGTTTAGAGAGTGGAGGTGGAAAGATCCAACAGGAACGTAGTGCATAGTCTGAGTGGGTGTCAATGTAATGGCAGTAGGAATAGAGAAGAGGGAAAATATTTCAGAGAAGCTGTGGAGTGGACTTCACAGAGCTTTCTAACAGGACTTGGAATATAGGAGGGCTGTATGCTCAAACCCTCCGGGTTTGTGTCAGGAGAGTTACTGAAACAGGGAAGAGAGGGGTGTTTTCATCCCAGCCATGCCACTAATCAACATGTGACTTAAGGAAAATTACCCCTCACCACTGGCCTTTAATTTCTTTCTTGAGAAAATGGGGATAATGGTCCCTAATCTGGCTCCCTTGGAGGGCTATCAGGAGGGAATCAAATGAAACAATGACTAGGAAAGGCCTTGATGCCTACAGTAGTTGGGAAAATGACCAATTCCCCTCCCCTGCTCAGCCAAACCTCTGCAAAGAGTTTATATTCTTTGCTTCCACTTAACTTTGCCACCCACTCAATCATCAGCCCCCTGTAATCCGCCTTCTGTCTCCAGCACTCCACTAGAACAGCCCTCTCCAAAGTCACCAATCCAAAAGCCTTTTCTCAGTCCCCATTCTCCTTTACTTCTCATCATTTAGCACTGTTGGAAACCCTCAGTCTCTGTGTCACTATTTTCTCTTGGTTTTGATAATTACTACTCATGTGACCTTGGATATGACGACAACAACATTTGACGTTATTTGGCACTTTTAAGCTTGCAAAGCCCTTTATGTACCTTATTTTATTTGAGCCTCACCACATCCCTACGAGGTAGGTACTACAGCTATTATTGTTCCTATTTTATAGATGAGGAAACTGAGGTTTAGAGTAAGTAAGTGACTTACCCATGGTCACACCAGTATTAGGTGTTAGAAGCAGGACCTGAGCCCTGGTGTTCCAGAATCCAAGTGATTTAATCAATTCATAAACATTTATTCATTGTTGTTTATGTTAGGCACTATGGACACTTTCCACTGTGTCATAATGTCTCAACCCCTCTGGGATTCTGAGTCTCAGTTTCCTCACTTGTTAAAATGTTAAGGTTGGAGTGTATCATAAGATCCTAGATCCAGATGTTCTCTAAGGATCCTTCCAACTCTATCCATTATCCCATGACCCTCTTAGCTGTTTGATAACTCCTCAGTATCTTTTGTTGATTCACTTTCCTCTTCTTACCCTCTGGTTGTGAATGTCCTCTAAGACTCAGATCTAGACTTCCTTAACTTCTCTGTCTAGACTCTCACCCTGGTCAACTTATTCAATCCTATGGCTTCAATTATCACCTCTATTTGGATGACTACAAAATCAATATATTTGTCTCTAACCTTTTCTCTGAAGTCCAACTCTATATCTACAATTTCCTGTAGGACATTACTCTGGTGTCCTGTTGTCACCTCAAACTCAGCATGTCCAAAACTAAACTCATTATCTTCCATACCAAACCCACCTTTCTCTTCACTTCCCTATTTCTGTTGACAACACAGTTATCTACTGGGTCACAAAGGCTAGAAACTTAGAAATCATATTTGACTCCTCTCTCAGTCAAACCCCCCCTTCCCAAGGTCAATAAATTTGCCACGTTCTCTCATTTCTACCTCAGTCTTCACAAGGATTCATGCTTCCTTCCTTACTCCCATACCAATGCCATCTGGACCATTATGATAACTTCTGAACTTGTACCCTTGCCTCTAGTCTCTCCCCTTCTACCATCTTTCACACACGACCTATATAGTCTTCCTAATGTACAGATCTAAATAGGTTGCTTTCCTGCACAAAGGCCTCTCATGGCCCTTTATTGGGATAAAGTATGATTGTCTACTTCTATATTCCATTCAGTATGGGTGACTTGCCATCACTTGGTCTTTTGGCCTATCCTGGTTGCCTGCATTTGTTCACACTATTCCCAAGATATGAAACAGGACCCTTTTCCCACTTCCTCATCTCCATGCACTGACAGCTTTTTTCTTCCTTCAAGGTCTAGTTCAAGTGTCATCTTCTCCATGAAGCCTTCTCTGATCCCCCCTCATGAAAGTGAAGATTGAATGAACAGTTTTCTTTCTTATGGAGTCTTTTGTCCTAAAGGCTGAGATCATTTTGCTCATATTGTGGTAGTTGTGGGAGGTGCCAAAGTTAACAAGTTATGGCTCTGTTTAAGCTTCCTAGCATAATTCTTAAGTAAAGGTCATCAGACTCTTTTTAGAAACTTGATCTTATTTAAGCATCAGACTTCCAGGGCTTCCAAAGAGAATGTGATTTTTTTTGACCCCGCATATCTTTAGGAGGATTCTGATTTGCTCACCTAACTGCTGACGCATGCTTATTGGTTTATTCTAAAGTCCCAGGATTGTTCTCAGCCAATCAGAAATCCTCCATAGCACCTTACCTATTACTGTATATTTATTTAGCTTACTGATGTCTCTTCACCACTTCCCCAAGGGAGAAAACATGAATAAAGGAGAAAAAAAAGGATAATTTCTCATCACTGCAAAAATCAGAATAATTAATTCCAATACGAAGTTGACCCTCAGTGTCAGCAGAAATTCAACTCCCTTTTCCTTGCATTAACAGTGTGGTTCATTGGAAAGACTACTAAATCTGAATCAGAAGACCTAGGTATGAATCCTGGCTGTGCCTCTCAGTGCCTCTGTGACTTTGGCCACAATCTCTGTACTAGATGACCTCTAAGGTCCCTTTCCAGCTTTCAGTTGATAATCTTAGTAATCAGAATTGGAAATGGAACAGAGTACCTCCAGAGAAAGTGAGCCTTCTTGTCTTGGAGGATGTTTGTTTAGGCACTTTTGTATAGATGGATAAATAGGAGAGAATAGGAGAGAGAGAGAGAGAGAGAGAGAGAGAGAGAGAGAGAGAGAGAGAGAGAGAGAGTAAGAGAGAGAGAGTAAGTATCTTAAGATTGTGAATCTGTCAGAATGTGGGCCTGATAGTAGGGCTGTGTGTGTCAGAAGGGGGCCCCCCTGGGTTGAGTAATGGTCTGTGTCAGACAGGGGCCTCTGAGTATCTATGGCAGACTGGGCCCCTTAAGTCAGAGTTTGTGTATATCACACTGGAGACTCTGAGTACCTATATCAGATTGGGGACCTCTGAGGGCAGGGTCTGTGTGTCACATGGAGGTCCCCTGGGCAGAATCTGTGTGTCTCTGTCAGTCTAGGGATCCCTGGGCAGGGTCTGTGTGTGTATGTCAGACAAGGGGCCCCCAGGGTCATATCTATGTGACTGTGTCAGATTGGGTTCCCTAGGGCAGAGCTGCTTTATGTTCCTCACACAATCCGGAGAGAATGAGTTCAGGTTGGCAGAGCAGAAAGGAAAGTGATCCTGTTGAATGTAATCTGCCTTCTGTCCCCAGCCAAAATCAGCCTTCATTCACTTTTTCATACTCCATACAAATGGATGCATGGGTAATAAGAACAAATGGTAATAATAAATCCCTAGGACAATAAAAAAAATCAAGAGATAATCCAGAAAACTTTGTCCTTTGGCTTGGGTAGGCACTCTAGGATTTCTTCTGCAATTTTCCTTTCCATGTTGGTCTCAGGCTAAGAAAAATGCATTTTCTTTCTTCCTGAGGTGCACAGGGAAAAGAGGTAGAAGTCTCAGCATGAATAATCCACAAAGTGGATAACTGATAGAGAAGTAGAATAGACTGTCAGAACTGGGAGAGACACTGGAATATAGAACATAGAATGTCAGAGCTGGAAGTAATCTTGCAGACCATCTAGTGACAAACTCCTTGTTTGACTGAGCTAGAAACGGGGGTTTTAGAAAGAAGTATTGCCAAAAGTTGTACAGGGCAAATATGGACAGACATGTCCAGACAATTTGTCCATGACAAATGTCATGGTTCCTAGTGCACTATCCTTTCCGTTATACCATGCCTACCTGGAAGAAGGGTATAGCCAAAATAACTCCTCTTTCCTACTTGTTCCTTTAGCCACCTGTGGGCCATAGACCCCAGCCTCCTGGGTACCTCACCGCCCCCCCTCCATGATAGGTATCTCTCTACCCAGTTCCATAACCAAATATTAAAGCAATTATGTAACTAGCAATAAATTACTTAAGGGAGTGACTCACATGGCTTAATTAGAGCAAGGCAGGGAGAAGATTAAGGTATTTTTAGAGCACGCACCTCTTTCACCCCTCAGCTTGTGGCTCCCTCATTTTCCAGTGAAGAAAGATGAGGATGGGACCTAACTGTTCACCCACAGGCTCCTGGAACACCATTATTATAGCTCACATTTACCTGGTGCTTTATGGTTTTGAAAGCATTTCTCATATATCACTCTCCCTCAAGATAATGTGAATATTAATGCAAAAATACAAAAAGCATAATTCAATGAAAATTCAAAAAAAAATTTACAGATAAAGAAGTTGAAGCTCATTGAGATGAATAACTTTCTTAAGGAAAAAAGCTAGTAAGGAACAAAACCCAGACTAGAGCCCAGAGAGAGTATGGTGGTGTATCGGAAAGGTCACTGGATTTGGTGTATGAATGTGTGGTTTTAAATCCAAGCTCTATAACTTCTGTGACCTTGTGACTCATCTATTGAGTCACAGATTTTGAGCTGGAAGTAATCTTAGAGACCATCTAATCCAACCATCTCATTTTACAGATGAGGAAACTGAGGCTTAGAGGGGCTAAGTGATTTTTTTCAAGGTCATACAGGTTAATATTCAAAATCAGGACCCCTGACTTCAAATTTATGAGCTTTAGTTTCCTTGCTTGCACAATGAGAAGGTTGTCCTATATGATGTAAGGTCCTTGACTGTTCTGAAATGCAGACCCAAGAATCTTTCATTCACATTGGGCTGCCTTTCAGTAATAGAATTTTTACTTGATAGTCCTACTGTCCCACTAATGGAGTGCACTGAATCTGCAGTGGTAGAGGTTGAAGTTGGACACTAAGAAGAACTGCCTACCCGGTATGGTAATGAAACAGTAGAACAAGATTTTAGACTGCTTGAGGGTAGGCCTAATCCATCTCAGTCTCTCTTACAGTGGAGCAAGATATATCAGTCAACATGCATATACATTACAGTGGGAAAGAGAACATGTAAAGAGGAACTGGAAAGGATGGGGAGTGTATAGACAGCTGTCTGGGAAATAATGAAGAGGCCTGGAATGGAGCAAAATAAGGCAAAAGTTCACCTATTAGAGGTGAAAGGTGGCAGGAGAAAGATCATAGAAGGCTTTGTATAGAAGGTGGTGCTTGAACTGTATTGTAAATGAGAGAGATTCTATGGGGCAGATGTAAGACGGTAGTATATTTCATTGCAGAAGCATAGAGATAGGAGGAATGCCATGTGTGAACAGCAGAGAGAAAGCCAGTTTTAGTGGACCATAGAGTGCAGGAAGGAGAATAATATATAGGGAGGCTAGAAGCATGGTTTGGAACCAAGTTATGAGCACTTTAAAAGGCAAACAGAATAGTTTTTTTTTTCCAGAGGCTAGAGCCACTAGAATTTATTGACACGGGGAGTGACACGGTCACTTCTACCCATAAGGAAAATCACCTTGATAGCTGCTGTGGAGGATATAGATTAGAGCTGGGAGAGACTTGATGCAGGGGAGACAAATTTGGAGGCCATTATAGAAAAAAAATGATGAATATATGAACTGAGGTGGTGACTGTGAATAGAGAGAAGGGGATGAATGCAAGTTGTATTGTGGAGGTAGGATGACATTAAACTTTTGTTGAACGAATGAATGGGCCGGGGAAGGAAATGGATAAGGTAATCTCTGTAGGTCCTTTCTGGAGGACAGTTCTGGCATTTCTTTTCCTCTGGGTCTCCCTACCCTCTCCAGGGGCTTTACTTTTTTAGGAAGCTGCCATAGCATTTTTCAGAACCACGGAGAGCTCTGGACCACCTTTCCTACAAGAAAACGTTGGTGATTTCTGTAGACTCAAACCTGTGCTGGGATATAGTTTCTGAGGGAGACAAAAGGAGGAATAGAAGATCAAGATCCTGCCCTCCTGGGACACCTAGATATAGGAGTCACACTCAGGGAGCAGTCAGAGAGAGTAAGACATAACAAGCAAAGAATCCAATGCTAGACTGCGTGGGCTCAAGTGACAGACCATGGCAAGTCAAAGGAGCTCGGTGGTCAGAACAGGCATCTTGGCGGTGGTGGAAAGGGAAGGATTTGGAAAGAGTGGGCCTTCCAGGACAGGGGTTTGAGTTAAAGGCTTGAAGTTGGAATGGGCCTGACATGTACATTGTTGTGACAGGAAAACAGAGAGAGATAAACCTGAAAAAATCTGGGAGTTTAGGGTCAGACTAGTCTCAAATCTTAGGTTGAGGAGGTTGATTTTCTCCTGTAAAAAATTCCTCATGACGAAATCTCCCTTTATGATTCAAAACCCTTCTCATGATGATAATAGTAGTTAATTATTGTGCTAAGCATTTTACAAATATTATCTCACTCGATCCTCTCAACAGCCCTTTAAGGTAGGTGCCATCATTATCACATTTTACATTTGAGGAAACCGAAGGAAATGGAGATTAAGTGACTTGCCCAGGGTCACACATCTATTAAGTATCTGAGGATGGATCTGAACTCAGGTCTTCCTGATTCCAGGCCCAGCCTGCTATCCACTTCGCCATTAGAACCTTACAGCAGGTATCTGTTGGAGGTAGAGTAGGGATTTTATGGATAAAGTTCTGAGACCCAGAGAAGAGGAAGGGACTTGCCCAAAGTCACACAGAAAATTAGTAACAGAGCCAGGATTAGAACCAGGTTTTTCTGATTGTCAATCTAGTACTTTTTGAATTATACATGACGTCTTCCACATAGGTTGTGGAGAAGATGTCAGATTAATCTGTGATATCTAGCAATCTCTAGACATCCATGCAAAGATGCTTCCTACCAATGGTGACTGAGGAACACAATCTGGATGACCTCCATCTTCACATCTATTCTTGAGTCTCCTCCAGGATTTTGAGCTTCTAGCCTCTTATTCTATGATTGTAAGATTACAGATTCTACTAAACCAATTAACCAGGTATTTATGAAGTGCCTACAATGTAAAAAGCATAGGGCAGGCACAGAAGTAATGGGTGAAAATTATAAAGAGGCAGATTTAGTCTTGATGTTAGGGAGAAAATGATAACAGCAAACCAACAACTTCTTAACCATTAGAGCTGTCCCAAAGTGGAAGGGGCTGTTTTGAGAGAGGATGATTCCTTCCTTGTGGAGTTCTTAACAGAGGCTAGATGACCACTTGTCAGATATATTATAGTGGGGATCTTTTTTATATATATGAACTGGATTATGTGGACACCAAGGTTTCTTCCAACGTTAAAATTCTCTGTTTCTGTGAATTTTGTGATTCTGAGATCCTAAGACTTTAAATTCTGAGATTCCAAATTCTATGATTCTGTGATTCTAAATTCTGTGATTCTGAGATTCTAAATTCTGCGATTCTGAGATTCTAAATTCTGAGATTCCAAATTCTGTGATTCTGAGATTCTAAATTCTGTGATTCTAAATTCTGTGATTCTGAGATTCTAAATTCTGAGATTCCAAATTCTGCGATTCTGAGATTCTAAATTCTGAGATTCCAAATTCTGTGATTCTGAGATTCCAAATTCTGTGATTCTACATTCTTGGATTTGTATGATTCTAAGAGTCTGTCTCCATTATAGTATTTAGCACATTACTGGTCTCATAGGAGATGCTGGAAACAGACTAGTTATGTTTCTCTCTTCTTCCTCTCCCCAAGAGGGTGAGAGATAGGAGGAGGGTGAATGGGAAGCAATTGGATCTAGTTGAGGTGGACAAGTTATATAATATCCCACTTCAGTACCAGAGGACCTCCCTCAGCTAGACTTTCCCCTGGTTCCCCTGCCCCCACACACAACTCCAGTGGCTGGTTCTTTCTCCAGCTCCTGCTGAGTATCTCTTCACACCTCACTCAGCTCCCTGGGCTCCAGTGATGAATTAGTAATGACAAGTCTGGGCATCTCTATGGTGATAGCTAATGGGGCTGGCCCTGGGCACAGGGGGCAGCTAGGGAGAGTGAGAGCTCCCCTGGCTAGGCCTTTGCCTAGAGAGAGACATTTTCCTTTGGGAAGAAGTAGTGGGTGTTGAGGGAGCCTCTGGATGTGATTGCATTTGATTTGCACAGGCTGGTGTCTGGTGTCCAGACTGACTTGAATCCTGGGATCTTAGTTCATCTTCTCCAATGGTTTCAGCTTCACTAACCTATGACCTATCTCTACATTCATCTGGGGAAATGAAGGGAGGAAGATGGCAAAGAAACAAGCAGTTTTCTCAGTCATCTCTAACTGTCCCTCCATCCCCTCAAGCCAAGGTGATTAGAGCTTATAACTGTGTCTCCAGCAGTGGAGATGGACTGCTTTGCCGCATGAATCCTGAATCCTCTGAATCCTCCATTCCCTCCCCCAGTGCCTCTTGTGACCTGCAGTCTCAGGGTGTGAGACAATGGCCGATCAGGAGCTGAGTTTGAGGTTGGGGCTAGGACGTAGACTGGAACTTAAACCCCAGATTGAAATTAAGGTCTGGGTTTAGTCTAGGGGCAGGGCTTAATTAATTGGATAGGGATGGGGTTGAGGCTCAGACTATTTTCTGGTTGGTTATGGCTCAGTCTGGGTTTGAGGTCAGCTCAGGCTGGCATCAGGGCTAAATCCCTATATAACTTTGTGGTTTATCAGGGTCATTGGCTGAGTTGTAGTTTGACAGAAGAGGAAACAGGTACAGAGAGAAGAAATATCATATTCCTTGAGGAGTAGGTATTAAAACCTGGGCTGTGGTTCTACAGGTCTCCTAACTTTTAGCCCAAAGCCCTTCCTCCTTGCATGCCTAGGCTCTTTCCCAGGCACAGCTCCCCCTTCTCCCTAGTCTCCTGACACACACCCATGCTTTTCCAGCTGTCCTAGTGATGAATAGACTTCTGGGAGCTGTATAGCTTTCCATGGAAGCCCAGATGCCAGCCTTGTTAGCCTCCTAATTACCATGGAGGCTCAAGAGCTGAACCAATCCATCTCTCCCTGAAGCAGCCTCCTTCTCTTCTGAGTACAATGAGAGATGTTTCTTTTGAAAGGCAACTTAGTAGGGTAGAATGCATGCTGGGCAAGGAATGAGGAGACCTGGATTTGAATCTTGTCTCCCAGGCTTCTTAGTTCTATCACCAAGGGCAAGTCACTTAATCTCTCAGTCTCATTCAGTTTCCTCATTTGTAAAATGGAAATAATAATATTTACAATTCCATCTCCACCACAACAGACTGCTGTGAGGAAAACACATTACAAGTCTTTAAATCTTTATAAATTTATGTTTAAATGTTTATAAAGCTAGTGTATTATTAAGTTGTGGGTGCTTCATGGATGTTGATGAATAAAACAAGTCCCTTATTCTGAGCTTCAGGAGTTGGAGTAAGGTCCTTCCCACCTCTAACGTTTTGTTTTAAGGTCCTTCTCAGCTCTGACATTCTGTGTTTCAAGGACCTTCCCAGCTCTAACCTATGTTCGAAGAGTTTTCCAAGGTCTAATATTTTATACTCTAAGGTCCTTTCTGGAGCTGACATGACATATTCTAATGATCTCCTAGTTCTAATTGCTTATGAATTTAAGAATCTGAGATTCCCAGACCAGGTATGTGAGGTCTCTTCTCCTACAGATCTAGGCAGGATATTAGGAGAGGACAGGTGAGATGGAAGCAAATGAAGTCTGAGAGCTTTTAGGAGTGGTCAATAATGGGAATAGGAATAAATATTCAGCCCAAAGGAGCCTTTGTCTCTGAATCCTCCACCCCATGGTACATCTTCTCTGTTGATTCCATCCTCACTCACCAATGACCTAGCTATTTGGAGAACCGATGCACAGATAGAGAATTTGAATGCATAACACTATATATGTAAAAAAGAGATAATGTGGAGTAGTGGATAAGTTGCTATTTTTTGAGCCCAGAAAAACTGATATATAGTGTCTGTGTGATTCTGGATATATCACTTAACTTCTGAGTGCTCTGGGCAACATTGACTGTAAACTGGAGAGAAAGTGCTGACCTGCATTGGTAAGAGATCAGAGTTCCAGGCTTTATCCTTAGCATATATGGGTAGGTTCTTGTAGGTTGCCATCTTTTGTTCTCCAAGAGGACCATGACATCAGGGAGGTGATGCCATGACATGCAAGTGAATTGGATTTAAATGAGAGAGGGCTGCGCAGTTACCAGCCTCACTTTCACCTCTGGAGCCATCTGGGTCCAGTGGCCAGATATAGATTGGGTCAACTAGAGATGGCCCAGGATGCAGTGAAGGACCTTGACCTTTTAAAGCTAAGGTCTTTAACAGATTTTAGTTTGACTGGGCAATGCCCATTCAGTGACTAAAGCTTAATAAGAAATGAGGCAGAGAATGGCCTCTTTATCTAGTACAAAAAAATCAATCTGGAAGAGGAAGACACTCAGGATTATGGGAAGGTATATGTGGAAACAAAATGCTAGGGGATTTTTCAATGAGGAGGAATTAAAGCAGGCTTCCCAGAGGAGGTGGCATTTGCATTTGAGCTTTAAAAGAATGAATTGGAATTCAACAGGATAAGGGTAAAATTTAAGACTAAGAGGCAGGGGGAGGTGGAACATGTGACAGAGGTAGTTGCACTTTCTTTCCCTTTTGTCTGTAAATAAGCATTTATTAAGCACCTGCTTTGTGTCAGGCCCTGTGCTATGTTTTGGGGCAGGGCGGGGTAGCGAAAGAAAGGCAAAAACTCAGCACTGAGCAGACTTTGCAAGTAGCACTATAGACAGACAGAGTCCCAGACATACAGATACATTTTCAGGACACCCTTCTGTCAAAGGTTCCTCCTCAGCTCTTCATTCCCACTGAAGTTTAGTCATGAGAGGATCTCAGCCAGTCTTTTCAGCCCTCAGAGTTCTCCCCATCCTCCAATCTGCGACAGGCCTGTCTGGTCTTCTTCCTCCTCTGGCCCCACTCAAACCCTGCCTGATATTATAGGACATTATCATAGATTTAGAGCTGAAAGGGAACTTTTGAGGTCATCTTGTCCATTTTATAGACAAGGAAACTGAATCCCAGAACAGGTTAAATAACTTGCTTAAGGTTGACACTAAATCCAGCACTCTTTTCATGAGAGCATGGTCTGACCTTGTCTCATCTGCTATCCATACTGTGAGCTCCCTGAGGTCAGGGTCATAAGTTTTGATCTTCTGTTTACTTCTCCAATGGTAGAACTCAACACAGGGTACACAGTAGGTATCAGTCAGTACATGAATGTCATGAAAGAGAGCTGAAGGCAATGGGAGCATACATGCCAATGTGATCCTGCCACAGATCTGTCTTTGGGCTTGGGCTAGGGTTGGTGCTACTGGAAAGGAGGAGCTTGAATGGCAGAAGGCCCTGAAGTGTAAGGAGAGGAAGAAAGCCTAGGCTTCTCATCACTGCTCAGGTACCTCAACCTAGCTTCCTTAACTCATCCTTACTCAGCTCCACTCAATCCATTCCTCCCCTGCAGCTTCTACCCTACTCAATCTTGCTCAGATAAACTCAATTCTTTGTAGACTGCACCGGCTTCAATAAGCTAGATCATCTCAGTTTAGCCAAGTCTAACCTGATTTAGCCCAGCCCAGCCTATCAGAGCCCAGATCAACTCCGACCTTCGTCTAGGCTGGTTCTGCAGTATCTCTGTCAGGGGATGCTACTTAGAGCAGAGAGTGGAGGCTGAGGTAGAGAGAGAACTGTAGGGCGGGGCTTGATGGGGGGAGCAGCCATCGATCCTTCCTTTGCCTTCCAGGAACTCAGCCTCTGGGGAGACTAGGGAACAGCCGGGTCGATTTCCCTGAGCTGAACAGGACAACTTTGGGGGTGGGGAGGAGTTGGCGTGAGGAGCCGCCAATGTTAGGACCCTCTTACTTCTTTCTCTCTCCTAGCTCAGGATGGCCCTTCCTCCAATCTATGGATACTCCCCTAAAGCCCCTCATGCCTCTTATTCCTCTTGGAATACCTTGGATTTATAGTCGTTTTGTCCAATATTCACATATTATCCTTAATCCATCTTCTTCTTCGTCATCCCCTCTTTCTCATTCTTTTTCTCCTTTCCCCCTTCATTTTCTCTTCCTTTTCTTCTCCTCCATATATTCATCATAGTCATTTACTCCTTCCTTTCTCTTCCCTCCCTTCTTCCTCCAGGAAATCTTCCTATATTAATTCCAATTGCAGAGATCAGACAGACCTTAAATGACCACTCAGGATGAAGAGGAGAGAAAAGGAGGGAAGTCTCACTGGGTCAAAGACCCTAGAAAGTCACATATAGATCCCATAAAGTCCATTCTGCAATATCTTCCTGGCAGCCAGGAATATACCTCCTAGCCATACCCTCAAATCCAACCCTCCCCTTGCCAAGGAGTTTAGGATCCCCCTACAAAGAGTTTTGGAGGTTCCTCGTCCTACCAGCTCTTCCCCTTCCTCTCTTTGCTCCCTAAGAAGCCCCTGCTTTGACTTGCCTTGATTAAATGCTGGAGATTCTTTTGGGTCCAGGAGACAAAGGAAAATCACAAGGGAAGAAGTTGTGGCAGTGGAAAGAACACTCATCTCAGAGCCATGAGACCTGGGTTTGAAACTTCATTGTGATATTTTGACTTGTGTGGCCCTGGGATCAGTAATTTCTCTTAGCCTCCGCTCCTATAGGACTGAAATAAAAATATTTCTTACTTGACTCTTAGTATCAGGAATAAAGGGCTTTGTGAAAATTGAAGGACTGTAGAAATAAAGTAGACCTTTCCTCCCTTCAGGTCCCCCTCATCCAAATGGACCCTCTGGATTTCCCTCAAGATCATCTGTCCTGGAACCTCAAGAGCCATGATGGTCTAGGTTCTTTTGTTGATGGTAGAACATTCTCTTATAACATCTCTCTCATCTCTAGGACAGGATCCTCTTCCGTTTCTCCTCCCTTTTCCCTTTGCCCCCTGTTGGCATGACCAGTGACTTTTATGGGACATTAAGAGATTTTCAGATTTGAAATCCAAGAAGTCTCCTGGAGGAAGCAGGCTAACGGGAAGGTTTAAGTTCCTGAGCCTTTGAGAAGCGTGCAACTCCACCTCCTTGGAGGGGGGCACCTTGGCTGAGCTGATGACAGGTGCTCTTGGCATTATTAACAATAATAGGGAATAATTAACACGATCTTCATAATGAGCTCAGCTGACATGTTAGTTGGTTTCCAGCTCCCCACTGTGTCTTGTAACCATCACAACAAGAGCTTTGTGACTATTGTGACCTCTCAGGGAAGGTGTGCATGGCAGAGAGGGGGAGGGAGGCTAAAAATAAACCCCATGGAGGGTGGGGGGGAGAGAAGGGTAGATCAATCTTCCCACTACGCTTACACTCTATCCAGCACCGACTGGAGCCAGAAATGGGAAGACTAAGTGGGATCCCAGAATCTCTCAGCTGGAAGGAACCTCAGATGGCTTATGTCTAACCTCTACAACAGAGGAAATCCCCCCCGGCAACATCCTTGACAAGCACTATCCAACTCCCAGTGGATGGACCTCACAGAGGCAGTATATTCCACTTTGGGATGGCTCATATGGTTAGAATGTTTTCCCTTATATTTAGCCTTAATCTGTCTTTGCAACACCCGTCTTTCCCCACCAATTTGCTCCCTGTTCCACCCTCTAGGGCCACAGAGAACAATTTGGACCTTGTTTTAGCCATGCTAGTGCTTTAAATACTCAAAGAGAACAGTCATGTCTTCTCATCCAAGCTAGACATTCCTGGTTCCTTGTCTTCAGTCCCTTCACCATGTTCCTGATAAACCCGCTATCCTCCCAACCATTTCCTGCTGTCTCTATACCCCATACACACTCTAAATCTATCTCTCTTCTGACTCACTGATCTCTGTCACTAGCCCAATGGACTTCCCTGACTTTCAGGGCTATTTCTCCTATCCCCATCCTTACATCCAGTCAGTCCTGGAATTCTGTCCTTTCTACTGCCCCAAAGTCTCTTTATCCATCCCCTTCTCTCCATCTCCATGGCTTTCCCTTGAGTGCAGACCTTGGTCTCTCCAGATGATTAGAGTGGCTTCCTTGGCAGCCTCCTTGTCTCCGGTTTCTTCCCCTTCATACACAGAAGATGCAGAGAAAGGACAGAGAGGGGTCCCCAGAACCAAAGGACATACATAGGCTTCTGTATACATTACTTTTCTCTGGGTCTCAGTTTCCTTGTCTGTGTGTGTGTTCATCCTTCATTGCCAAAGAAGACCATGCCATCAGAGAAATAATGACATGACTTGCACTTGAGTTTGTTTTGAGTGAGGGAAGGCTGTGCAGTTCACTAGCCTCACTTCTCCAGAGCCATCTGAATTCAGTGACCAGATATTCATCAGGATGACTGGAGATGATCCAGGATGAGGCTGTTGGGGTTAATTGACTTGCCCAAGGTCACACAGCTAGTGAGTGTCAAATGTCTGAGATGAGATTTGAACTCAGGTCCTCCTGTCTCCTGCACTGGTGCTCTATCTACTGCACCACCTAGCTGCCTTTTCTGTAGAAAGAGGGTGTGAGAATGAGCTCTCTGGTCTCTCTCAGCTCTTACATCCCATGTTCTGTGTCCTAAGATTGCTCCCAGATCTGATGCTCTAAGATCTCTTGTTGGGATGTTATGATGAGGCAGTACTGAATCTTCCAATATCATGGATGGGAAGACTGAGGTATCAGAGTGAGACTCAAAGTCACACAGAACATCTGGACTAGGACTCAGTCTTCCTACTTCCAGGCTGTGGCTTAAACATGCAGCCTGAGCTGCCCCAGAGATATCACCACCATCTCTCCATTGTCTGGTCTTTGCTGGTTGCCTGCCTCTTGGAGCTTGCCTTCCTCCTTCCCTACCTCTCTATCATCCCATCATCAGTTCCTATATTAGTTGCCTCTGTACTGCTGTCCCTCTGTCCCTATTCTGCTGCTGTCACATAGCTCTCCATTTCTAGCTGCAACCTGTCCTCCTGACTACCCCTTTGGGTCTCAGCCCTTAGCTTGTCATTCTCTGGGTCTCTCTGCCTATCTTCTGTTTTTTTCAGTCTCAGGCTTTGACTTTGTGTGTCTGACTATTTCTCTGTGGCCTTCTCTGTTTGTTCTGGTCTCTCCATATATCTGTCTTTATCACGTTGTGTCTTTATGTTATGCTTTGTCCTTTTGCCTCTCTGTCTCCATCCATCTCTCACAGGTTCTTTTTATTTCTCAGTCTCTGTTCCTATCACACTCAGTCTCTCTGGTGTTTTCTCATTCTGTCTCTCTCTCTCTTAGTCTTTTCTTTCAGGGTCAGTCTAAAGTCTTTCTCCTGTGATATCTCCCTTTTTTTCCCTCAATATCTGTTCTCTGTCTTTCTCTTGTTCAGTAGCTGTCTTCTGCTTTGCCATTCTGTCCCTTTTTGTCTCTCGGTCTCTGTCCTTGTTTCTCAGTCTGCATTTTCCCTTGGGGCCTATCTCTTTTTTTCCTGGACTAACAGGAACAGCTGTCCAGCTGCTGCTGATTAGTTGTGGGGCATGTGTCTAGAGCCCTGTAGGCTGGTCACACCCTTCCCCTTCATCCCCTCTCCTGCCTATTGGCCCTGACCCTGCCCCTGCCCAGGAAGCTCTGGATACCGCATCCCTCCACCCCTCTCCTGTTGCTAGGACGCTGGACTTGCAGCACCTGGCTGCCATGGAGACAGCGCCTTAGAGATGGAATTCTGCATCTCTCAACCCTGCAGGGCTGCCTCTGCCGCTGAACCACTTAAATCAATTCATCAACAAGTGTGTATCAAATCTTTACTGTCGGCCCAGCTTGGCCACAAAGTGAAAGAAGGAAGAGGAGGAGGAAAAGACATGGTTTCTAATGCTGGCTCTATCAATGTCTTAATTTGTGATCCTGGGCAAGTCTTTCCTCCTTGGACCTCAGTTTCCTCTTCTGTAAAATAAAGGGAGCTCCTTCTTCAGACTTTGACCTAAGATTCTTATAGAAGGAGGACACCTAGGTCCACATGTCAAGGGGGAGGAGATTCATTGAAAGTGATCAAAGAACAGGCCTACAGAAATTCAATCGAGTGGTGTGTCAAGTAAAAGTCATGGGGGCTCTGAGAAGGGATAGAGATCCCTGCAGGCTGGGGTTGGGGAAGTGGTCAGAGGTTTGCTGGAGGAGGCAGGTCTTAAACTAGGCTCTAAAAGATGATGAAGATGAGGGACAGGCTCAGGGGAGGAGAAGAAGCCTGAGTTTGGGCAGGATGGAATGGAAAGAATGTGCCTGATTTAGAGTTGGAAGACTCTACGAAGACTGCTTCTGGCTCTGGTAAATAGCTACGTGACCTTGGATAAAGCATGTAATTTCTCTTGAGTCTCACTTTTCCCATATGAAATTGGGGGTGATAATGCCAGTACTACCTTTCTCACAGGGTTATTGTGAGGAAAAGCTTTCCAAACTATAAAGGGTAATGTATCTGGCATGGAGGACTGGGAAGTGGGAAGGAGCCAAGCTAGATTGGATAAAGGCAGAGTATTGGGTAAAGCATTACAGGAAATCACTGGGTATTAGCCACCCAATGAGAGGTGCTATGGAAAGATTCCATATACTTCTGATGCCCATATTCCTATGAAGCCTATCCCATCTCTCTTGCCAAATAGTGACCTACCTTCATTTTTTACACATTCTCTACTAGCCCAACCTGGTTCTGGCCACTCTAATCATTGCCAAATGCTTTTTACTTTGTTTTGGTTTTTTTTTTTAGCAGGGGATATTCAATAGCTCAATGAACCTCTCCTTTAAGAAAACACCATTCTCTTCCCAATCTGGGGTTTCCACTCGGGTAGAGACCATGTCTCTTCTTACCCCCTCAGTTTGGGCCCTCCTGCAGCACATGCCTCCTCCAAGCAAGTAGGGGCTCTCTCTGAACAGGGGCCATATCTTTTGTCTCAGAGTAGAGACACCCTCAGATTAGAGCCCATATTTCCTTCACCAGATAAGGGCTCTGGGAAGGCAGAAGCCATGTCTTCCATTCAGACCAAGGCAAGAGACATATTTTCCTTTTATTCTGGTGCCTTGCTCTATACTTTGCTGAGTCAACTACCAGTCCCCTTGCCCCCAATTCCAGGGGACCTGGAATAACTGACTCAGACTCTTTGAAATGACAGGAATAGTCTCTTGGGAAGGCTGGCTGGTGAGCAATTCCTCCCCCCAGGCTCTATCAAGTCTGGACAGGCCCCAGGGCATTGCAGGGACTTCACTTTCAGTTCAATAACCACCCCCTCTATTCCCCTAACTGCCTCCCAACAGCACATCTTCAATTGCAGTATCTCTAGACAAAGAATATCAGACCTAGGAGGGCCCTTAGAACACAGAAAGTCAGAGCTGAGTAAGGGGACCTTAGAACACAGAATGTCAGAGCTGGGAGGGACCTTAGAACATAGAACATCAAAGCTGGGAAGATCCTTAGAATATAGAATATTAGAGTTGGGAGGATCCTTAGAATATAGAACCTCAGAGCTGGGAGGCTCCTTAGAACATAGGTTCAATAGAACAAAATGTTGAACCATATAAGGCTCAATACTGAAAAGACTGAGACCCAGAGAAGGGGAAGGGACTTGGAATGTCTTTTCTTATCAGCATACATAGGGAAAGGAAGAAGCAAGCATTTATTAAGCACCCATGTGCCAGGCATTATGTAAGCACTTAACAAATATCTCATTTGAGCCCTACAACAATCCTGGGTTGTTGAGGTCAGTGCTATCACCACCACCATTTTACAGTTGGAGAAACTGAGGCAGACAGATTAAGTCACTTGCTCAGGATCATGCAGCTAGTAAGTGTCTGAAGCTGGATTTGAACTCAGGCCTTCCTGACTCCAATTGCAGGACATTATCCATTTGACCACTAAGCTGCCCCAAAGGCAGGGGCTGTCTCTTTATTTGGTCTGTCCCCTCAGTGCTGAGGACACTATCCATATTTGGTTAAATATCTGGTGCTGACTGGGGGCATGCTGTTATTCTTCAGGTCAGTTGGGTTGGCCCCAGAGTATAGTGGGTTAAAGGCAGAGAATTTAGCACCTCTAGCATTTGGAGATCCTTCTCCCAGGGTCTCTCTTCAGCTTCTTCCCTGAAAGAATATACTCTTGGGTGCTCAAGGGTGTCAGTCTCTTTCCTCGCCTCATAAGACCTCATGGTTGCAGAGGAGCTCTTAATTTTATTTTAAAAATTAAAATAGTATTGATACTTTTTGTTTGGGGCCCATGTCAAGCACCTGTGATAGGGTTTGCAGTATTGTATGCCCACTGTCTCCTGCCTCTGCAAAGAAGGGGAGAGGTGCTTTTCTTCCTCTCTTGCCTGGGCCAGGAATGGTCTGGACAACTCCTATACATACCATTTGGCTTGGTTTTAATGATTCTTTTCATTTTCAGAGCTTTTGCCAGGCCTTTTCCACTCATTTTCATTGCCCCAAAGGATCTTCTATCTGGGATCTGCCCTTTATGAATCCTGGGAGAACAGGTGATTTTTTTGCATGTCGAAGACGGGAAAACTGAAGGTCCCTGCGGGCCTAGGGCTCACCATCCACGTTCTTGCTCCTACATTTCAGCCCCCATGCACTGCAGTGCCCTCTCCTGATGACTCAGTCTCTATAAATCCAGCTTCAGGAGTCCAAGCAGCCTCTTAGTACTGAGTCATCCCTGAGGGCCAGCCCTGGGTGTCAGACACACTTACAGAGGATGTCTGACATCACTGGGGCCCAGCTGGCTGTGGGTGGAGACAGTCAGATAACAGTTGGACTAGGAGACCAGACCGCAGGGAGGGACAAGGCAGGTGGTCAGGGCATGCACATGGATGGTCCCTCCAGAGGAATGGAAAGCGGAGATGGACAAATCCTGATGTAATAGAAAGGCACAGGTCGAGAGGCATTAGGGTACGAGACCTAGATAAGAAGTCAGAGGAATCTTGGCTCTGCCACTTACTGCCTGTGGGCATCACTTAGTTTCCCCCTCCACAAAATGAGAGGTTTGGACCAAGCAATTGCTGAAGTTCCTCCCAGCTCTAGACCTATAATCCAATTCTAGGATAAGTTTGAAGAAGCCTTGGCTGTGCTGCTGACTGGCTTGGGGTGTATCATTCACTTTCCCCTTCTTGCTCTAAACTTCCTTACTTATCTAGCGTAGTGTGGTTGAAAGCACTCTGGCTTTGAAGGCAAAGAACTTGGGCTCTGGTGCTCATCTTGGAAATGTTCTTTCTACTCCATGAGTCTCAGGTTCTTTTTTTTATGAAATAAGGCAGTTGGCTTAGTTCAGTGGTTCTTAATAATTTTGTATGTGTCATAGACCCCTTTGGCAATCTGGTGAACTTTATTAAAATTTTTACAAAAATTCGTAACTGAAGGAACTGCTGAATTTCTGTTGGAAATTAGTGAAAATAAAGGTGTAATTTCCACTCACCCAATCCACATTTACAGACCCCTTGAAATCAACCCATGGAACCTTTTGGTGGGTCTTTGAAACCCCAAGTTAAGAACCCTAGCTTAGGTGCAGTCTGACCCTTTCTTATTCTAGAATGTATAGTTCTAGAGTGAGGCGATTAGATTAGATAGTCTCTAAGGTCCCTTCCAGGTTTGCTGTCCTAAATACTGTGGTCAACATTAGAGGTGCCTGGGGGGGCGGTATAGAGAAGTAGGGGCTATTCTAGCAGGTGGATGGAGATTAGTCTGAGGTCCTTCCTGGCTGGAAAGTAGCTGGCATCAGGCTGGCTCTAGTTGTGTTCTAGTAGGAGATGTAGCAGAACATCAGGGTTATCTGAAGTTCCTGCTGGTGGGCAATGCCAACAGAATAACATTAGAGGTGCCCATAGGGGTATCTTGGTAGGTGGGTGAAAGCATGGCATTCATGGATTCTGTTGGCAGATGGTGGAAGGTCCTAGCAGAGTAATGGAACACAAGGGAATTCAGGAGAATCTCAGGTTTTAGTAGGCAAATATCTGCATTAGGAAGATCTTCAGGAGGAGTGAATAGGAATGGTGGCAATGCCATGTTGGGAGAACCAAGTTCTAACAGGCACAGAGAAAGTGGACCTCTAAGCTGGTATACAGAGGCTAGCTGTGGGTGTCAGTCATACTAATACTTCCCCTTTCTATACTGTTTCACAGTTTACAAAGCTTTTTACCACCCCAAGGTAGCATACTTTACAAAAGAGGAAACTGAGGCCCAGAGAGTGGAAGATGCTTCTTACCATGGCTCACATTTAATAGCTGATGATAACTCATATTTCTGTAGCCTTTTATAATTTGCAGAACACTTTCTTCTTAACAGCCTTGGGAGATGAGTAGTACAAACAAGTATCATTATTGCCATTTTACAGATAGAGAAACTGAGGCTCCAAGGGAGTGAAATGCCTTGCTCATGGTCCCATAGCTAGTAAGATTCTCAAGCAGGATTCACATTCAACTCTCTAGACTCCATGACTTTCCATTATGGCAATCATGTTGCCTCTAGTTCTAGGGAGGTCCTGAAAGGTGTACTCTCTGGTAGATCTAGTGGTATGTGGAAGGGCCTGGGACTCAGAGGAAGGACTCTTATCTCTGGAAGGACTTGGGGGAATAAGGCCGAGCTCAATTTCTGAAATACTTGAGGAGCAGAGCAGGAAACTGGGGCATATTCATGAGCACCCAGAGAGAGGGGGTGGCAGGGTACGAGGATTTGTTGCAGAATCTCAGAGCTAGAAGGGATCTTCACTTCAACTTGAACAATATCCCAGACTGTGTGTGAAGACCTCCAATGTCACTCACTGTCCCCTGAGGCAGCCCATTCCACACCAAGACAGCTCTGAAACGAAGCTTTCTTTTGTTTGCAACCTCAGCTGCCTCTCTATCATTGACCCTATTCATGGCTTCTAGTTCTGTCCTCTAGGCCACGAAGAACATGTACAATCCCTCCTCCATGTGACATCCCTTTAGGTCCATGGGAATATCAATCACTGCCCTTTCTTTTCTTCCACCCCCACTCCTGTTTTCAGCATGCTGAAAATCCATATGGCAGCCCCCAGCTGGGGCAGCTAGACGGTACAGTGGATAGAGCACTTGGGTCTGAAGTCAGGAAGAATCAGAGTTCAAATTCAGCATCAGATCTTTACTAGCTATGTTATTTAAAAAAACACACACAAAATCCAAACCCTCTGCCTTAGTTTTCTCATCTGTTAAAACAGGGCTAATAACAGCATCCAACTTGCAGGGATGTTGTGAAAATAAAATGAGATTAATATTTGTAAAGTGCTTAGCATATGATAAGCCCTATAGAAAACGTGTATTCTCCTCTGATCCCTTCCTTGAGTTGGATGCAATACTCCAGATGTAGTCTGGTCAGGGTAGAGGAAAGTGGGGCTATTGTCTCCTTCATTCTGGACACTGAATGCTTGTGTTGTCTAAGATTTCATTATTTTTTTTTTGGTGGGAGGAGGTGCTGCTCAATCATATGGAATGATTGGTCCACTAAGACCTCCATTTCTTTTTCATAAAAAAAATTACTGTTCACCTTTGCTGTACTTGTGAAGTTGATTTTTTTTTGCATCCAAGTGTAAGAATTTGTATTCGTCTTTAGTAAATCCTAGCAATTATTCTAGCCAGTTAGTAAAGTGCTCATGAATTATGTAGCACATGCTGAGAACTATGGGATTTTTGTTTAAAATGATTGCTAACCTCAAAAAATCTAGTAAGGGAGACAAAATACAATGCAATATAGCAGACATTTATCAAATGTTTTCTGTGTGGAGAGCAAGATGGGGGAAAGAACACTATGATACAGATAAGGGGGTTGAGTGGAGCCCTGAATGCATAAAAAACTGGGTTAAGCAACCTTGCTGGAAGGGCTGATGTCAGATGAAAGTTTGTTGGTTCACCTACTTGTGCTGGGAGTCTGATGAGCTCCTGCCTCGAGGCAACAGCTTGGTGGCTGTAGCCTTTCACTGAATCAAGTGTTGGGAGACTTTGGAATAGACATGACCCAGGAGACCTTCCTCAGAGATGGAGAAGAGTCTTGCCCAGGCATATGAACCTAATGACCCTGGAGGGTCTGGAATGACTTGGGGCCCCTCCAAGTAACTTCTTTTCTCCCTGGCTACAAATACAACCTGGTTGTGTGATTCAATAGGGACAGCAGGGGGCAGAGGCGAATTATGGGAGCTGAAATTCAGTTAGAGGAAGCCTTCAGCTTCTTGGTTCCATTGCTGGTTAAATTTGTAAACTCTCTTTCTCTCCTAATTGCCTTCACTTTTTTGTGCTTTAGAGTCATGCCACTCACTTCTCTCCTCTAATCAATGCCCTCTCCCTCAATATAATATGGTATAACAGGAAGAATTCTGGACTGGGAGTTGTGTTTCCCCCAGTTCTAGCTCATACTTAACCTCCAGCCTCTCTTTGTGGCTTTGAACAGGTCCCTTCTCCACTTTGGGTTTCAGTTTACTCTTCTGTACCCCAGAGAGGTTGGACTTGAAGACCATAGAGACCCCCCACACTCCCCTGCAAAAAGTTCAAATTTTGATTCTCTGGTTCTCCCGAGAGTGTGCTGGTAAATACTTAAACCTGCCCTGGGGGAAAGTTGCTCGACACACTTTTAAGTTTAATCTTACAGTTTCTTAAGCCTAGAAACCTACAGAGCAATACGTCAGGCCTTGGTTTGTGGCCTTTGTTGATTTCACGTTGAAGAATTAACAATCTGCTTGCTGGGTTCCAAGGTGGCTCCTGCGCACCCCAGGTTCTCTTTCCCAGTGTTGGCACCGGGAGGGTAAGAAGCCAGGAGTCCCTGTGTTTGTGGACTCCTTTGGGTTCTTATGCTGTGTGTCCTTGGGTAACTTCCTAGGCCTCCTCGGGCCTGCTCTCCAGGGTCCCCAAAGGGCAAGGCCCTGACTGGTATGGACAGCGCCTTATTACAGTCCGTAAGCTTTACTCGGACAGGGCTGGGGCCAGGAACGTCTTGGCTGAACTTTGTAGCCCTGCACTGGCGAGGTGCACTCGCGAGGTGCTTAGTGGTCTTGCTTTCCTGGGCCTTACCTTCCCCCTGCCCAGCGCTTGGCCCCAGGGGCGGTGCAGGGGCAGACCCCGGGGAGGGGACGGGTGTCTCGGA
This sequence comes from Potorous gilbertii, assembly GCA_028658325.1. Classification (NCBI taxonomy): domain Eukaryota; kingdom Metazoa; phylum Chordata; class Mammalia; order Diprotodontia; family Potoroidae; genus Potorous; species Potorous gilbertii. The sequence continues at coordinate 106,654,241 of CM053771.1, forward strand.
TTTCCAACGTCCATCCCGAGACCTGTCAGGCTTCCCGCGGCCTGTCCCGGGCCTATCGGGCCCTCGGATCGCACCCGCAGTCTCGGGCCACGTTCGGAACGTTGCGCTGCGCGAAACTGGGGGAGACGTGGCGGGGGTGAAATGGAATTCCCCCGGGACGGCGCGAGCCGGGCCGAGGCAGTAGAGGGGGTATGGAACCTCGCCCGGAGGGTGCGAGTGTGTCGGGAGGCGGGGGAGCAGAAGCCTCCCTGGAGGGGGGATGCACTTTCCCGGGGTGGGTGTGAGCAAGGCAGCAGCCCAGCCTGGCGAGGAGGGGGAGGGAAGGCGGGGGGAGGCGGGAGGGGCGGGGCCTGAGGGATGGGCGGAGCCTGGGGCGGGCCCGGAGGAGGAGCGCAGCTGGTCTGGCCGGGGAGAGCTTGGCCGGCGGAGGGAGCGGAGCGCTGGCCAGCCTGGCTCGCGGGCAGGTGGGAGGTTTGCAAGCATGGTCCTGGTGCTGCAGCACATCCTCATCGCCGTTGTCCAATTCCTCAGGCGGGGCCAGCAGGTCTTCCTGAAGTCGGACGAGGAACCGCCACCAGCACCGCCGCCGCAGCAGCCCTGCGCCGACACCCTGCAGGTAAGGAAGGCACGGGGTGGGGGTGCGTGGCCGCTGGTGGGTGGGGGGGCACTCCCGGACTCCGTAGGACCAAGGGACCCAAGCACTAAGAGCGTACCCTACCTAGCCCCCTATCCCGGAGCGCCCAAAGCCCGATTCCCAAGTGTCTAAGCCCCTGACCCTAAAGTGCCCAATGCTTTCATCCCAAAGAGCTGTAGAACCTCTGAAACCTGTGATCTCAAAGCGCCGGATCACCCCCTTGCCCCAGAGCTCCTGAAGTCCTCACTTCCTCTCCATCCCCAAATCTCGTATTCCTGATTCCAGAGCCCCATAATTCTGGGATCGCAATGCTCCTACCTCTTTTGCTTTGAACCAGTCTTACTCCCTATCTCTCCCTCCTTCTTCTCTTTTTGCCTCTCTCCTTCCCCTCCCAAGTCTTTCTCCCATCTGTTTCTCTCTCTCTTCTTCATTTCTGTCTCTTTCTTCCCCTTGTCTTTCCCTCCCCTTTCCTTTCTTCCCTCTTTCCATATTCTCTCCCCTTCCCCCACATATAGTCTCTTTTCTCTGCCCCCCCATCCACCCCACCCTCTTTTCATCTCTTTCCTAGAGGCGGTGGCTCTATTTGACCTCTGCCTCAACCCTTTCTTTCCTGAGGTGATATTGGGAAGAATCAGATTGCCCCTTGTAGGAGGTGGGGGTGGAGACGATTCAGATCCATTCAGTTCGGGGGTGAATAACACCTTCAGAGACAGGTCTCTTCACCTGGAGAGAGTGTCTCCAGGTGTCGGTATGGGTTGTTGTGTGTGTAAGGGGCTGGTGGGGGGAGGTGTCTTGGACACCTCCTTGTGTGTTGGACACCTTGTTGTGTGTTGGTGTTTGCTGTGTCTGGGTTTATATACTTTGTGTTGTGTGTGTAGAGTATCTTCGATTGTATTTGTTTTGTGTTGTGCTGATATGGGGAAGTGGGAATCCCACCAAAATGTGGTGTATATGTGTGTCTTCTAGTGTGCACTGTGTTGTGTGTCTCTTTAGGGACAAGTAGGACTTAAGGGACAGTTGGACATGGATTTGAGAGTCAGCATGGGTATAGTTGAAAGGTCACTGGACTTGGACAACCTCGGTTCAAATCCTGTGACCCTAGGCAAATCACTTCACCTCAGTTTCCTCATTTATAAAATGTGGGGATTGGACTTTATATCCTTTAAGATTTTTTCCAGCTTTAAATCTATGGTCCTATAATCTATGAATGCCCTAGAGGGAATATGGCATTTATACCTCTGTGTGTGTGTATGTGTGTATGGGGTCACAGTGTCCACTTGGGGACGGGACTGTATGTCTAGAGTCTGGGCAGTGTTTATGAGTATGTTGGTGTTTGAATGTTGGTGTGTGTATCATATGTGTGTGCCTGCATGTGATGGGAGGAAGGGAGGGAGAGGGAGAGGGAGAGGGAGAGGGAGAGAGAGAGAGAGAGAGAGAGAGAGAGAGAGAGAGAGAGAGAGAATGAGGTGTGGTAGCAGTTAAGGCTAGGCTTTGGTGTTATTGTAGTTTAGATTGTGAGTTTGGATATACAACCATGTATGAGTATATGTTTTGCGTTTGATAATTTTTTATATGTTGTTGGGGAGAGGTTTTTGGGAGGTATCCCTTTTGGCAGTTTATATTGTAGATATATTGTAGGCATGTAGAAGGTATATATGCCCATATGCCTCTATATTTAGTCACATGTTTTGAGTTCATGTTATTAGTTAGATACTTTGTCCCCACTGTTGGAAATTTAAGGTTCAGGGATGCTTCTGACTCTGAGTGGGGTGAATGTTTATGTCATTTGTGTGAGGTGTATGTTGACATAAGTATATATGTTGGGATGGCAGGTATGACGGTGTGAAGGCAAGGAGAAAAGACAATGTGGGGGAGGGAGAAGTTCTTCTAGAACTTTGAGGGGAGAAAGCTTGGTCCACCACTTGCTGTGGCCTTTTCTGAGCTGCTTTCAGTGTCTCTCTCTGAGGTCAGTCTGAAGGCAAAGTCTGTGAGCTTAGGGTTGCAAACATTTTCTAAGTTTTGGGGAGCTCCCTGGGGCATGTTCTCTCCCACTTAATGAGTCTCATCCTGGGAGATCCTTCTCCCCCACCCCAGCCCTGAGTGGAGAGGATACATCAACTCTAGTCTGCCCCCCCATCCACCCCACCCTCTTTTCATCTCTCTCCTAGAGGCGATGACTCTGTTTGACCTTTGCCCCAACCCTTTCTTCCCTGAGGGGATATTGGGAAGAATCTGATTGCCCCATGAAGGAGGTGGGGGTAGAGGGGATTCAGATCCATTCAGTTCGGGGATGACTGTTCACAAGCACTTTCCTCCGATAGGCAATACAGATATTATCTACCTTTTTTAGATGAGGAAACCGAGGTTCATAGAGGGAAATGTCTTGTCTAAGGTTGCACTGGAAGTTTGTGGCAAGCAGAGTGTTGATATGAAGCTGGGTCCAAATCATGGTCCAACTCAATGAGCTTTCCACAACATCCTTTTCTTTATTCTTCTTTTGCAGTACTTCCAAATGACTTTACTTTCTACAAGCCTCTCTCTCTCTCTCTCTCTCTCTCTCTCTCTCTCTCTCTCTCTCTCTCTCTCTCTCTCTCCCCTTCCCTTTTTTCATAATACCTGTCTTTTCCATTCCCCTTTGGGAATTCCATATAGGGAATGGGGGAGTAGGACCAAGAAAAAGGAGAATCTTGTTTCCTTCAGCTTTGAAAAGAGAACTTTGTTGTTTCCTCTTTTCAGATCTGATGTGCTGGCAAGGGACAGAGGTGGGTGATGGTGGGGGGGGGGTAAAAGCTTGGGGGGGGTGTTGTATGGGAGAAGAAGGAAGATCAGAGAAGGTGGAGGGAGTGGAGGAGTAAAAGGAAGAGGGGAGAGGGAAGAAGGAAAGGAAAAGGATAGGAGGGGGAGGAGAGAGTGAAGGAATACATGAAGAAATGGGAAAGGGAAGAGGGAGAGTATGAGGAAAGGAGTGACAGAAGAGACAAGTAGGAGGGGAGATAGATGAAGAAAAAGAGGGAGGTGAGAATCCATGCAGTGGATAGAGGGCCAGGCTTGGAGTCAGGGAGACCTGAGTTCAAATATGTTCTTAGACACTTACTAGCTGTGTGACCCTGGGCAAGTCATCATCAATTCCTTATCTGGAAAATGAGCTGAAGAAGGAAATGACAACCCACTCCAGTGTCTTTGCCAAGAAAACCCCAAATGAGGTCACGAAGAGTCAGGCACGACTGAAGTGACTGAATAACAATGAGAATGCCGAAGGAAAAGGAGGAGGAGCAGGGAGAAAGTGGGAGCTGAAGAGAGGAAAGGGAAAAGAAAGAGATGAGAGAAGGATAAACTTTCAAGCACTTCTGATCACCTACTATATGCCAGGCACTGTGCTAAGCATTGGTGTTATAAATAAAGGCAAAAAGCAGTCCCTACTCTTAAGGAGTGCACATTCTAATGAGGGAGATAATGTGTAAACAGCTATCTATGTACAAACAGATATATACAGGATAAATTGGGGGCAATTGAAGAGGGAAGAGACTAAGATTAAAGGAGGACTGGAAAAGGCATCTTGCAGAAGGTGGGAATCAAGCTGTGATTTGAAGAAAACCAGGAGAGTGATGAAGAAATGATTTCTAGGCATGAGGGACAGCCAATCAAAATGCAGAGTCAGAAAATGGAGTGTCTTGTTAAAAAATGGCAAGAAGGCCATTGTCAGTGTCTCAGAGGGGAGGTGTAATAAGACTGAAAGATAAGGGGTTATGAAGGGCTTTGAACATCAGACAGAGGATTTTATATTTGATTCTGGAGGTGATATGCAGCTGCTGGAGCTTATTGAAAGGGGGGTGATAACAGGAAATGAGGAGAAGGGGGAAGGAAAATGATGGGAAAGGGGGAGAGATGAGGAGATGAAGGGGAAAGGGAAAGGAGCAGATGAGGGGGAGAAAAAGGAGGCAAGGGGAAGAGGAGAAGAAGGAATGAAAGAAAGGGAGAGGACACAACATGGGTAATAAAGGGAACATCACTTATGGGGATGAAGGAAGAAGAAGAAGGGAGAGAGATGAAAAGAGGAGAGGAGGGAGGAAATGAAGGGAAGAGAGTAGGAGGAGAAAAGTATTGAATAATGGAGATCCGAGTTAGGGGGAGCTAAGATGTTGCCCCATGTCGTCTTCCCATTTTCTGCTCAGCATCACTGTAGACTGATGCAGAGTATCAGGGCAAAGCATAGCAGAGTAATTTGTGTTCTGCTCTTTTCTGTTTCTCTGTGTCTCAACTGTTCTCTCTCTCAGGTCAAATCAGCAAGTATGTAAGGGCCTACTGTGTGCCAGGCATCTCTCCGACTCTGTGTCTGTTTTTATTTTCTGTCATCTTTTTGTCTCTGTGTATGGCTTCTTCTCCCCATCCTTCCATTCTTGCCTCCATATTTCTCTCCATCTGTCTCCTCCCTTTCCTCCCATTTTGTCTTCCTCTCTCTGTCCTCTTCCTTTTCCATTTCTGTCTTGCCCCTACCCCCTACTTTTCCATCTCCGAGTTCTCTCTAAGTCTGCTCTCTGGCTCAACCCTTCCTTGGCAGGTTGGAAGGAATTAAGTGGTTTTGATATTAAAGGCAGGATATTAAGTAAAGTTGGTAACAATTTAGCAAACCCCTATGTAGATTCAGAGAGGCAGTATGGTAGTGGATAGCGAGCTAACCTTGAAGCCAGGAAGGTGTGAGTTCGAGTTCTGTCCCTTATACATGCTATATGAGGCTGGACAAGTCTCAGAACCTGAGCACTCGTAGCTGAGAATATGTTGACCTACCTTGGTGGAAGGTGTCTTCCTCACCTGGGATTTGCCTGTACTAATGAAATCATAGGTCTGGAATCTGTAGAGGCAGCTGGTGTTTCAGTGGATCATTTGGTAGGTCTGGAGTCAGGAAGACCTGAGTTCAGATCTAGCCTTAGACACTTACTGGTTGTGTGACCCCGGGCAAGTCACTTAATCTTTGCCTCAACTATAAAATGAAGATAATACTAAGAAGTTGTTGTAAGAATCAAATGAGATAATTAAAATATGTAAATAAATCACTTAGTATTATTTCTATTTTCCCTATTTCCTCGGGTTTGGCTGCCTCATGAGGTGATACAAAGGAAGAAGGGCTTTATCATCCTTGAGCTTCCAGTCTGGGGATTGGAAAGACAGGTTAAAATCTTAGAACTAAAGCCACTGAACATCCCCACCCAGAAAGGCCGCTTAGTCTGGTGTACAATGAGTTACGGAATCCTGAAATGTTGAGGGAGGAGTAGTTAGGATCAGGTATGTGTAGATGTGTTGGAGTGTGGAAGGGGGAGGCCAATCTAGGAAGGCTTCCTGGAGCCGGGGCTTGTTGACCAAAGTCCTGAAGGAGGACAGGGCTGGGGAAGGAGGGAGGGAGACAGAGGAGGACACAGAAGCTAAGTAGGTTATCTGACTTGGGGCCTATGTACCAAAGCAGTAGCTAGTGGATACAGGTGGATGAGGAGGATCTCTCTGAGAGATTGGTGTCTAATTCATATAATAAGTGATTAATAAATGCTTATCGACTTGCCTCAGGGCCCACTGCTTTATAGGGCCATTGTCCAAAAGGCTTCCTTATCCATGAAATTCTGCCTATATTGTGGGGTGTCTGGGGCAAGGAAGGTCACTGCCATTTGAAAGATGGTAATGAACAGGTCCTGGGCAGTTAGGTGGTGAAGTGGGTAGAGCTCCAGCCTAGAGTCAGGAAGATTCCTCTTTCTGAGTTCAAATCAGGCATCAGACACTTACTAACTGTATGACCCTGGGCAAATCACTTAATCCTGCTTGCCTCAGTTTCCTCATCTGTAAAATGAGCTGGAGAAGGAAATAGCAAGCCACTGAAGCATCTTTGCCAAGAAAATCCTAAATGGGGTCGTGAATAATCAGACATGACGATAACATCAATGTGGGAGTCCAGAGAAAGGAAAGTATTGACCCAGAGTCACTCAGTGAGTCCAAGGTGGACTCAGAATTTGAACTCAGGTCTCAGGCCTGGCAGCCCTGGCTATTCCCTTTTGTACAATACTGCCTCCCTGGCTTGGATCCCAGCCGCCTGTGGTGTGGAAAGGATTATTAATGACCCTCTGGCTCAGGACTCACAGGCAGGAAACAGCTCGCTGGCCATAGCTGGGGACCTGCTCCATGCTGGCCCCTCCAACCCTGCCAACTTTCTCTCTCAACTGGTGTCAGTGCCTGTGTTATCTCCCAGGGTCCCCTTCATCTCATGTACTCTCCTCAACTCCCCACAGACCCCTTTAAAGAAAGGACTGGTCTTACCTTTGTTTTCCCTTGAATCTTTTTCTGTCTTTGTGGTTCTCTTTTTCTTTTTATTTCTGTTTCTTTGTCTTTGTGTCATTTTGCTCCATCTCTGTATCTACTTCCCTCTTTCTCCCTCCCTTTACTCCTTTTTGTTCTGTTTTTCTCTTTCTTGTTTCAGTATTAGTCTGTCTCTCCTTGTCCCTGTCTGTCTGTTCCTTTCTGCTCATCCCTATCCATCTATCTCTCTTCCAGTCTGTTCATCTATCTCTAATCTCTTAGTCTCTGCTTATCTCTTCCTCTGTCTGTCCCTCTTTGCCATCTCTCTTTTTCTGTCTTCTTGCCTCTCTCTGCCTGCTTAACTCTAGTCATCTCTCTGTCTGTCCATTGAGCTCTTTGTGTCTGTCTGTCTCTGTTTTTGTCCACCTGTTTCTGTCTCCTTGCCCTGGTCCTATCTGTCTCTCTACCTATGTCCATCCCTTCACGCCTATTGATTTTTTCCTGTCTCAGCTTGTCTGTGTCTCTGTCCATCTGTTTGTTTTGTCTGTCTCTGCTTGTGTCTATATCTGCGCTCGTCTCTATCTCTGCACACATTTTTTTTTCCTGTACCTGTTGGTCTTTGTCTGTCCGACTCTGCTTGTCTGTGTCTCTGTCTGTAAGGCTGCTGCTAGGTTTCCAATGCCACTAGTCCCAATCTCCCCTTCCCCCACCCCCAACTGCTGTTCCAACATCAAAGCAGACGCTCTAGGACACAAATCCCTGGATTGGAGTTAGGAGGCCCAGGTTCTGGTCTCAGCCTCTGCTGCTGTTTGTTATGTGACTGTGACCAAGTCTCTTCCTGTCCCACCCCCCACTCCCACTCCACACTCTCTACCCTGGGATTGAATTTCTCCCTTTTTGATAAAAAGGGGTTTGGCTGATGGTCTGCTTAGTGCCTTCCAGCTCTAATGCCCTAAGATTCTAATATCCTGTGGTTTCAAACATGACTGCCTAGAGGCAGCTGAAGCCACGGGCTCTGTTAACGTCAATTTTTAGTTATTAAAAAAAAGTAACAAGCAGCAGTGGAGACAGATCATTACAGACGCCAGACGGTATAGGGATGGGGAGATGGGCAGAGACAGGGAGAAGCTTTTTCTGAGGAGTGGGGCCCAAGGGGCTTAGGAACTGAAGGGGAGGCACAACACCTTGTCCCTAGGTAGCCCCTGGTCTGAGGAGGAGGCAGTGCTATGTCTAAGGAAACATGCAGCTTCTGTCCTCGGGGAAGTCTGGAATGGAGGAAGAAGCCATAGCTCCAGCTCTTGAGACAGCCCAATCTGTGGGACCTTGGCCTCTACCCTTGGGAGAGCCTGGATTTGACTGGGGAAATAGCCCCTTCTCTGAGGAAGCCCCCTGTCTGATAGGAGAGACAGAGTCTCTGGCTGCTGTAAGAGAGTGCTGGAACTGAGTGGGGCTCCGTAGTCTTGCCCTCTGAGGGCTCCTAATTTTGCAGAGGGGAATGAGATGCAGCCCCTTCACACACAGTGGCCCACGACTCACCCTAGGAACTTCCTTTCCCCCATTTGGCTGCTTGGGAAACCAAACAACAGTCATCAGCAGGGCTGGAAGAATGGGAGGTCTGCTTGCCAAGTTCTCCATGGACCATTGGGGAGCGTGTGTGCTGGCTGAGGCTGGACCAGCATTCTTGGCATCTACAAACAGTCTGTCCCTGACCCAAGGTGTTACCCTGAGCAAGTCACTTTCCCTCCAACCTTCCTCCCATCATTGGGGATTCCTGCAGGAAATGTGGTCAAGTGAGTGGAGCTCTGGATTTGGAGTCAGGCCACTGGCAATTCTGATACCGGCCAACTTTGGGACCCTGAGCAAGCCACTGCATTTCTCTGATTCTCAGTGTCTTCCTTTATAGAAAGGGGCTAATAATTTTTTGTACTAATCACCTCATAAAATTGCGGGGAAAGGACTTCGTCAATCTCAAAAGCACAAGAGAAATGGGAGCCATTCTAACCCTGTGACACATAGACTGAGTATATCCTATACATATGTGCAGGCATATCTTTTTTATTTGATAGTAAACTCCTTGAGGGCAGGGCTGTGATGGTTTTTTAAGAAAAAAGGCTCATATCCTTAGAACTGAGCAGAAGACCTTGCGCATAGGTGTTTAATAGAGATTTGTTGAACTTTTTCCCTCCAGTGCCCCCTGAAAGTCAGGCATAGTAAATAGAAACAATCCCCATTTGAGATGGCCCATTTTGGCTGGAATGTACAGTTTGTGATGGGAAGCAAAGTGAAATAAGGCTGTAAAGAAAGGTGAGGTCAAGATGGTTGAGACTCTAGAGTGGTGTGCTATGTACCTTGTGTTTTATTCCATGGACAGTAGGAGCCACTGAAGAGTTTTGAGGATGGGAATGTCATAGTTTGACCTGTGACTTAGGAAGCTTACTTATTGTAGCAGCTTGGGCAGATGTTCAAGTTTGCAAGCAAAAAGGCTAGCACAGGAGTGAAGGTAAGAGGTGATGACCCTGTGGCTGAAGAGGGAGAGGGCTGGACCTTGAGGCAGGAAGACCTGAATTCGAATTGTACCTTAGATAGTAGCTAACTATGTGTCTCTGGGCATGTCACTTAACCTTTGTCTGCCTCGGTTTCCTGATCTGTACAATGGAGGTGATAATAGTACCTATCTTGCAGAGTTGTTGTGAGGATCAAGTGAGATATTGGTAGAGCACTTAGCATGGTGCCAGTAACCATGTACATACATGATATTTACAGGGTCAATGGGAAGTCATCTTAGAGGACCCTTCCCTCTGCTGATTACCTCCTAGTTACTCCATATAGAACTTACCTTGTTCACATGTTTGCATGTTGTCTCTCCCATTAGGCTATAAGCTTCTTGAGGACAGGGACTATTTTTTGACTCTTTTTGTATCCCTGGCACTTAGCACAGTGCCTAGCAAACAGAAGATGTTTAATAAATGTTTATTGATTGATTGAGTAGCTTACTAGCTGTGTGGCCTTGTATTATTCAGTTGTTTTGCAGTCATATCCAACTCTTTGTGACCACATTTGGGGTTCTCTTGGCAAAGATAATAGAGTGATTTGCCATTTTTTTACTAGATTATTTTACAGATGAGGAACTGAGGCAAATGGGGTTAAATGAATTTCCCAGTAAGTATCTGAGGCTAGATTTGAACTCAGGTCTTCCTGACTCCAGGCCTGGTGCTCCATCCATTGCACCACTGGCTGCCCCATGTGGCTTTGTATAAGTCACTTAAACTCTCTGAGCCTTGGACTCCATGATCTCTAGGTCTTCTTCCATCTCTGAGTATATTGGTTTCTGGGTTCACTTTTGACCAGGGAAATGAGACTCACATACTTAGCATCTCAGAAAGAATCTGGGACTGGGAGTCCAGGACTCTGTTCTAGATCCAGTTCCACACTGACTTGGTGTGTAACCTTGGGCAAATCCTTTCTCCTTCCTGGGCTTCAGTTTTCTCCAACTGTCAAATGAGAAGATTTGACTAGTGGTCCTCACATTTTTTTCCAGCTCTGAGAGCCTCTGATTTTGTTAGACTGTGGGAACTTAGACCAGGAAGAGATCATGAAACAGGGAAAAGGACCCACATGGGCAAGAAGATTTAGGGAAACCCTTTTCATGGTGGTAGAATATTGGAAATTGAAGGGATGCCCATCAACTGAGGAATGGCTGAGCAAGCTGTGAAATGGGAATGTAATGGAATGCTGTTGTGTAATGAGGAGGGAGGATGCTGGATGAGCTTCCTGGGAAAAGTGCGCTGGGCTTTTGATGAATGGGGAAGATCCTCAATGGGAGAGAGAAGTGGGAGGCTCTTCCAGAATCAGCAGACACTGAAAGCTAAGATTTCAGAGGCTGTCTAGTCCAGTTCCCTCATTTTACAGAGAAGAAAATTGAGGTCAAGGAAGACTATGTGACTTGCCCATAACCCACTAGGTAATGGGCATCTGTGGGAAGATTTGAATCCAGATCCTCTGACTTCAAAGTTAGTGATTTTTCTACTATTCCATACTACCTCCAGGGTATAAGCAAGCAAAGACCTGGAGGCCAGTCTAGGTAGGAAGATGGTATGTGAGTTTGGTGGGGGGTGTCAGTGAGGATCTGGACCCAGTTTGTTGGGGAGTAGGGAGAGATTAGGCTGGAGAAGGAGATTCAAGTGAGATTGTTGGGGGGAATCTCAATCCTCCTACACCGTAGAGTAATATGTTCTCCCATCAGGTGCTAGGATCTTTCACTGACTCTTTGGTGGTGGCATTGTTGACATCTCCTCCCTTGCCCAAGGGAGTGATGTTGCCTTTTGGGTGGAGATATCTTGGGGGGAGCCAGGGCAGGGGACTAGAAATGGGGAGGAAGTTCTCATCATTTCCTCAACAGCCAGACATGGCTGGGTTGAGATTGGTCATCACACAGAAGACAGGAACAGAGAGTGGCTCATGAATACATGGTCCCATGGGGCAGGGCCTGGGGTGGGGGAGACTCAAGGTACAGCCCAAGGGGTAGGCATACTCAAGGGAGTATCAAGGGTTACTAGGGAGATCCCTGGAAAGAGTCATGTTCAGGGAGACCACCCCTTGCAACCAGTCACACTTGGAGGTCTGATAATCCTTAAGGGAGATCTCCTAGAGATCCATCTCCAGAATTACAGCCTCACTCTGAGAGACCTCTAGAGTCAACTAGATCAAAGTTACAGTCACACTGAGAGGTCCCACAGAAAGCCACACTTAGATACAAAGTCATACTCAGACACCTACAGATAGTCACACCCACACAGAAAACCACACCCTTATAGTCACACCTGGACATAGTCATATAGGGAGAACCTCCAGAAACATTTGCACCCAGAGATATAGCCCCAGTTAGGAGGACTCCTTTGGAGATAATCATACCCAGAAATATAGTCACATTTAAAGAGATCCCAAGAGACCTTCACAACTATAGATACTTTTGGAGTAGTCACCTTCATGAGATACAGTCCCAGTAGGAGATACAGCCTCACGCCAAGACCCTGTTGTAGGGGGAGTCAGTGCTGTATGATGGTGGTGGTGGTGGAGTGTGGGACAAGGCCACAGAACCATCCTCAGGGAGACTCATGCACAAGATGGACGGATGATGCATACTTGTATCCTAACACAGACATGTGGCATTACAGGAACACAAAGAAATTCCCATATACAGATACCAGTGCATGGCCTCCAATGACATCTTTTCTTTAGAGATAGGGCTCAGGGAGGCGCAAATGCGATCCTGGCTCTAAGGATGGGCACAGCTGGGAGCCCAGGCCTGGCTTAAGAACCCTGAGGCTGTTTATTTCTGAGCAATGATGGGTTCCTGCTTTCTCTCCTAGCCCCCCCCCCCCCCCACCACATGCTTCAGCTCAAAGCTGCCAAATCGAATCAACCCCCTGCGCCCGAGCCAGCCTGGCACGGGGGCCGACAGCTGACGAAGCTGGATGGCGGGAGGCAGAACAGATCCTATCTCCCCCTCCCCCTGGAGCCCAGCCAGGCTCAGAATATCCCCATTATTTGGGTTTCTAGGCAGGACAAGGGAGACTTGGGCCCTACTTTCAGGGAGCCTAAAGTCTGAGGGGTTTTACTGGAGTCCCCTGGAGCTAATGCCTGATGGAGCTAGAGATCTGAGGCAAGAGGTGGCAGCCCAGCTGAAGGATGAACCCAAGGTTTAGGGCTCAGGGCAGGCAGACCAGAGACTTGCCCTGTCCTGCTATCTCCTCCCTTACTTTCCCCAGCCCCTCTCTCACCCCCAAGACATTGCCCAGGCTATGTTGGCAGCTGCAGAAGTGGGCTTCTGTCCTGAATTTTGTACAGGCTCAACCAGTCTGAAACAGGACTCTTCGTCCCAGCTTGTTCACTGACTCATTGGGAAGTTCCTTCTCCAATCTGAACCTTAGTTTATTTTTCTGTAGAATGAAGGAGGCTGCACTTGGGCCTTCTAACTTCAATGTTCTATGATGTTTCGAAGTCCTTCTAGATCTGATGTTTTATATTCTAAGTTCTAAAGTCCCTTCCAGCTCCCGCTTCTGTCTTCCAAGGGCCCTTTCAGGTTGAATGCTCCATATTCCAAGGCCCTTCCAGCTCTAACAATCTTTGTTCTTTGTTCGGTCTTTGAAGGACTTGCCAGTGTAGGACTCTACGTTCTAAGGACTCTTCCAGTTTGGATTTTCTGTGATACTTTTCTCTATATTCCTCTCATCTCTGTCCCCTTGTTCACTTCTAGGTTGTATAAAATCATGCTCTTAAATAGTCTTTCCCTCCTGATGTCCTCATCTCTGTCATCAGTATCGTCATCTTCCAAAGTGTGTATCTTTGGAAAACTTTCTTCTTCCCCTCCCTATGGCTCTGCCCTCTCTTCTCCATCTTTTCCTGTACCTTCGGAGGTCTAGAGAAACCTCTCTCTCTTTGACTTTACCCTCTCCTCTCCATCCCCACCTGGACCCTTGGAAGTCACTCTCTCTCTCTCTCTCTCTCTCTCTCGCTTTCTCTCTCTTTCTCTCTTTCTTCCCTCCTCTTCCTCCTCCTCCTCCTTCTCATTCTCTCCATTGGAAATCTCTTTTTTTCACTTTTCTGTGACTCTATTTTCTCTTCTTCATCCCTGTAGGATTGCTGGAGCCCAGGGCTAAGCTTTTCTTATTTTGTCTACTTCAGTCCATTACTGTAGGCTCCAAACTGTCCTTTTCCCCTCTAGTTTCTTCCCTCCATCCCTCTTGCACATGGGGCTGGAGTCACCTTTCCACAGCTTACATCTTTCTCTCTTCTGCTCAGCAAAACATCTTAACTTCCATGGTCCCAGGAATAAAGTTTGGATTCCTTAGCTGGGTAGTTCAGAGGATAGAGTTCTGGGCCTGGAGTCAGGAAGACCTGAGTTCAAATCCAGCCACAGACACTTTCTATCTGGGTGACCCCCGGCAAGTCACTTAGCCTACATCTACCTCAGCTTCCTCAACTGTAAAATGAGAACAAGGATAGTGCTCACCTCCTGGGTTGTTGTGAGGATCCAATGAGGTCATTTAAGTCCTTAGCACTGTGCCTGGTTCTTAATAGATGCTTGTTTTTTTCTTTGGATACTTCACAACCATTATGTTTCCCCAAATGTTTTCTTCTCTGGGCTCAGCATTCCCTAGCTTCTAGTTGGATTATTATAATATTTCATCATCACGATCACTGTTACAGTAATCATTAGCATTGTTAAGGCCTCGAGGGTCAGGCTCAGGCCAAGGCCATGTCCTTCCCCTCAGTCCAGGACTCTCCTAAGGTATGGGTTATGAATCCTCTTCAGACCAGGAGCTTCTTGAGAGCAGAGACTGTCTTTGCCTGAGCCTTGGCTCTCCCAATGGAATCTTTTCTCCCCTTCTAGATCCTGGGCATCTTGAAGGCAGGGCTACATTGCTTTCCTCCCTAAGACTTTCTGTCTCTTCTCCCCATGCTCAGCTTCCAGTCTTACTCCTCAGTTGGGGGTAGGAAGTAGGGTTGTCAGCATAGGGTAGGAGTACCTCCCCATGTCTGGGCTTGACTGCTATTTTAGGGTCTCACCTGTCAAGGTCCCAAACAGCTGAACAGGAGTCTTCTCCTCTCTTCTGTCTCTCTGACTCTTCTTTCTGTCTCCTTTTATCTTCCTTCTCCCCTTCCTTTTATCCTGGGGCCTTAAAACTCCATGGGGGTACACCCTGATTTTTATCCAAGGCTTCCTGTGTGCTCAGATCTGTGCCCGGCCACACAGCAGGGAAGACAAGGGGAAGAAGAGGAACCCTGGGCCCTACCTTTTTCTTCAGCTTAACTAGAGATGGGGGAGGGTTTGGAGGGGACTCATATTCAAGAGACAGAGAAGACAGGAAAGAGAATCAATAACTAGGTTGGGGTTTATATTCTCAGGGATGTGGGGGTTCAGAGGAAGAGAACTCAGTGCTGGCTAGAGTGAGCAGGAAGGGCTTCCTAGAGGAGATCCAGCTCCAAAGAGCAAGTTGAGATTATTTTTAAACAACATATTAAATTAAAAATCTTTTATTTTTAGTCTCCTCTGTTTCTTAGTATATCCCTCCTACCTTCCTTAGCCCTCCTTTTTAAAAAAGGATAAAGAAGAAGGAGAAAGGAAAAAGTTCAGCAAAACTAACCAATTCTTCAGTGTTCCATATCCATAGTCCTCCACTTCTGCAAAGGAGGAAGGGAAGGACATTTTCTTAAATCTCCCCCAGGACCAAGGTTCTTGGTCATATATTATATAATTATTGAACATTATTATATAATGTTCAGGTTTATTTCTCCCACCCAACCCCTTTGTTATTCATTCTGTCTACAATGTTGTAAGTCTTTGTGGATGTTTTTTTTTCTGGTTCAGCTGGGAGAGTTGAGAAAATAGTGGCAGTGTGGTGTAGTGAATAGAGTGCCAAATCTGGAGTCAAGAGGACTCATCTTCCTAAGTCCAAAGCCAGCCTCAGTCCCTTACTGTGTGTGACCCTAGGCAAGTCACTTAACCTTGTATGCCTCAGTTTCCTCATCTGTACAATGAACTTGAGAAGGAAATGGCAAACTACTCCAGTATTCTTGCCAAGACAACCCCAAGTGGAGTCATAGAGAGTTGGATATGACTGAAAAACAACCCAACCACCACCACCAATTTCTTGGGTTTACTAAGTATTTTCATAACAACCCTGTTCAGGCTCTTGTTCATTACTTCGTGTATCAATATCCTTTTAGGATCATAAGTTAGGGCTAGAAAATACCTTAGAGGTCATGTAGTGCAGTCTTTTCATTTTTTATAGATGAGGAAACTGAAGCCCTCAAAAGTTAAGGGTCTTCTTCAGGGTCATGTAGTAAGGTGACCAAGATGGGAGCTTTCAGCTCATCCTCATATGTCATGATTTCAAGGCCATTCACTATCCCTGGTTGCCCTGGTCTGTCATCATCCTTCATAAAATGCGGTTCTGGAACTGACTACATTATTCTAGATATGGATGTTGTCCTTCATTCTCTAAGAGGAGCAAAATTATATCCCCATGCTGGGGTCAAGGCACTGGCTGGTCAGACCAATAGGAGCTCAGAAGGCTGTATCTATCACAGATTGGGCACAAATATTCCATATGTCTAGATACGCTCTGACCAGGGCAGAGACCAGCACAATTATCATTTCCTTAATCCTAGACATTATGCCTCTCTGAATGTGATTTCACCTTTTTTTGACTGCCATATTGTGCTTTCATCTCAAGTGGAACTTTTGAAAATGAATGGCTATCTGTCTAGGCCTCCTCCATCAGGTACGTACTTGTCTAGTTGATTTCTTGAGCCCATCTAATACTTTACTTTTATTCCTTTTCCCTTTCTTCTAATTAGATTTAGCCTATCAGGATCTCTTTCTCTGACTTACTTATAAATGTTTGTAAACTGTGTGAGCCCATTGCAGATTCCTAGAGCCTCTCTCCAGAGACATGGAAACCATTAGTGACCACTAACAGTTTACCAAATTTTGGCAAAAAGAAAAACAACAAAAAAAAAAACAAACCAAAGTTTACCAAGTTCTCTTCTAACTGATGGGTCTTTTTTTTTTTTTTGAGGCAGTCAGTGTTAAGTGACTTGCCCAAGGTCGCATAGCTATTAAGTGTCCAAGGCCAGATTTGAATGCAGATTCTCCTGACTCCAGGGGCAGTGCCCTATCAACTCTCCACCTAGCTGCCCCTTTTAGGTAACAGCTTGGTATTTTCCACAAGAACAGCATAAGATTGTGTCAAATGTTTTGTTAAAAACTAGGCATATTATATGACTTTGTGATTCTGTACTTGTAACATTCCCCTCTTAGCCTAGTGACATTTTTAGGACAAGAGGTTCCTCTGGCATGATTTGTTCTTGAGAAAACCTATCTCTTTCGTAATCAGTGTAACCTTTTATTAGTAATAATCGCGGTAATAATATTTATATGTTGATTTAATGTTTGCGAAGCACTCTGCACAATCTCATTTAAGTTTAAGTAATCTTTTTAAAAATAAGCTTCTATTGATATTTTCTGTCTTTCACATCATGCCAGGTATGTTTCCTTCTTCCCCTCTCAGAGAGTCATCTCGAATTCGAGAGGAAAAAAAATAAAGAATTAAAAAGTCTGAAACATGGGTAGTGTGAAATGCCTGTGCGCCTCCCACCTCCACGGAGGGCTAGGGTGGCAGCGTCCTCTCGTGTTTGTTCACTGAGTCCTGTGTGCTCTTTACATTAAGTTATATTTACTTTCGATTTTTGGTGTATCTTTCCTTCTACTTTACATTGTTGTAATCATTGTGTCTATTGCATCCTCAGCTTTGCTTCCTTAGTTTTGCGTCAGTTCATATTGATTTTCCCACACTTCTTTGTATTCATCCCACATCATTTATTACAGCATAGTAATATTCCATTCCACTCATGTACCATAGTTTGTTTAACTATTCTCGATTAATGGGCATCTATTTTGCTTCCAATTCTTTGCTATCACAAAAAGTGTTGCTGAAAATATTTAGGAATCTATGGGCACTTTGTTTTTACTGATGGTTTCCTTGGAGTAGAAGCCCAGTAGAGATCTCTGTATGGACATTTCAGTCATTTTACTTGCCTAATTCTAATTAAGCAGTCCTATTTTTTTTTTAAATTAAATCATTTAAATCTCACAACAACCCTGGGAGGTAGGTACCCTCTCTGTTTTACAGATGATGAAACTAAGGCAGACAAAGGTTAAGTGACTTGCCCAGTGACTTACTTGTCTTATTCAGTCATTTCAGTCATGTCTGACTTTTTTGTGATCCCATTTGGGATTTTCTTAGCAAAGATTCTGGAATCATTTGCCATTTTCTTTTTCAAATTATGTTATGGATGAGGAAACAGGTAAACAGTATTAAGTGACTTGTCCAGGACCATGCAGCTAATAAGTGTCAGAGGGGGTATTTGCACTCAGGAAGAGGAGTCTTCTTGACTGCAGGCCCAGCACTTTACCTACTGTGCCATCTAATGACTTACTGCTTAGAGCTGGTAAGTGTCTGAGGCTGAATTTGAACTCAGGTCTTTTTGAGTTCCCACCGTGCCACCTAATTGACTAGTCAGCACCCCCTGTAACATGTTCTGGAATTTTGTTGGGATTCAAAATCAGGTTCAGTGGCTTATGATTTTGCAGGTTCTCCTCCTAGTTTTGAAAATTGGGAAGGCATTGCCCTTCTCCCATCCTGGGGCACTTCTCCCAGACATGAACCCCCTGAGGGCCAAGCCCGCATCCCTTCTTCTTCTTTCTCCCCAGACTAAGAGCTCTCCAGGACTTAGTGACTTTGGGATGGCCTAAAGAGCAGGCTCAGAGCCCTGGGCCCCTGGGGAGCCTGGAGGAAGCCAGGAGCCTAGCCCATCCAGTGCTCATCCTGGTTGGTGGTATCTTGGCATTCCCTAAGCAAAGCACTAACAGTTCATGACTCCTCTCTGGGCTGTCAGTGAGTGGCTAATTGGTGTCGATCCTTCATTGCCTGCCCTTCTGCTCTCTGGTACTGAAGCTCTAGTGTTTCCAATTAGTGTCTCTGGAGCTACCCGAAAAGCCTGGGCTCTTCCCGCCATGAGATGGATGTCTCCAGGGAGGCTGTACAGCCTTTGATGATGTGCAGCCTCTGCCCTCCATCCCCTTCCCTAGCACTTCCTTGTCTCCCTGTCCAGCCCAGTCCAGCCTGAAAGCTCTTCTCTCAGCTCTTCCTCCTCTTTCCATTTGCCTTTCTTCATCAATGATGTTGTTAAAGTGGGAGAGGTGCAAGGAGCCTCAATGCTCAGCTCTGCAAGACTCCTTTACAGATGGAGCATCAGAGTCACGAGAGGGGGACAGATGTGCTCGGCATCACAGCCAGAATTAGAAAGAGGACCTGGCTTCCTTCCTTTCATCCTCTGCCACTTTTCCTTCTTGAGCTGTGGTTAGACAAGTATTGCCTTTTTGGCTATATCCCCAGGGCCTAGAGCAGTGCCTGGCGTGAGCCGGATAAATAAATGCTTGTTGATGGCTAGAAACAGGCCCTAACTTTGGGCTCCAGTCAAACATGCTGATTTTCCCCTGGGGGCAGCCAGAGTGAGGTAAACCAGCACCCTGCCCTGAGGACCCAGGTCTGATGCTTAAACTCAAACCCTGAGTGTGGGGCCTAGGTCAGAACCCCTCCCTTCCCCTCTGCACCCCCCAGGCTCCCAGTCAGAGTTTGACTGATACCAGTCATACTAGTCATAGCCAGACTCCTTCAATTCATATCTCATGCAAACCTCAAGCCTTCCAGTGTGACACACAACCCCTTACCTCAAGGGGTTCCATCTCACACACACACACACACACAGACACACACACAGACACAGACATACACACACACACACACACACACACACACACACACACACACACACATACACACACCCCGAGGTCTGAGAACCTGGGTTCAATCCTCGGTGCTGCTGTAGTCACTTGATCTCCCTCTGTTAAAGGGTTGGATTACATGACCTCTGTGACAGCCCTGTGATACCAGTGCTGTGTAATCTCCCCTAGGCACTACCAGTCTTAAATAGACATAGACTCGGTCCCTGCCCCCAAAGTCCACTCTGACATCTTTCTATACAAATCTGTCCAGGAGCCGCCAATCTAGCTGGGGAGAGGAAAGTCACACCCATGGGCATATGTTAGTGCACATTAAGGAGTGGGTCATATCTGGTGTTGGGCTATGGTTGTAACTTAATTCCTTTTTTTTTAAAATTTTATTTATTTATTTTTTAATGTTCTACAATCACTACCATAAAACTTAGATTTTTACCCCCACACACTTACCCCCCATCATCCCCCTCCCTCCCCAAGACGGCATACTACATTCTATATAGGATCTACATATACTTTCCTATTGAATACGTTTTCACTATAGTCATGCTATGTAGACAAACTAAAATAAATGGAAGAAATCATATAACAAATCAAAACATAATACATATACATACACACACACAAACATTATCTGCTACATTCTGCGAATGAATTCCATGGTTCTTTCTCTGAGTGTGGAAGGTATTTTGCCTTAGAAAACCATTGGGAATTTTTTTTTTTAAGTTCTTGCCTCATTACGAAATTCCAAGTCTACCAGAAAAAACTCTCACACACGGTGGTCGTTGCTGTGCACAAAGTTCTCCTGGTTCTGCTCCTTTCGCTCAGCTTCGAATCATATAAGTCCTTCCAGGCCTCTATGAAGTCTTCTGTTCATCATTTCTTATGGCACAGTAGTATTCCATTACATTCATATACCATAATTTATTCAGCCATTCCCCAATTGATGGGCATCCCCTTTCTAACTTAATTCTTGTGAGTTCAGAGAGGGGTAAAGTCAGTTCCGGATGGCATTGTAAGGGAAGGCTTTCTATCGGTGTTGAGACTTGAGTGGTCTGATAAGTGTGATTTAGAGTCGCAGACAGGGTAGAACCTTCCAGGAGAGGAAATGGTCAAAAATTCAGAGTTAGGAATGAGTCTGAGATTGAGTAGGTGGGGATTGATAAAGTTGGTAAGAGGGCTGGTATCTCCACCGCTGCTTTTGCCCCTGACACCTAAGAGAGCCAGGGGAAGTGAGGCTAGAGGAGGAGTTCAGCTCTAGAGGCCTTGAATGCCACCCTTCAGAGTCTAGGGAAACCATGGCAAACTCCTAAGCAGCAGGTCGCTGTGTGGTCAGGCCTGGCTTTCATGAAGGGTGTCCTGGGTGATGTTGCAGGAGGACCTGGTTAGCTCTGATCCTTTGATGGGGGAGCATCTGGGCCCTGAAGTGTAGTCGTCAAGGGGCTCTTAGGATGTAGACTTGTAGATATAATAATAGCACTAGCTAGCATTAATTTAGTGCTTACTAGTTTCCAGAGCCCTCTCTTCTTCTCCCCTCTCCCCTTAATTTTCTTTCCCTTTTCTTGTCCCTGACTGTAACTGGATGCCTGAGTCTGGCATCTGCTACCTTTTTCCCTTCTCCCTCCTGGTCCCCCTTTCCCCCACCCTCCAGGCTACAAGCATGGGAGATTTCTAGGGTTTATTCACAAAGGAAAAGAGAATCTTTGGACTAAAGAATAATGTACCAGGAGGTCATTAGATGTGTGAAGAAAAGAAACCTCTCTGACATAAATTGAGGGTCCCCTAACCCTTCTAACAAAATCTGTGAATCAAGTTTCTCCTGCCTAGCCACCCCATCCTGGTCCATTTCAGGCCTGAGAATCTAGCTCCATATGAGAATGCCATCCTCCTCACCTTCCCCCACCACTCCTCCTCACTGCCAGCCGGTTTGGAGGGGGAATTGCCCACTTGGTGTGAGGCATCCAGAAAAGAAGGCTGGAGTGGGGGTGGGCAGCTTGAGAACAGTCTTCAAAGGTCTGAAAGAGCTGTCTTAGGATGAGATTTACTTAGCTTGTCCCCAGAGGGATAGAGAGTGGCTTCAGAATCAGGATCCGGGTTCAAGTTCTGACTGATCCTGTGCCCTGGGCAAGTCACTTAACCTCTCTGTGGTCTAGGCAATTCTCAAAGACTTAAAGGTACAGAGAGGTGTCAGCCTGCCCTGGCCGAGGAATTTTCTTCATCAGATGCTCCCTCCACTAAGGAAATCGCAGGTCTGATTCTAGCCCTCTTCTCGTCAGGGAGTTGTCCCATAGTAGTAATGGGTTGCTTTGGACTAGTGGACCAGTGCTGCATTGGTAAATATTTAACAACCAGCTCTCTGGAAAAACTGCATACACAGCACACTTAAGTTTACTTATGTGCTGACAAACATTTAACAGCCAGCTCTCTGGAAAAATGCATGCATGACATGTTAAATTTAATCTTCTGTGCTGGTTAACATTTAACAACTGACTCTCCAGAAGAAGAAAAAAGATGCATATCTGATACAAATTTCAGTTGAATCTGCATTATTAACATTTTCTCCATCACTTTCTTATTAAGTCTAGACAATCAACAAAACAATAAACCAGGTCCTGGTTTGTAGTGTTTGCTAATATTTAACACTAGACTTTCAGCTCAGGCTAGCCCTTAACACACACCTGTTTATCCCTCCCTGAGGATCTTCAAGTAGAGAATGGTCCAGAAGACTTTCAAACAAGCAGTGGGAGATCATGGGAGATCCAGCAGTGCAGATCCAGGGTGGGCAGGAGTACAGTGAGCTGGGAAGCAGGGAAGGTCAAGGAGAAGAGTCTGTATTCTTTCCCATGAAGCATGGGGAGCCATGGGAGTTTCTTGAGCAGGAGAGGAATGTGATCATGGGTGGGCTGTGGGAAGATGACTGGACTGTGCACAGGAAGATGGAAGGGGAGAACAGTCTTGAGACTCTTGGAGACCCATAGCAGGCCCTGCTTTCCGCATTGCCTAAGTCTGGCAGATGAGCCAACTTCATCCTCCTCTCCCCCAACCCCTGGAGGCCTGGCATCTGGAGCGGCTCATCCCCAACCAGTCACTTTAAGGCCCCTGGTGCCTGGGAGAAGCTGTCTGTTAACATTGGCACAGGCTTGGCAGGTGCTTGGGGCTTAAGGCTGTGTGTGTTTGTGAGAGAGGGAGAGATGCCATCTGCTAGTGCCCACCTGTTGGTCTGAGCAAGGGTCAGGGAGGTTGTTGTGTTTGTATGTATTGGAGGTGGGGGAGTAGAGAGGCATGAATGTAAAAGTGGTTTTATGGATCTCAATGTCTGTCCATCCCTCCCATCCCATGGAGGGGAAAAGATGATGGACATATGACCCTTTTCCTTGACCTGAGGGAGGGTGTGGCTGACTATGTCCTGACCTCCTGAAGCTTTTCTCATCCTCCTTCTGGGATCAGGCCTCCAAGGGTACCCCCTCCTCCCCTGCTTCCCTTCCACCTCAGCTCATAAACACCAAATGAAGGAGTTCCACTTTCTGAGAAATCTTTATTGGCTATGGTGTGAGGAGTGTGTGCAGTGGACTTGGTGTGTTCTTCCTGAAGGGTCATGGCTCAGGACAGGGGAGCCCCAGACAGAAGGGAGGCCTGGCTTTATCTGAGCCTCCTTCTAGATTTGAGCTTAAAGCAGAAGACAGGAAGGAGAGGTGGGGCTGAAGAGTGGCCTGGAATACCTTCCTCCTCCTCTCCCTTTCCTCCTAGCTCCCTAACTTTCTTCCTGTAATAAACTCTGACCCTCAGAGCTGAAGGACCCTCAAGGGCATATAGATAAGCCTTCTAGCGATGCATTAAAATCCCACTCCCCCTTGTCCCCTTGGGGGTATCCAACTTCTGTTTGAATACTTTCAATGATGGGGAGGCTCATCCCCTTATGTCAACCTTTTCCACTGTGGGATTGTGCTGATTGTCAGAGCATTCTTGGTCTTGAGCAAAACCTCCCTCCCTAAAACATTCCCTTGTTCTATGCTCTGGGGGCCATTCAGAATAAAGGAAATCAGATTAATCTGGCCTGAATTACTCTGGAGGAATTCTTGGAGGTTCTTGGTGATCATGTTTTTCATGTCAGCCCTTTAGGCAACTAGATGGTGCAGTGAATAGAGACCTCTGGACCTGGATTCAGAAAGACCCGAGTTTAGAATCACCCTCAGATACTTACTAGCTGTGTGATCTTGGGCAAGTTGCTTAACTTCCCTGTGTCTCTGATTCCAGTGGCGCCTACCTCCCCCGGTTGTTGTGAAGACCAAATGAGATAATTCTTTTAAAGTGCTCGGCACATAGTAGGAGCTTCATAAAAGCTTGTTTCTGTTCTTCATGTGACAGAACTCTTTTTTTCCTCCAGGCTAAATTCTCCTTTGTTTCTTCAAACACCTTCATAGGATAGCTGCTGGTCCTTTCACTGTCCTGGACGTCCCCTCTGGACTTTTACTGCTTCCTCAAACATGGTGCCAGAAATGGGCAGGAGACTCCAGATGAGGGCTGACAAGTCCCTTCAAGGCCTATCCCTCTGTATGGGACCCTGTCTGACCTGAATCACCCTGTTCTCTTTCTTCTCTGAGCTCCCACAGCTCTTAGATTAAAAAGGACTGAAAGGATGGTATCTTGTCCCACCTGGACTCAGCCTCCTGAAGGGAGTCTTCCACTTTGCTTCTCCTTGTCTGACCCCCCTCTTTGAGAACAGGGCCCAAGTTTCTCCCTTCTGTGCCTCCTACACACACACACACACACACACACACACACTCTCTCTCTCTCTCTCTCTCTCTTTCGCACACACACACACACACACACACACACACATACACTCTCTCTCTCTCTCTCTCTCTCTCTCTCTCTCTCACACACACTCTGTGAGCTCCCTGAGGACAGGACCTGGGTTCCTTTCTCATTGCTCCACAGTATGGGGCAGCACAGGGCTTTGTGGGGATGACGGATGGGGAACAGGGCTGTAGGATGCCCTCTGTTCTATTATAGCCTCCTGGGCTGGAAGCCTGCTGGGAAGGGTTCATAGAACACAGGTGGGCCTCTCTTTGTGGCAAAGGGAAGGGAAGGGGCTGTGGGTGATGGGGAGTCCAGACCGACCCGTGCTCAGGAAATCCTTGGAAGGAACACGGTCTGTCCTGAGCCACTCACTGAACAACAACAGGAAACAGCCTTGACATGGGCAGTTGTCGCAGGGCTGCTGTTAGGGATTGGGCCTTGAGCCAATTGGGAGTGTAGGGCTGAGCATGTGGGGACTCGTGTGTGTGTGTGTGTGTGTGTGTGTATGTGTGTGTGTGTGTGTATGTGTGTCTTTGTGATGACTGTGAGCACAGAACCAAGACCTGTCACATTGTGTCTGTTTGTGAATCCTACAACACTTTGGGAGCATGTATGTGTACATATGCTTTGTGTGTGAGAGGGCCTGTGACTTGTATAATAAGGTCATTTGTATGATGGCCTGTAATGGTGTTTGTGATAGTGAGTTTTGACATATTCACTGTGGCTATGTCTCTGGCTGTTAGGGTGATGTTGTGTGTGGCTATCATGTTGGAGGAATAGTTATGGGTCTTTGTATAGCATTTGGCTCCCTCCTTCACCTCCAGCCACAACCCCTGTTCCATTTCCCAGACAGAGGAAGATACTAAGAAGAGGATTCTGGTCCCTTCTGGATATGGGCCCCTTGGGGTCAGGACCAGAGGGAGTTAGCTCCCATGACGCAGGAATGAGATATTTTGACCCAAAGACAGAATTTTCCCTGAATTCTCACATTCTTTCTGTCAGGGACTGGGGAAGGAACTCAAGGGATCCAGGGTGCACTGGGGCCTGTCTATAAACTGAATTTGAAACTCATCTCCTACCTTTTCTGAGTCCAGAAAGGATTCCTGAGGGCAGCAGGGCAGAGAGGGAATGTTTTGGGTAACTGAACAGTGGAAAGGAATTAGCTCAGTCAGCCTGTCAACTAGTGTTTATTAAGCACCTTCTAAATACTAGACACCTTGTTAAGGGAAAAGACAGTTTCTGCTCTCAAGGAGCTCCATTGGGGAGTCTGATGGGGAGAGCAGATACAAATAGCTCAACGGGAGATAATTGATAGGTCTCCCTCCCCCTTGCTCCCTCTCTGTCTGTGTTGTACTTTCTCACACTTGGATTTGTCTCTCTGTCTCTGTATCTCTCTTTTTTCTCTCGACTCTTTCTATTTTTCTTGGCCTCTTTCTCTTCCTATCTCTGTTCTCTTTCTTTCTCAGGGGGTCTGTCTTTTCTTCTTCTTCTGTCTCTGGTTTCCCCTTTGTGCTTCTTTGTCCCTTTCCCTTCCCTCTCAGACTCTGCCTCCCCTTGTCTCTGCCTGTGTGTCTCTGTTTCATCTCCATGTGTCCTTATACCTCTCTCTGTCTCTCCCTATCTGTGTGTGTGTGTCTCTTTCTTTGTCAGTGGATGTGGCCTTGGTCTTGGATGCAGCCCTGGGCCCCTGCAGCCTCATTTCATTGGACCAAATTTGCTCATGGAAAACAAGAATAACCTTATTAGTCACACAAGAACTAGAGGAGCATGGGCCTGGCTTGACCTGGTTTGGGAAGGGAGGAGAAGGAAAAAAGGTGGTGGTAGTAGTGGGGCTGGGGCTGCCACACCAGTACCTGAGGCCTGAGTCAGGTTGTCCCTGCTTCATGGCCTAATCTTGGGTCATCCTCATAGCCCTCAAAGCCCAGATTCTTCTCCCCTGAAAGTTGTCCCCCAGGCCCAATCTCCTTCCAAAGCCTGTTTGAGGCATGAGGTCTGGGTCTTAGTCCCAATTATGGACTGAGTCCTTGTGTGACCTTGAACAAGTATTTTCTTTCTTAATCTCAGTTTCCCATCTGTGAAATGAAGTCTTGTTCTCTCAAGTCTCCCTTCTCGGACATTCTTTAAACATGACAGTTCATGATTTTCTCACTTTGTTTTTAATCAATCAGTAGACATTTATTAAGTGCCTACTATGTGCCAGGCAGCATGCAAGCAGACAACCTATGTACAGTATGAATCGGAAGTAATTGATAGAGGGAAAGCACCAGAATTACAGGGGATTAGGCAAGTCTTCCTATAAAGGTGGAAGTCAGAGAGGTCAGCAGGTGGAGCTGAGGAGGGAGAGCATTCCAGGCACAGAGGATAGCCAGAGAAAGTGCCCAGAGCTGAGAGGTAGTGTGTCTTGCATATGGAAGAGTCAAAAGCCATTGTCACTGGATTGAACAACAAGAAGGCTGGCAAGGAAAGGGGGAACTAGGTTATAAAGGGCTTTGAATGACAGAGAATTTTGTATGGAACTCTGAGGCTGTTGGAGTCCTTGTCCCATTTCCTGGAGCCTAAGTGGGCGACTCAGGATGGTGTCTAGCACATAATGGGAGCTGAAGGTGGCCCAGGCCTGAATCATGGACAAATCAGAGGGGCAAGAGGGTGTCAAAGTGACTAGAGCCCTGGACCTGGAGTCAGAAAGACCTGAGTTCAAATCTTGCCTGAATCACTTCCTAGCCGTGTGACTGACTGAATCACTACAATCTCTGTTTGCCTCAGTTTCCTCATCTGTCAAATGAGGATGATAATGACACCAGTCTCCCTGAGTTGTTCTGAAGATCCAATGAGACTTCAAGGACTCTGGCTGTGATGATGACTGTTGTAGATTTTAGTGAGTTGAAATTACTCTAGCTAGGTGTGACCAAGTGCCCCTTATCAAGAGGAGGTGTGGCTTCCCTGGGCCAGGGTGTGCAGAAATGCACAACAACACATCTCTGCACAATCTCACGTGGATGGTCAGGCGACAAACCAGTATTTATTAAACATGGCCCACGGACCAAGCTCTGTTTCTGGGAATTCCGCTATTGCAGACAATACACACAATGCAGAGCTGTACACAGACGTTTCATTCATTCAACACCATGCTCCAGTCACGCATGCATGCATGCCATAGTTGTGTGACCCCGGGCCAGTCACTTAACCTTTAGAGTCTCAGTTTCCTCCTTTGTAAAATGAGGACATGGGACTTGATGCCCTTCCTACCTCCCCTCAAGGGCCTCCTGCCCTCAGTCTGGCATCCTGTGACCCGCAGTCCTCCAGAGTCTGTTTGCTTCAGTTTCTTCATCTGTAAAATGAGCTGGAGAAGGAAATAGCAAACTACTCCAGGATCTCTGTCTGCCAAGAAAACCCCAAATGGGGTCACGAAGAGTCGGACATGACTGAACATGACTGAACAACAGCTGTAACCGAATAGGGCCAAAGTCACCTCAAGAGCAAAGCTCTGAACCAGTCCATTTCAGGGCCCACAAAGAAAAAAATAACCATTTGTTCCTCCTATGCTCCACACTGTGGGCCATAAACACACTGTGGGCCCCAGCCGTGTTATATAACACAGCCACACACAGGGCTCTAGAGGGATGCCCAGCCAGGCAGTATGCAGGCAGACAGCTCACAGATAGTGTGGTTACACACAGGAAGAGTTACACTCATTGGTGTCATGGGCACATACAACATGAAGGACACTCCTAGACCTGGATACAGATCCAGACTCCCACATAGCTTCCCACTCCCACTGACAGGCCTGCCTCACTCTTGCACACACAGAAGTCCAGGGACAGATGCATGGGCTCGGGAAATGACCCTCATGCTGTTGCCAACCTGCAGAGAGCCCAGGAAGGGCTTAGCAGGAGGTTCCGGATGTTTGCTGTGCTCAGGCCCCTGAAGGCAAATAACATCAGATGTTCCAATCGTCCGAGGGAGGGTGAGGAGAGAGAAAGAGCCTGACAGGGAAGGGAGCGGGCCAAGGAGAAGGATGAGAGCAAGGGAGATGGGTGAGGGGAAGGGAGGAGGTGAGGAGGGAGAAAGCCAGGGGTAGAGGTGAGGAGGGAAAAAGCCAAGGAGGTGAGGATGAAGAGAAATGAGGAAGGAGAAAGCCAGGAAGGAGGGAGAGAGCCTGGGAGAAGGTGAGGAGAGAGTGAGCTTTCTCCAGTGGGGAGAAAGGCACTTTATCCATTTTGTCAGTCTGAGATAAACAAAGTCTAACTTTATTCAGGGGAGGGCCTGGCATGGTTTAGCAGAAACATTGGGAGATAGACCCTGAGAGAAACAGAGACATAGATATAAGTTGCTGAGACAGATGGAGGGGAGACGGTTTTCATTTTGTCTATGTGGCCCCGTCGACTAGCACAGAGACAGGGCTTTAATCACCTTATCTGGAAAATGAAAGAGTTGAGACTTAGTGGTCCCAAGGATACCTTGTTTCCCTGGGGGTGGTAGTCAGGGGGCCTAGAATATGGAGCAATGGGAGACGATGGGGGTGAGGGTAGTATGTACTGGGCTACGATCTTAGAATGAGTCACAGTATGACATGGCACCCAAAAGAGCCAATGCTATATTTGACTGTATTAACAAAAGCCTAGCGTCCAGGGCAGGAAAGGCCATAGTCCCACAGTCCTTTGCCCTTGGGAGACCTCATCTGGAATATTATATTCAGTTCTGGGCAACACATCTTAGGAAGGACGTTAACAAGACAAAAGGGTAATCATACTGGAGATGCATCACAAATTAAATTTAATTCAATAAACATTTATTAAGCCCCTCCTGTGAACAAGTTATGGTGCTGTAGATGGATATGTAAAGACAAAATAAAAAACAACCCTTGCCTTTGGGAATTCATAGCCTGAAGGTATGGAGGGATGCTTAGCCTGGAGAAAAGGAGATGTATGTAAGTGTGTGTGTGTATGTGTGTGTGTGTGTGTGTGTGTGTATGTGTATATGTGTGGGCGTGTGGGATGGGGGTAGGGTGTAGGGAGGAAAACTCTTAACAAATGTTGGAAAGACTGTTGTGGACGAAAGGGTTCTGACTTTTCCTACTTGTCCAAAGAGGGCAGAAAGTTACAAAGAGGAAGGTTTAGCTTTAATCTAAGGAAAATCTTCCTCAGAGTGCAAACAGGTAGTGAGCTCCCCAGTCCTGGAGGTCTACCAGAGCTAGGTATACTTGCTCATGTAAAGACTGAACTAGATGACATCCAAAGTCCCTTCTCACTATGGGAGTCTGTGATTTGGTGGGAGGGGGATGCCTGAAATGATCTCTGGAAGCCTGGAGGGTGGGGTAGAGTGAATGCCAAGAAGGGTTTAGAGAACAGCAAGTTCCAATTCTTTATCCTGCCCTGCCTCATCGCCCTTAACTACCCAACACCCCCCTCCCCAAGCCAATAAAGGACTATTATTAGGAACTATAACACTGCTCAAGCATTCTGTCACATTCTTGCAGCCTGGCCTAGAATAGGAGTAGCTCCCAGAACCCAAGGGGGCAGTAAGGAAACTCCCAGGGTGGGGCAGTGTCTCTGATTACAGGTTCAGAGCTGTGTCCCAGGGAAGGGAGCCACCCTTCTTCCCCCATCACCCACTTTCCGGTATACCCAATCCTGAGGATTTATACTCTTGGCTCAGGCTTTCTGATCGCCTCTCTGTCTTTGGCTGCCTGTGTCTTCCTGCTTCTATTCAGCTCCCAAACACCTCCCCTCCCAGTGCCTTTCCCTCCTCCTCCCCAAATCTGTGTCTGGGGAAAGGCCAAGGGATGATGCCAAATAGAGCTATGGGGAATGTTGTACAAAAGTGCATTGCTCTGTGTGTGTGTGTGTGTGTGTGTGTGTGTGTGTGTGTGTGTGTGTGTGAGAATACACCTTGCTGGTTGATGCAGATGCAAAGATAAGTAAGATAGCCCTTATAGGCACTGGATTTGGAATCAAAAGATTTGGATTTGAGTTCATTTTTTTACATTTGCTCGATTTTGTTATCTGCAAACTGGGACTCCGGAGAAATATGGCATGATGAAAAAAGCATTGGGTTTAGAATCAGAGCACTTAGGTTCAAATCTCAGCTTGGTTACTTACTAGCTATGTGACCTTGACAAGTCATTTGCCTTGACTAGGGGTTGTAAAATGAGAGGGTTGGACTGGATCTCTAAGCTCTTTTTGAGTTCTGAGCTTCTGTGATTCTCTGTGTTCATGTGTACATGTATACTGGATTGTACAACTTCGTGTGAGTGTACATGGCTGTGATGGGACAGCTAGGTGGTGTAGTGGATAGAGCACCAATCTTGGAATCAGGAAGACTCCTTTTCCTGAGTGCATATCCATTCTCAGATGCTTACTAGCTGTGTGACCCTGGGCAAGTCATTTAATCTTATTTGCCTCAGTTTCCTCATCTGTAAAATGAGGTGGAGAAGGAAATGGCAAACCACTCTAGTATCTTTACCAAGAAAACTGCAAAAGGGGTCAGGAAGTCAGCCACAGCTGAAACACTACTAACAAACAACAAACATGGCTGTGATAATGTTCTTCATTCTGTGAGTGAATTAGTGAAGGTTGTGTGTGTGTGTGTGTGTGTGTGTGTGTGTGTGTTTTGGGATGTATGACTTTGTGTAGACATTGGTGTATGACTCTGTGTGCTTTTGTGTCTGGGTCTTGGGGTGTCTAATTCCCTGAATGTATCAGTGTATGCTCTATATGCACGTATTGGATAACTGTGGCTCTCTGTGGTCAGAGTGCAAGGCTCTGGGGGCAGGGAGTGAGTTGTATGCGCCTACATGGGCTCATTTTGATGGAATAACTCTAATTGGAAGTGGTTGCTTGCACCTGTAATCCAAGTTGTGAGGGAAGGATTCCTTGACCGCAGGGGTTCTGAGCTGCAGTGGATCATGCTGATTGAATATCCTTATTAAGTTCAATATTAATATGTCAGGCCCTTGCGAACTTAGGGCCACCAGGTCTCCTAATGAGGATGAGGTAGGTTAGGTAGGAAACAGTAGGTCAAATGCTTGTGTCTATTAGAGTGGGATTGGGCCTGAGTATCCCCTGCATTTCCAGGCTGGACAAGATAGGAAGACCCATTAAAAAAAAAAAAGAACACGCAAAGAAGTAACTCTTCTTTTTGACTTCTTGGCCTCTAGGTGCTGAGTGTGTCTGTGTGTCTATGTGTGTGTTGTTGGGGAGGGGACATGGTTTATGCTCAGTGAGTCCCTAGAGAGAAGGGAAAGGGGGCTCTTCAGGACCCTCAGAACCTCTGCTGCTTACTATCTTCATGACCTCACAGTTGTGTGGGGATAGGATTTCCCTCTTGAGGGAAGATGAGAAAGAGCTGAGACTGGGGGAATGGAGGCTGGTCCTGGTCTGGCAAATGGGCATATCTCTCTGGGTCTGTGTGCATATTCTTAGCAGCACTCCGAACCTAATTGACTCCATAGTTCCCTGGAAAGTCTTGTCCTTACTCCAGCTGGGTCTTTGGGGATTGCAGGACAGAAGGGATTCTACTCTTTGCTAACTGGTGGGCCAGGAAAGTTGGAGCAGCACAGACTGAGGGGCATCTAGGTGATCTCCAGTAGCAAAGAGCTTACTTTTTCCCATCAAGGGACTGCTCTGTTCAAGAAGTTCTTTATATGGGGCTAGAATCTATCTCCCTGTTAACTCTTGTGCAATTGGATGACTACTACCCACTTGTCATGATTCATGTGCTTACAAAGAATACTGCCAGAAGGATCCTTAAAAGTATTGTTAAAGGTTATGCTGCTCAGGCAAGAAACTGAAAACCATAGGGTTGCCTTTCAAAGCCTAGGGATTAAAAAGAGAAAAACAGGGAGAAGGAAGGGAGGGAGAGAATATGGAATTAAAATTTTAGAGAAATGAATGTTAAAAATTTTTGCTTACATGCAATTGAGAAAAAAGTTAAATGAAAAAGAAGAGAAAAATATGTATGAAAAGGAAACCACTGATTACTAAGATCGTGTCTGAGAATGCAGTTTGGATTTATGAACCCTGGCTTAAAATATAGGTAGGCCTGGCTTTTGATCAGGGATGGAGTATACCTAAAATGCACTGGGAAGAATTAATTTGCCTGGAGTCTTGCAAAGTCTAATCAAAATGCTTTAAACGGAAAAAGAATAGGGAGGAAAAAGATGAATATGTATATCTACCATGCCATTGAAACACTCAGAAATTCACAGGAAATAAAATCTAAGAACAGTCGGTAAAAAGTTGCATGGTCTGAGATATCTATTCACACATGCACAAAGTGTGGCTAACAAGTAAGATGAACTTGAAATCCCAAAACAAGGAGGCAAATATGACCTCACTGAAGCTTAGTGGGATAAGAACATGGATCTGAAGGGGTATGCCTTAAATAACAGCAGTAACTTATGTAAAAAGCAAAGGTAAGGGTTGAGTTGGAGTATCGTTGTATATTAAGAAGATGAACTTATTTTAGGAAATTTAGGAATGAAAATGGGAAAGCATGGTGGAGCATTTGAGTAAAGTTACAGAAAGTGGTAAACATGGCCAGTAGGCTATATGCCACTACTACATTCCTGAGTTAAAATATAATTGAGAAATATTTAACAGAATAAATAAAAATACAATAAAACATAAAAAATATTACATTTTAAAACCAAGTCAATATTCAGTCTATAGGGATCTTAGGGGCTTCTCATTTCTAATTGAGTTTGATATCGCTAACATAATGGATAGAGTCCTGGACCTGGAGACAGGAAGATCCTAGTTCAAATCCTGCATAATATTTTTACTAGCTGTGTGACTGAGCAAGAACACTTAAACTTTCTCAGCTTTAGTTTCCCTCATATGTAAAATGAGGAAGTTGGACTCAGTGGCTTCCAAGGTCCCTTTCAGTTCTAAATCTGTGATCCTGTAAAGATCAATGAAGGCATTGTTAGAAGAGACTTTACCATCAGTCTATATTACAGATCTTTTGGACAGAAACAGGGAAGAGATAAGTAGTTTTGAAAGTATTATAAGGCTGGCACGGAGGGAGGCATGTTATAGTAGTGATTTCATTTGTCTCTACAACTGCTAGGGATTTCTCTATGCCAAAAACAGGATAGCTAATATTTTCTTGACATGGTTTCTTGGATTTGAACTTGTTGGATAGCCAGACCCAAAAAGGAATTATTAAGGATTTCATATGAGCTTGGAAAGAGAGCTCTAGTGGAGTACCCTGGGGATCTTTTCTTATACCCATACTATTTAACATTTTTGTCAGTGATTTCAGTACAAAAAAACCAGATGGAATGCTTGCCATATTTACAGATGACACAGAACTTGGAGGGATAGCTACTTACTCAATGAAGAGTCAGTATTCAAAAAATTCTTTTGACAGGCAAGCACAGTAGGCTAAATGAAGTGAGCCATAATTTAATTGGTATAAATGTAAAATCATGCAAATGGTTCAAGAAATCAACTTTGCACTGTAAGTTGGGGCTAAAGAATAGTTAATCTGAAAACAGATCTGGGAGTTTTAATGGATTCATGCCCAAAGACACAATGGTAGGCTGCGCGAAGAGGGACATAACTTTCAGGATAAGGAGGGGATCAAACACATCCAAAGTATCATGTTGGGTGCAGAATTCTGGGAAGGATTTTGATAAGACAGAGAACACCCAGAGCAGGGCATCTAGGAGAGAGAACAGCTGTGAGTTCACATCAGGAAGGAACTGGAGATGTGTATCCTAGAGAATAGGAGACTCAGAAAGGACAGGTAGTTGTCTTCAAGTATCTTTCATGTGAAAGAAGTAGATTAGAGTCTTCTTAGATCTATGGAGTAAAAGTGGGAGCAATGGGTAGAAATAAATTTAAGCTTGATGTAATTAAGAAAATTCTAGCAGTTAGAGCCATCCAGTAATGGAATGGACTGTTCTGGCTTGTAGCAGTAGGTTTCTCTTCATTAGGAGTCACAGATACAAGTGGATGACCGCTTTTCAGGTAGGTTGTAGAGGGAGTTTCTTTTTTCAGGTATAGGTAGAGGGTCACATAAGGCTCTTTGAACTCTGAGATTCTTTACCTCCCTTTCACTATACCACACCATTGCCCTTTATTCTGCCCCAGGGCAAAGAAGAACAAATGTGATTCCTCTTCTGCATACCAGACCTTCAAATACTTGAAGGCAACTATTATATTTCTCATGAGTTTTCATGCAACTATCAATTTAAATCACTGGAAGAGAAATTCGGTTTTTTCCCCCAAGATAGCACATACCTTTATTAAATACTTTCTGTATACAGAATACCATTTCCAGTGCTGAGGGAGAAAATAACTTTCTTTTTCTTTCTTTTTTTTTTTTTGAAAGTGACTTTCAATAAGACATGGTCCTTTCCCTCAAGGAGGTTAAAGTCTAGTAGGTTGGTAAGACACAAACATGGATAATTTATATAGTTCTGTAAGGTTTACAAAGCACATTCCTTACACCAGTCCTTTTAATATCATCCCCATCTTACAGATGAGGAGACTGACCTAGCTAGCAAACACCAGAGTCGAGTTTCAAAGATCTGCCAACTCCAGCTGTGGTGCTATTTCCACTATGTTGGGGCTCAGCTGCTTCTGTGTGGTGCTAATAGACATTTTCTACCTCTTTTTGGTAAAGTCAGTAGGATTTACACATGGTATCAGGACAGGTCATTCCTCAGCTTCTGTGAGGACCTGACACAAGGAGATGAGGTAAAAAGATTGGAATTAGGGTGGCCAAAGTAGTGAGGAAGGGAGGGAAATGACCAGTTTTTCCCAGCTCAGGCACCCTGTGCTGTGGAATTGTTCCAGCCAAGTTATTTCCAATTATTTCCTGTGTAAATAGTAATTAGGTAAGTTTTGTAGAGGAATTGAAGGAATTTACTGGAGCAAAAGGATCCCTGAGACTGGAAGGAGGGACAGGGAATTCCTAGGCTGAGGCAGAGATGAGCCTGTTCTCTTGAAGAGACATAGCTCCTAGTCTCAGGAAGCCCCTGATTCGAGAGCAGAAACTCAGCTCTGCCTTTAGGAAACTTCCAGTTCAGGGCCAGGGTCTCACAGGCCTCCTTTGGAATCCTCTGGTCTGAGGGGTCAGACAAGGACATACAAGATGGAGATGAATGAAGAGAAAATTGAGTTTGAAAAGAAATACCATGGTTCAATGGAGGAAGATTCCTAGATTGGATACAAGAGATGTGTATAGTAGGCTTGACTCTGCCTCAGCTATACTGTGTAATCTTGGGCAAATCTCTTCTTTTCTCTGGGCCTCAGTTTCCCCCTCTTCAAAATGAGGCATCTTCTAGCTGTGGCATTCCATAATTCTGCTCAAAGGATCCTGGAGTAGGGAGTTGGAAGGGGTCAGGGCAGGCTTCAGAGAGGAGGTGAGTGGTAGGCTTTGTCTTGAAGCCTGTGAGAAAGATAGCTGGGGGAGGAGGGAGAAAGATGAGGGGGAAGACTCTTACTTGCCTTCTCTGGTGGGCAGACAGCAAAGGGGGTGGTGGGGTAGGGAAAGCTGCTTTTTTCAGAGCAGGGGAACAAGCTGTCTCCACCCTGGCTGTGCCCAGAGATAAGCGGCATCCTAATAAGCAGCTGACAGGGTGGCAGTTGTGAAGACGCCCAAGTCCAGGCCTCCCTCCCCCCATCCCCTTCAAGTGAGGCTGTCGCAGCTTCCTTGTTTACTGGGCTATAGAATGCTCCAGCTCCCCCATCCCCACCCCCACCCCCAACTGCCTTATGACTATAAGACCTCATCTGGCTTGGAAATGGAGGACTGAAAAACACTCCATCCTAATTTCCTCTGCCTGTCATAGGTGTGAGCAGGGGGCTCAGAAAGAGGCTCTAGGGCTCATCTTATCCATTCCTCTGTGTTCATGTAGGTATTTGCCTTATTATGTCTTAGAATTTTAGACCCATATTTATAGCTTAGAGGGATCTTGTAATGCAGAATATCAAAGCTGAGAGTTGGAATGTAAATCTTAGAACATGGAGTATTGGAGTTGGGAGGGCAGGCTACTTTAGAACAGTTATCAGAGCTAGAAGGGACCTTAAGTACACAAAATGTCAGAGTTGGTGAAGGACTTTAGAACATAGAATGTCAGGGCTAGTGAGGGGATCTCAGAATATCAGTCCTGGGGGTGGGAGTGGGGGTGGATCTTAGAACATCAGACCAGGGGGAGGCTTCAGAACACAGAAGAATGTTAGAGCAGGGAGGCAGCTTAGGACACAGAAGAGATTTTACTGTCAGAGCTGCTTCACTCCCTGATTTTATGATGGCTCAGAGAGGGCCAGTGTTTTTACTCAATGTTGTACAGTGAATGTAAACAGGAGCTAGATTTAGATCCTTGGCCCCCTGAATCCCAGGCTAGCACTTCTGCTGTGCCATGGAGGGTCTGCAGATCCTCCAGACAGGAGATTCAAAATCCTTTCATCCCCTGGCCCTTCTCCCATTTCTGAACCTTTTCCCAGGCTGCCTCACATGCTTGGAATATTTTCCTCATCCCAGCTCCACTCTTTTACCCTCTGTGTTTCTAAACTGACTTTTTCCTGTCTATCAAAAGCCTCCTGAAACACCCTTTCCTCTGGGAGGTCTTCCTGGATTTGTTAGAGGACATG
>CM053771.1:106691419-106782915 GCA_028658325.1 Potorous gilbertii
CTTAGTACTGTATGTAACTCTCATGTGGATGAGGCTGTGGTATCCCCTCAATCCTTGGTCCAGCCACCTGCTCCTGGAGGAATCACAGATGGTCCCCACCAAGGGTCTATCTGCATCCCCTACCCACCCACTAACCATCCCTGGGGCAGGGGAAGGGTGGGGAGGGGTGGGGAGGAAAGGGCAGTGTTTCCCCCATTGTCCCTCCCAAGCCCAGGCCTTAGCTCCCTTTAGTCTACAGCAGAGATTATGGCACCCTCTTTCTCAGCATCTCCCTTCCCATCTTCCTGTATTCCAGACCAGTCATCTTTCTCTGACCCATCTCTGACTGTATACCTTTCCTGACCAGGAGCAGCCTGCTGTGGCTCCCTACAGGACATAGAAGATGGTTCAGATTCTCCAGTGTTTGAGGCTCTCCACAGTCTGGCCTTCCTCTCTAGTATCTCCTCTTCCTGCATCCCTTGTGGACAGTCAGACTAGGTTTTTCACACTGGGCCTTTTCCCATCTTGATACTTTTGTTCAAGCTACCCCTCTACCATGAATCCCCCCTTCCATCCCCTCTTGAGTCTTTCCATTCTTTAACACCTAGCTCAGGTCTCACTTGCTCCAGGATGCCATCCCTGTCCATTCCAGGCCACAGTTTCTCATCTGAATCCTTCTAGCACTTCAGCCAAAAACTATTGTGTCTACTGAGTATGGGTCCCTGTATTCAGCAAGGGTGATGGGGACTCAAAGATAAAGTAAGCCATGACCCTCTCCTCAAGTGGCAGAAGCGCTGGATCCAGAGTCACAAAACTCTGGGTTCAAACTGCAGCCTTGCTACTTAATAACCCATATCACCTTGAGGAAGCCCCTTTCTTCACCTCACTTTCCTTCTCTATAAAATGAGAAAGGTCATCTCTAAGGCAGAGTCTCTTAACCTGGGGTCCATGAATCTGCTTTAAGAATGTTTTGTTAACTGTAATTCAATATCGTTGGTTTCCCAAGGGTCTGGGGCACAAAGAGGTTAAGAACTCCTGCTCTGAGGTCTCTTGCGATCCAGCTCTCAGACACAAGCTGTGGAAATCATGAAAGATCTGGAGAGACCTAGGTTCCTATCTTGATTCTGAAACTCTGTGACCATGGGCAGACCATTTCATTTTTCTGAGCCTCAGTTTCCTTCATCTTTAAAATGGAAAATAAAAATCTATTTTTTAAAAATTTGTAAAATATACACATCATACCCATCTCTTCAATGTTGGATAGCTTCAAGTTACGGACTGCTATGAGTCTGAAGATTTGAAATTGAAGGTCACCCAGAAGGCCATGGGGAGGGACATGGTGGCTGTGAGTGGGCTACAGCCAGGG
This sequence comes from Potorous gilbertii, assembly GCA_028658325.1. Classification (NCBI taxonomy): domain Eukaryota; kingdom Metazoa; phylum Chordata; class Mammalia; order Diprotodontia; family Potoroidae; genus Potorous; species Potorous gilbertii. Next base: position 106,692,765 of record CM053771.1, read on the forward strand.
TGTGCAGTAAATCCTGAGCAGCCAACTCTCCAAACTGCAGGCTGTATTTTAAAGTTTAATATGCTGTATTTTAATTTTCCCCATCACTTTCTTTAGTCTATCCAATCAACGAAACAATAAAGCAAGCCCAGATTTGTTATGTTTGCTCATTCCCAAGGTATAAGATGCTCACACTGAAAGTTTAACAACTCTCAGCAGCTTGGAGCTGGCTCCAGCAAATCCCTGGCTATAATGTTTGAGGAATTAGGAAGGGGAACCCTAGTAAAGGATGACCTTAAAGAAGCGTAGGAGTCAGCAGATGACCTGGTCATATGGGGAGGGCTCAGGATGAACAATGGATAATACACATGCTCTGATGATATCCTTGCATTGCCAAAAGGAAGGCTACCAGCATGTTGGGTGGACTTCCTATAAAGAAATTAAGGGAAGACATGAATAAGAGTCACTTAGAATGGACAGGCAGGGACAGATTTTTAACAGTGTCATTAGAAGGAATAACCACATCCAGGAGGGAGCAGAATTATGAGAATATTTGAATACCCTGCCTGAGTCAATTGTGAGGGTCAATGGTGTATTAAGTGCTGGAAAAAAGACATTGTTAGGGTTCTGTGACTAGAGGGGGGAAAATCAGTCAATCATCTAGTCAGCCAGTCAGTAAACATTTAAATGCCTGCTTCGTGCGATGTGCTGTGCTAGCTATATGAAGAGGGTCCCTGCTCTCAAGGAACTCACAATCTAATGGGAGAGACAACAAGCAAACAAACATGCAAACAAGATCTATACAAGATAAATTGGATAATCAATAGAGGGAAGACACTAGAGTTAAAGCTTCTCGTAGGAGGTGAGGCTGTAGCTGGGACTTGAAGAAACCCTGGGAAGCCAGGTGAGTCCACAGAGAAGGAGGATACGAGGTAGGGTGTGATAAGGGCAAACCCAACTCATTTTACTTTTTAGGTATGGGGGCTACTTCCCCTCATTGGAGGTCTTCCGGCAGAGGCTGGACACCTGGTCCAGGAGGTTGTTTTAGGGATCTATGCCCAGGAGCTAACCGAGCTATAGGACATCTGAAGTCTCATCTAGCCCATGAGGTTCTGTGACTGTGAGAGTCTGAGGCAAAGCGAAGTGAGGATCTGGGACGGCTTCATGTTAGAGGTGATGCTTGACTTGGGCGTTGAAGAAAGGGATGTCAGAGGAGAAGGGGAAGGAGTGCCTCCCTGATATGAGGAATGCCCATGCATTCTGCACATGGAAAGGAGAGAGCATGATGAAATCTGGAAACTTCCTTCAGCTGGACAGTGGAATGTCAGAAAGGGAATGCTGGTAAAATGAGATTGCAAAGCAGTCCTGGAGCCAGAGGACTTTGAATGTGGACTAAGGAGTTTGTTTATCCCTGCCAGGAGAGCAGTAGGGAGCCAGTGAAGTTTCCAGAGCAGGAAAGTCACATGGTCAGACTTGTAGGTAAGGAAGATTAATTTGTCACAAGTCTGATCATGTCTGTCCTTGCTCTCTGCAGCAATTAGAGCACACTGTGTTAAATTCAGCGCTAATGTGGCTGGGGGAAGCCTCCAGGCTGGTTATAAAAACTGAGCTGTCCCCACCTTTCCTCTTGTCTTCTTGGGGAGAGCATGGGGCACGTACTTTGCAGGGATATCGGGATGAAGGTGAGATGGGGCTCAGAGAGGGGAGAGTGGTGACTTCATCGGAATAGGGAGGGGGTGAGGTATTGGAAAGACTAGCCTGGGGAAGAGTGTTGGACTTGTCCAGCTTGGCTCTGGACGCTGTGACTGGGAGCTGCCAACATGGATTGCAGCTCAGTGGAAGGAAGGAAACATGCCACTGAGGAAGGGCTGTTCATACATGGACTGGGCCCTGGAAGTCTTCACCCTCCCTTGCCTGGCGGCAGAATACCCTTATGGGTTGGATGCTCTGTCCTTTTGGGATTCTGAGAAGAATTGCCGAAGGAAAAAGCATAATCAAAGAAGAAAGGCTGGAAGGGATTTGGGGTGGGGGTGGAGGCTGGGGAAGAAAGGAGAGGAGGGAGCAAAGGGAGAAGGAAAGGTCCTGCAGCCTCAAGTACATAGTCCCAAGTTTGCCCCTCTCCCCTCAGCAGAGCTGGCCTGGCTTGAGGCTTCATTAATAAAGGAGCGTCCAGAATGAGGGAGGGGATAGCTGTTATCTTGTGCTCTGGTCAGAACTCATCTGCAATAGGGAACCACTTCGTAGGAAAGACATGGATAAATGAGAATGAATTCAGAGGAAGGTGACCAGGATTGCGAGAGAGCAGGCTAAGGGAGGGTGGACGGAAGGAGCTAGAAACTGGAGAAGGGGAGATGTAAGGGACACTTATTCAAACAGTTATCTAAGGAGCTCTGTCCCCTATCCCTGGCTTCATTTTACAGGTGAGGAAGTTTCAGCCCAGGTAGGGGAAGGGCTCAGCAAATGTCACACAGGTAGTAAGTGGATTGGGACTTGAATCTGTCTTATATCACCTGTCCTTTCAGGTGTTCTGGGTTTCTCTTAAGGGCAGAGCTAGGAGCAGTGCCCAGCTGAGGGCAGAAAAGAGTTACAAGAAGGTACATAAAGTCCAACAGAAAAAGACCTTTCTACTGATCAGAGCTGTCCCATTTAGGAATGATTGTCTCTGGAGGGAGTGAGCTCCCCATTTCTAACCATATCCAAGTAGAGGCAGCAGGAACCTCCCCTCCCCCCGGGGTGCTGTAGTGGAGGATCCTGCTCAAGGAGAGAGGCTGAGCTGAATGCCCTCTGTGTCTGTGTCTGTGGTTTTTTAAGTTAGACATACACTGAGGCCACAGTGACTCCTGGGTCTCCAGGTGTCAGAGGACACATGTACCAGATGTGCGGAGGAGAGGATGCTTATTCTCTTGAGTAGTGCAGCTATGAGCAGAGGGACGTGGTGGTGGTGATGAGTGTGTGTGTGTGTGTGTGTGTGTGTGTAGAGGGAGATGGTGTTCATGCTTGGATAAGATTGGAGAAGAGCATAAGGAGAGGAACTGGAGACGGTGATAAGAATCTCAGAATTGACACTCGGAGTCCCAGGTTGGAATCTTGCTTTGCACCAGATAGTTGCTTAATAAAACTATCCAGTGAATTGAATGGCCTGCTGATTTGGATGCACAGCCACACAAGTCACTTTACCTTGAGCCTTAGTTTCTTTGGTAAAATGGGGATAAGACTGCTTGCTCTGAATGGGAGGGTTGGATTATCCCTCTGGATCAGCCTTGGAAGGTTTTAGTAGATGGGATTAATTTGAATGGCGGGAGAATTTATAGGATGGAAGTAGGGGACTAGGGGAGACCATTCCGAGGAATTTTGGGGGGGAAGTGTATATGCCATGGGGAGGCAGTTCCTGAGGGAAGGGGTGGAAAGAGCAGACTGGCTTAGGGAGGGGTCTTTGTCCTTCCAGGTACACTGTGCTCAACTCAATGAGGGGGATGAGCAGAGCCTGCAGGCCATAGAGAAGCACGTGAGTGGGGTGTGAGAGAGAAGGATGCTGGGGCCTGGGCCTCTCAGGAACCCAGTCCTCTGTCTTCAGACTGGGCATCCTGGATAGTGCAAAGTGGGTGGGGGGGGGGCGTGTGTGATGATGTGGGGGAGAAGGCTGGAGAAGGTGGGAGGTCAGTACCCCAAATTGCCATGTTCAGGGGAGCCTTGAGTAAAAGTTCAGGAGACCATGGCTGTATATCTGACCTCCTGTATATCCACAGGCAACTACCTTCCTCAGTCTAGGCCACCAGCCTTCCTGAGGTCACTTCATTCTAAATTTCTTGGGAGACTCCTGGGGTCCTGGGAGAGGGAAATGAGGGTGTTGCACACATAGGGATGGGGATGTCTAGAAGGGAGGGATGGCAATGACTAGTAGCCACTGGGCCCCTGGTGCTGCCCCTCATTTCCAGCCTCTCCTCCCAGACGCTAGTAGCCTTGAAGAGGCTGAGGACCCTGCAGCAGCGTCAGCCCCACCCTAGGCCGGTGCCAGAACCGTCTTCCCCGCCCACCTCACTGGCCCGGCCAGATGGGGTCGTGGCTATCAGGACAGGTGGCTACAGTGACTTGGACAGTCGGATTCTGCAGCTCTGTGGTGAGTCAATGGGGAAGGCTGGGATGGGATGGAGGAGTGAGGGGTGAGGAGTGAGGGGTGAGAGTAGAGGAGAGAGGATCAGGTTTGAAAAACAGATCCTGGATCCCAGGCCCAGCGCTTGGGAAGAGGTAAGGGTGTGTGTGTGTGTGTGCGTGTGTGTGTGTGTGTGTGTAAGTGGGATTTGGGCCAGGTGAATGGGATAAGAAGCTATGGCATGGGGTGAGGCTGGTAGCATGGTGGGATGGAGGTGGTTTTCCCCTCTGCCTCTCCCAACCCCAGCTCCCTGCCCCTTACAGGGGAACTCTATGACCTGGATGCCTCTTCTCTTCAGCTCAAAGTACTCCATTATGTGAGTTGGACTGCTTTCCCCATCCCCACCCCTCCACATCTCCCCTGTGATCCCCTCCAGCTCTTTCCCCTTCTTCTGAGCTAGACCAAACAGCCAGAAGCCTCTATTCTGAGAGCCTGCGCTCGGGAGGTCTTGGCTCTGACAGGCAGAAAGCTCCTCTCCTTAGAGAGGGCAGAGCCCAATTCTGGGAGCCCATGATTGAAGGGAGGCAACAGAGATCCTACATTTGGGCAGTCAATTTTTGGCTCCAGGAGACATGGCAGTAGGTTAAACAGGGGAGGTTCCCTAAAGGAGGAGAGTCAGTGGGCCCTTGGATTAAGTAGGTGGGAAAGGGTTTCTTTGAGGCCCTGCAGTTAATCTTGCACCCTCACCCTTCATTAGTTGCAGCAGGAGACGGAGTCCTCAACCTGCTGCCTCCTCCTTGTGTCAGAGGATAACCTTCAGCTCTCCTGCCAGGTAAGTGCTTTGAGATCCTCAGAGATCCCTGGCAACAAGGCATTGAGGGAGAGGGATCTGTGGTCAGTCCTTAACACTGATCACCCCTCCCCCATGCTCCTTGCCCTCTTCTCTGCCTCTTAGGTCATCGGAGACAAAGTGCTTGGAGAAGAAGTCAGTTTTCCAGTGAGTCTCTGGCTCCTTATCCCTGGGCAAGGATCTGCTGGGGATATTTGGGGATCTCTTAGTGGCCTCCTGGGCTTCATCAGGGCCATTTGGGGTGTTTTAGAATCTCTTGGGAGATAGGTTGGTTTTTGTCTTTTTATTAAGCCCACTTAGGATCTTATAGTCTCTGAATGTTTGAGCATCTCATCATCTGGGACCTCTTGGGGAGTCCTTTCGTGGAGAGGCTCTCAGAATGAGATGGGCTCTTTGATCATTTCTCCAACCCTCTCTTTCTTGAAGACGTATTGGAATCTGTTCATCTATTTTCTGATCTATTGGTCCGTTCCAGGAACTCTTGGGGCCCGTCTCCCTTGTCGCTCATCTCCAAGGATGAATAGGGTAGTTCTCCAGGGAGGATTTGTGGTAGGAAGGTCCTGGAGCTCCTTGCCTGGGGACAGCTGCCCTGCCCTCCCATATCCCACGTGCTGACTCTGTGTGTGTCCCCTTGCTTTTTCTTTCTGTCCCTCTTTCTGTCATTCTCCCTTACAGATGACAGTGGGGTGTCTGGGCCAGGTGGTGAAGAATAAGGAATCAGTCACCCTAAAGGACCTCACTTCAGTGAGTGATAGTTCCTAGGCATGCACTTGGGGTGGAGTTGGGTAGAGCTGCTTTTTCCTCAGGCAGGACATTCCCCCCATCTCCCTGGTTCCCCTGGGAAGGGCATAGCAGAGAATTCCCAATGCTTTCCCCCATTTGCCTGACCCTACTCCTTCTCAGAGCTGCCTCCAGGAGAACAGAGCAAGCCTCATTCTCATTTCCCCCCAAGGGAAACTGAGACCTTAAGAAAGGGGCAAGGACTTGTCTAAGGTCCCACTGTGAGTCAGTAGTTGAGTTGAGCATAAAACTCAGACCACTGTCCCTTCCCCTCCCCTGCCCCAATACTCAGTTCAGAGAACCAGGAGTTGTTGTTGACTGTTGCCTTTGATTCTCTCCAGAATTATTCCCTTTTACCTGTGCTCTCCTCCACTCTGCAGGAAGAGGTGACACAGCTTCAGAACCTTGTGGGATGTGAGCTGCAATCCATGCTCTGTGTTCCTGTCATCAGCCGGGCTACAAATCAGGTGGTCGCCTTAGCCTGCACTTTCAACAAGCAGGGAGGAGAGATGTGAGTCCTGGCCACCTGTGGATGCTGTGGATGGGAGGGATACTGAAGAAGGATATGGGCTGCCACTCACTAGTGACAGGCTCCTATTGGATGTGAGGGGCAGAGCATTGTTAAGCACCCCTCCTTCAGAGGTCAGGAAGAAGTAGGCAGGATGGCCAGTGGGAAATTGATACTCTGTGGTTTATTGCACAGAAGATTGTTGACAAATAAGGCCATAGGATGTTTGACCTCACCGACTATGTCCACCCATCCTCCTGCTCAAAACCCATAACCAAATTTCAGATTATCCAAAATTACTTAGTTACTATTCTGTGTATTGCTCAGGCCAATTTACATCCAATTTCCTGACACTTCTCCATAGTCCACTTGTCAGCCTAGAACTTCCAGGGAGTACATAAAGGTGACAGCTCCAGGGACCCTTGAGCCTGAGCCAGAGAGAAAGCAAGAGAGGGTGAAGTCCCAGAATTTAGAATGTCAGAGTGGGGGGAAAGGAAGGACCTTAGGACCAGGATGCCTTAGAAGAGGCGGTGTTCAAGTCAGAAGGGACTTTAGACCAACCTAGTCTAAATTCCTCATTTGGTGTTTTTCGGCTTCAAGAAGGGAAGTGACTTACTCAAAGTCACACAGGTAGTAAGTTTCAGAGCTGAAATTTCAGCTCAGGCCTGTTGGCTCTAAACCTGGCTGGACTGAAGGGATGCAGCATAGAACCAAACACCCTACTTCTAGAGCGGCAAGTACAGGAAAGGAGAGACAGCCCCAGGACTAAGAGTCAAGAGACTTGGCTTCTTAGTCCTGGCTCTGCCACTAAGCTGCTGTATGACCTTGGCCAAGCCTTTTCCCTTCCTCTGAGCTTCAGTCTTTTATGTTCCTTCTGGCTCTGAGATACTAGATGGGTGCACTGTTAGGAGTCAGGGCTCCAGGGATGGCATTTGGGAGGGAAGCCTTTGGTAGTTGACCAGGGTGCATCTGAACAGGATGAGGTCAGAGTCTAGAGCAGGGGAAGCAGTGATAAGGATAGGGGGCAAGGTAACCTGATCCGCAGTAAAAGTGCCAATCTCAAGCTGGAGATTTCAGAAAATATCTGGGCAGGGAACAGATGCTCAGGTTGTTTTAAAGCTAGGAGGCAGTGAGGGCAATCCTAGAAGGGGGTGAACCACAACTATAGATGAATACAATGTGATAGATACATAAGAGGAAGGTCTGAGAGAAAAGGCACTGGCACAGAAGATCAGGGAAGGCTTCCTGAAGGAGGTGATGTTGGGCTTTGAAGGACTGGTTGGATTCTGTAGTCAAAGAGGAAAAGGGAGAACATTTTAGGCCTTGGGAACAAGGTTGTTCAGGATATTCTGGGAGGGAGGGGAGCAGAGCCATCCATTTTGGCGAAATGTAGGATGCATGAGTTAAGGCTACAAAGAGCTTTGAATGCCAAGAAAAGGGGATGAATCGCTCAATAGACAAAGGGAGGCCATTGAAAGGTTTTGAGCAGAGGAAGGATTCACTCAGATATGAGAGAAGGAAAATTAACCTGGAAATTTGTGCAGGATGGGTTGGAGGGAGAAGGAGTGGAGGTACCTGGAGGCCAGAAGGCCTGAGAAGAGCTCATGTTTTAACAAGAGCTGAGGGGTGGTGATGGGGGCCTGGACTAGTTGTGGCCTTGTGGAAAGAGAGGAGGGGGTGAAGGTGAGAGGGGGAAACGCCAGGGCCTGGAAATTTACTGAACATAAGAAGAGAGGGAGAGAGGAGACAGAATGTACCCACCTTTACAAACAGGGTGAATAATAAGAATTTACATAGAATTTAAACAGTTCTTTAAAGGATGCAAAATGCTTCACGTAAGTTACCTCATTGATCCTCTCCACAGTTGAATGAAGTAGATGCTGCTATTTCTTCATTTTACAGATGAGGAAACTGAGGCTGGTAGGGGTTAAGTGACTTGTTCAGGGTCACATAGCTAAGTGTCTGAGGCAGGATTTGAACTCAGGTTTTTCAAACTACAACACTGCATCAGCTAGCTCAAGAGTGAGACCACCAATAGAAAAAAGTAGAGGTTTTAGGGGAAAGATAATGAGAGAATAAAACAGCGATTCTAGGAACACAGCAAGCGAAGGAATCCAGCTTCAGGGAGACTGGGCAGCAAGCATTAGTCACCAGATACTGCTGCCATAGGTAGTACTGAAGCGTGAGGTGATGAGGACAGTGGCCTTCGGGGGGGGCGGGGCAGGGGAGACAAGCAGAGGGAGGGAGATGGAGAAGAGGGCAGGTTGGTCCAAAGCTCTGGCCCTGTCTATCCTGAGCAGCAACCACATGGCCACCTCTTCTTCCTCTCCCCACCATGGAGTGGGAGAACCGTTGTCAGGAGGCAGAGGACTTGGGTTTGAATCTCGGTTGTATTTCTAATTAGTTGTGTTACATTGGACTAATTGCTTAAACTTTCTGGGATTTGGTTTCCTTACTTGAAAAATGAAGGGATTGGACAATATGATTGCTGAGGTTTCTTTGAGCTCTGAAGGCTGGGACCTGTGATTTACTCAGCTCCCCACAGCTGGCTTTCCTGATGATGTATCATCTGGCCATGAGATTGAATTACTGACTGGAGGATTTGGGACCAATCTTGTTAGGCGAGAAGCTGACTGCTATTAGCCTAGGCGGGTGCCTTGCTGGACAGTCCCTAATCACCCTGCCTCCCTGGACACGTTAGGATTGATGGGGAGCTCTGTATCTCAGGAGAGGGAGAGCTGAGGGCAGGAAGGGGACAGACATGAAGGACAGGCTTAGTGAAGGGGGATGGTCACCTGCAGGAAATGATCTGCCTCCACCGATTCCCTCCCTCCCTATTCCCAGTCTGGGAAATAAGCCTGAGCCAGAGGTGAAACATGGTCCTGCCCTCCATCTGGGAGGCCCTAATGAGGTGGGGAAGATTGCGGGAAGGGATAGGAAGAGTTATGGCCTGTGCCCTCAGGCAGCCCCTAGTCTAGGGGAAAGGAGGATGGGGAAGGGATCCCTGACTGATGGAGGAGATAGGGCAAATTCTTCCAGACTGTGGACAGACACTTTGATAAATGACTGATAAACAAAGTGGGGCCCTTGTTGCCCAGTGGATGGAGAATAAAGAAAATGCCCCCCCCTGGGCTTTGGTTTCATCAAGGAAGGATTCCTAGGAGAGGTAAGTCTAGCTCCTGATTTAAAGGGAGGAAAGGGAGCAGTATTGGGGACCCAGGGGTGATATCTCAGCACTGTGCCAAGCATACTGAAGGTGCTTGCTAAGTGTTTGCTGATTGATGTGTCCTTGATCTGCCACCACCCCCAGCTCACCCTGTCACAGCCTCACCCTCCCCTCCCTGGCAGGTACACTGACTGGGATGAGCACAAGATACTCCACTGTTTCTGCTACACAGCTACTGTCCTCACCAGCACCTTGGCCTTCCAGAAAGAACAGAAGCTCAAGTGTGAGTGCCAGGTGAGCCCCCCCCAGATGCCCAGTGTTCCTTTCCCAACCTCCCCTTCCCTGTCTTCATCTTTCCCACTTTCACCTCCCTAGCCTCCCCTTTCCCTTCCTCCCCCTCTCTATTCTGTTTTCTTTTCTCACTCTTCTCTCATCCTTCCCAGCTTTATCCTCCTAGTTCTCATCTTCAGGATTCCTCATGATTAAGTCAGACTAGAGGTATTCTAGGCAGGTCATTATAGATCAGAAGCGTGAGAGGAAAATAGAGCTGGGATCTTAGAACACAGAATGTGAGAGGTGGGAGGGACCTTAGAACACAGAATGTGAGAGGTGGAAGGGACATTAGAACACAAAATGTCAGAGGTGGGAGTGACCTTGGAACATAGAATGTCCGAACTGGGCCCTTAGAACACAGAATGTGAGAGGTGGGAGGGACCTTAGAACACAGAATGTGAGAGGTGGAAGGGACCTTAGAACACAGAATGTCAGAGGTGGGAGCGACCTTGGAACACAGAATGTCAGAACTGGGCCCTTAGGACACAGAATGTCAGAGGTGGGAGTGACCTCAGAACACAGACTGTCAGAGCTGGGAAGGGCCTTAGCACCAAAAAAAAAGAATCTTAAAGCTGGTAGGCACAAAAACCCTCATTTGCAAAAATGAGGGAGCAGAGGGCTGGGTGGCCCTACAGCCCTTAGAATACAGAATATCAGAGGTGGGAGGGACCTTGGAACACACAATGTGTTCCCCCGTACAGTCCCAGTGAGTCACTGGCAGATCAGGGTTTCTGGTCGTTGCTCCAGGGCATCTTTGGCAGGACCCTGCTGTCCGGTGACTGTGTGGCCAGAAGCAGCCTCCCTCTCTTAACAGCATCACTCTGTGACTTGGTTCCAGCCTTGCTCAGCATGCTGCTAGCTCTGGGCTGGAATCTTGGTGCGGGTGCCCCCCCTGGTGGTCACCATTAGGTGTTGCATAAAGATGTTGGTGAATGCACATGTGTATATTTTATAAATGTGTATGTGTGTGTCTATATTTGTGTGTGTATATGAAGGATTATATACAATGTGTGTGTATGTGTATGTATCTATATTTGTGTGTGTATATGAAGGATTATATACAATGTGTGTGTATGTGTATGTATCTATATTTGTGTGTGTATATGAAGGATTATATACAATGCGTGTATGTGTGTATATATGGACATGTGCATACATATACATATCCACATATCCATACCTACGCATCCATACACACATATCTGTCTATCTAATCTCTCTTTGACTTACGGAATGTTAGAGGTGGTCTACTCCAGCCTTCCCATTTTCCAGAGAAGACCCTGAGGCTCGGAGGAGCGGAAGGGTCTTGGTTGAGCTCACATAGCTGTGTTGGGTCAAGAATCTGGGATTCTTGATTCTCCATCCAGGACTCTTTCCACTAAGCATGTGATCATGGAAAACCTGAGTTCAAATATGACTTTAGCACTTCCAGATGCATACTTAACCTCTGCTTGCTTCAGTTTCTTCGTCCGTAAGGTGGGTTTCATAATAGCGCCTAATCACAGGTGATTGTGAGTACAATGAGGTGATGTAGAGGAAGTGCTTTGCAAACCTTACATACTAGTTTTATTATTATAGTTACTGTTGATAGTGGCAGTATGACTTATCGAAGGCTAGGTTGCATCTCCCAGATTCAAAGGACTGAAGGGTGATAGTGAAGGAGGAGTAAGTGCTGTAGCTGCTGAGGACTTTTTAGGACCTGCTGATTAAGAAACTGGAGGTTAGACATGATACCTGGCGACTGAAATCTCCATATTCCCCCCGTTCCTATTCACCCCTTTCTAGGCTCTTCTCCAAGTGGCGAAGAACCTGTTTACACACTTGGGTGAGTCTCCTCTCTCCATCAGCTTTAGATGTGGGCAGGGATGGGGCTGAGGGTGGGGGAGAGGCCAGGGCCCTATCCCTTAGTATAGAAGCCCAGTTTGGGTTTCCTTGGAGACCAGCGTCACTTTGTGAATCTACATTCCCCAGATGATGTCTCCGTCCTGCTCCAAGAAATCATCACAGAAGCCCGTAACCTCAGCAATGCAGAGATGTGAGTGAAGTGATCCGGGTGGAAGGGATGTGGGTCCTTCCCAGGGATGTGTGAGAATCACTGAGTACAGATCACGGGTTCTCATCCTTTCTTTGTGTGTGTCATGAACAGTCTGCCTATGAACCCCTTCTCAGAAACAAGTTTTTAAATGTGTAAGATAAAATACATGAGATTGCAAAGGAAACCAGTTATATTAAAATACAGTTACTAAAACATTTTTAATAGAGTTCTTGGACTCTAGGTTAAGAGTCCCTGAAAAGTCCAACTTCCTTCTTCTACAGAAGAAGCTGAGGCCTGGAGAAATTCAATAACTTACCCAAGGTCTCCCAGTAGAGAAGGGGGTGGGAGGGCAGCAGCCTTGAGGAGGATCTATAAGATGCCTGCCTCTCTCCTTCCCTTCTGTCCCTTCTTTTTACCTCTTCTCCAAGAATGACAGGCTCTCCCACACTAGTATCCCTTGGCCAGTCTTCAAACACTCCCAGGACAACCCTGTTGTGTTTGGTCGGCTTCAGGCAGCTTGTGGAGAATGTGGAATCCCAGAGGAGGGTTGTCTGAGGGGGTAATGGACAAACTTGAACTCCATTTGATGATTCTCTTTATTCCCTCTCCTTTTTGGGAGGAGAAAGTGCTGCTGTCTAGTTGAAATGTGGGTGGAGAACCCTCAACCTTCCAGCAATTGGCAGACTTCCTCCTATGCTGCTTCCTTTGGGAATAAGCCCTAGAAAACACTTTTATGGGTTGTAGTGTATGGAGTCAAGAGAAGGAGAGAGTAGATGCCAGGTTCGTAACAGGACTCTTGTAATTGGCATCCACTTCTATCTTCCCCCTGACTCTATATATGGTAGCCCATAAGTCTGTTTTCTAGGGTATCATATTATAGAGGTGAGTGCAGGAGAAGGGGAAATGAAGGGATGTCAGGGATATCTACTCTCTGATCCTAGGGACTCAAGTAGAGTAGGGGTCCAAGAAGGTCCAGATGACTTGGAGAATTTATCAGGGATGGGGAATCTGTGACCTCAAGGCCACATGTGGCCCTCTAGGTCCTCAAGTGCACCCTTTTGACTGAACTTGAAGTTTGGATTCAGTCAAAGGGGTGCGTTTGAGGACCTAGAGGGCCACATTTGTTCTATGAAGTTTGGAATCAAAGGACTGCACTTGAAGACCTAGAAGGCCACAGGTTCCCCACCCCTGATTTAGATTGATCTTTACCCTTAAAGAATTTTAAAGAGTTATCAGGATATGCCCTGGGGTCAAAATCCCTTGGATTGTCACTAACAGAAAACTAGTGTATGGTTGGAAATCAGATGGGGATTCACAGGGTCTGAGGCCTGAGATGGGATCTTTTGCTCAGCCCCAGCCTGGAATTGGGGTCCATGCCTTTCTCAGGAAATTGCTCAGAGCTACTGCCTTCTGGCCCCCATAGATAGCTCAGTGGCCCAGTTCTCCTTGCCTTGAGTTCATTCATTTGATATCAAGGAGCACCTCCATGGGTCCTGCACACACACGCTCAGTAGTTCTAACCTAGGCCCTCAGGGAACCTCTATTCCCAAGAGTGCCTGGGCAGGCCTGAGGATCAGGGGCCTTCCTTACCCCTTTGGCCTCCCCACAGATGCTCCGTGTTCCTCTTGGATCAGAATGAGCTGGTGGCCAAGGTGTTTGATGGTGGTGTTGTGGATGACGAGGTAAGGGCCTGGGGAGATGGGGACTTGGAGGGGGACACACATAAAGATGGAGAATCAGATTGAGACCCTGTAGCGGGGTGCTGCTAGCTCCTAGCTGATAGACTCTGGAATTCACACCTCTTTCCTCTTGTTCTGGTTCACTTAGACCTATGAGATCCGCATCCCTGCAGACCAAGGGATTGCGGGGCACGTGGCCACCACAGGCCAGATCCTAAACATCCCAGATGCCTATGCGCATCCCCTGTTCTACCGAGGTGTGGATGACAGCACAGGCTTCCGCACCCGCAACATACTCTGCTTCCCTATCAAGAATGAAAACCAAGGTATGTGTGGGCTGTACTCTCTTCTCCTTTCTGGCCCATGGGAGGTGGGTGGAGCCTCTCAGGACCACAGGCATTAGCCCATCCCCATAGTGTGGGACTGTGGGGAGGGGCAGGAGTCAGAGCTACAGGGACCCTAGGACCCGCAGGGACATGAGAGTTGGGGAACAAGGGAAGATGCGCCCCATCCAACCCCATTTCTACCCATTTCTCCAGAGGTGATTGGTGTGGCTGAACTGGTGAACAAGATCAATGGCCCTTGGTTCAGCAAGTTTGATGAGGACCTGGCCACAGCCTTCTCCATCTACTGTGGCATCAGCATCGCTCATGTGAGTCCTGAACCCTGCCCTGAGCCTCCTAGTTCTTTGGACCCCCCTCCCCCCACCCCCGCCCCGCACCCTGCCCCAGTCCCCCTCAGGCCCAGGGAGGGAGGAAACCCAGGCCTCCTCAGGTCAAGTCAATAAGTCAGTAAGCATTTATTAAGCACTTAACTGTGTTCCTTGCCATGACTTTGCCTTCCTATCCCTTGTAACCTCTGGGTGCAGGGTGAGATTGGACCCCTGGCATCATCTCACTCCCAGCTCTCTGAGGCATTATCCCTCTCATCATCTAGACCCAAGGCTTTCTTCCAAACGGAGAGTGGTGAAACTTAGGAAGCAGTCCCAAGCATGCTACTGACCCTTCTGTGTGACCTTGGACAAGTCTCTTCTCTTAGGGCTCTAGGCTCTCTCTTTGTGAAAAGAGGACAATTATCATTTCAGCCGTGAGTGATAAAACTTCTCATGCCCGATCTCCGAAGCTGGAGAAATATAGTCTGGACCAATGGTTCCTTGTGTGACGGACCCTTTTGGCGGGACTCCTTCTCAGAATAATACTTGGGGATACAATGAAAATTTTCATTTTCACTTTCAATTCAATATAATTTTGAAGTAATTGAAATTCATTTCAATTTTATTGAAAAGCAATTATCAAAATATTTTTAAAAATAAAGTTTACAAATCCCAGGTTGAGAAACCTTGGTTTAATCAGTAGACAGATTTGGAACGGGTCATATGACTGGACACAGAGGGTAGTTATTTAGCTATATTATTGTGTTATATGTAACTTTTAGCTACATTTTATTTATTAGCTTTTAACTCTTGGCTAGGTCTTTAGTGGAGTGCCCCAAAGATCTTTGCTTGGCCTACGTCTGTTTAACATTTTAAAAATGACTTGAGTAAGGAACAGATAGCAAGTCTATAGATTGAAAGCTGAGAGGGATAGCAAGTGTGTGTGTTCATCCTTCGTTGCTCAAGAATACCATGCCAGCAGAGAAATGATGGCATGACTTTCACTTGACTTTGTTTTGAGTGAGGGAGGTCTGTACAGTTCACCAGCCTCACTTCTCCTCCGTAGCCATCTGAATCTAGTGACCAGATATTCATCAGGCTGACTGGAGATGACCCAGGATGAGGCAATTGGGGTTAAGTGACTTGCCCAAGGTCACACAGCTAGTGAGTGTCAGGTGTCTAAGGTGAGATTTGAACTCAAGTCCTCCTGACTCCTGCACTGGTGCTCCATCCACTGCACCACCTAGCTGCCCTGGGTTAGCAAACACTTAACGACAGAGTATGGAAGAACCAGAATCCAAAAAGATCCAGGTTAGAATGTTGGAGAAGTGTTTAAATGTGTCAAAGATTGGTGATGTCCTCAGTGTGGCCATTCTCTTCTCTACCAATACAGATCACAATCCCTCTAGGCCTTAGTAAATATTTGCTAATAAGATGAAATTTAATAGAGATAAATATAATGCTCTAGATTTGGCTTCAGTAGTCAACCTCACAAATACAGTATGGGGAGGAATGTAGGTCAGCAAACATTTATTAATTGCCTTATGTACTTAAGTACTTTATTAGGTGATGGGGATTGAAAGATAAAAAAAAAAACCTCCCAATAATCCTGTCTTTTAAGGTGTGTAAGTAGATAAGGGAATAAGCAGTATTTGAGGAGGGCAAGAGCTCTAATAACTGGGGGGAAGAGGCAGGATTCTTGCAGGAGATGGTACCCAAGTCATTAGGGAAGAGGTGTGGCTAGAAAAGCAATTCTTTTTCTTTTTTTGTGGCTCCATCTCCCTCTCTCTCTCTCTCTCCCTCTCCCTCCCTCCCTCCCTCCCCCTCCCCCCTCTCTCCCTCTACCTCCCTCTCTCTCTTTCTCTTTCTCTCTCTTCCTCTCTCTTTCCCCCTCCCCCCTTCCCTCTCTCTCTCCCTCTCTCCCCCCCTCCCCCCACTCCCTCTCCCTCTTTTTCCTCTCACACACACCCCTTTCTTGAGATCGAGTTTCCCTCTCTCTCCCAAGCTGGAAATGCAGTGACCAGTCATGGACTCTTTCTTTCCCTGCTGATTATCCTGAACATCTGAACTGTTTCCCACCTGGGCTGGTTTGACCATCCTTAGGCAGCCTGGTAGCGCCCTACTCCCAAGGGCCTCACCATTTGGGTGCCAGACTTATTGTGGACAACCGATTGGCTTTAGCTCTACTGTATGTAGCTCAGAGTTCATGATCTCAAGAGATCCATCAGCTTTAGCCTCCCCAGTAGCAGAGATTATAAGCACATGTCATGGTTCTCAGCCTCTTATTTTGAAAAGTATGTTTTTATAGGTATCTTTTGCTTTTTCTGTCATCTATATTTCCACATATATGTTTACTGCATATATGTATATATATATATGTATATGAATGTATGTGTGTGTATGTAGACCCCTTTCACCTCTCAGATTCTGTGCTCATTGCCTGCCTTGACTGTCTCCTGGGCCTGTGAGGAGAGACAAAATCAGGAAGCACCATGTGCAGGCTTTTGCATCTCTCTTCTGGTCTCAATCTCAGCCTCCTGTCCCCAAGGCTCCCTCCACCCTTTCCCTGGGTCTCATTGCCACCAGAACAGCCTCTTGGGTGAAAGCCCTAAGAGAGTATCACTGTGCCTGGGACCAGCTGTTGGCTAGAGTTCAGACACCTGTGTCCCCTGCTTCCCCCTCCAATAGCATGGTCCAAATCTCCCCATCCTCCTCACAAGTATTGATGGGGATAAAATACAAGGGAATGGGGTGAGGGAAGATTCTGTTACGTAAGTGCCTGGATGAGGAATGGAGGAAATGAACGCAAGGATGTTCTGTGCAGAGAAGCCTAGACTAGTGTATTCTGTCTTCCTTCCCTCTTGAACGTGCCAGGTGGGAGTGGGCATGATGGTAATAGCACCTTCTATTTATATAGTGTTTACAAGCCACTTCCCTCTCAATAACCCAGTGAGGCAGTATTTTATTTTTATAAAAATAAAAATTTTTTAAATAAAATTTTTTATTTTATTTTTATTTTTTCAGGCTAGTATTTTATAGCTCTTTGTAAAGTTTGTAAAGTGATTTGCATATCTTGGCTCATTTAATCCTCACAATAACCATAGAAGTTAGATGCTTATTAGCCCCATTTTACAGATGAGGAAACTGAGGCAGAGAGATTCAGTGACTTGACCAAGGTCATACAGCTAGGAATTGTCAAAGTTGAATATGAGTCTAGATCTCCAGACTCTAATCTAGGCTCTCTTTCCATCATGCTAGGCTACCTATCATGGGGGAATGAATGGAGCTGGATATTGGCTTCTTTTGATCACCATCCCTCCTTTTCTCTCCTCAGTCTCTCCTATACAAGAAAGTGAATGAAGCCCAGTATCGGAGCCATTTGGCCAATGAGATGATGATGTATCACATGAAGGTAAGGTCCTCTCTACACCTTATCCACTGGCAGCATATGAGGCACTGAGCTGAAAGGGGAAGAGCTGGATTCTCCTACTACTGAAACAGTCAAGGGCTATATTGGGATAGGTGGAAGTTGAATGTAGGACAGTCAAATTAGGGAAGCTTGATGTCTGAAGAGACCAGTGGGAAGACTGAGCAGGGGGTCCTCTGGTGTGCTGTATACATAGTGGTGTTATGTGGATGAATGGGTAGTGCAGCTTAAGCTTCATGTTTGGGAAGGGCGAGGCTTATATGGATTGATAATTTATTTAAATTTAATTAGGTATTTATTATTAGGTATTATTTTAACTATCATTTATGTATACTTTCTAATGATCAGAGCTATCCAAAAGGGCAGGAAATGAGCCCTTTAAACAGAAGCTGTAGGGTCACCTATGGGGAATGTTGTGGGGAGCATTTCTATTTGGGTATGGATCAGTTTAGATGTTTTCAAGATTGCTTCTGGCCCTGGAATTCTGGATAAAAGCTCAACTAGAGCATCTTAAGGGGAAGAACTTGGCTTGTATTTGTGGGTATGGTGATTTAGCTGTAGTTTTTGGATTTATTGATTTATTTTTACATTACTGTTCCCTCCCAGTCTCCCTTTATACTCTCCCTGACTTCAAAGACCCTCTCTATTGTAATGAATAAGTAGAGTTAAGCAAAACAAACCGACAATTTGACACTTCTCTCACATCTCTCCTAGTGTAAGGGAGGGAAGGAGTCTTAAACATGAGGGCACTCGTGGGTACAGTAGCTTGTCTAGATCTTTAAAAGAGAGCAAAAGACAGACAATGAAGGATCCTGGCCTGTGCCTCAGGCCCTGCTGCCCAGGGTACCAACTCTTCCTCTCTCAACCTATCTAAGGAACCTTTTCTTTGGCCCCTTTTATTTTCTTAATCAAATTCCATGATCCCTGAATACCAGTGTAAGACCCTGAGACCTCACAACTTCCTGGAGTTGGTGGTCTGGTCCTCTGGGCTCAGAGACCTAGGCCTAGTGGACAAGGGTCTAGAAGATGTGAGCTCAAATCCTGTCTCAGACAACTACTGGTTGTGTGATCTTGGGCAAGTCACTTCACTTTTATAAACCTCAGTTTCCTCATCTGTAAAATGAAGGAAAAAGAAGGGTTTGAACTGGATGTCCTCTATGGTCCCTTCTGACCAGCTGTTCCTGATTCCTAACCACTTACCCTCCTCCTGCCCTGCCATTTTAACTGGACCCACCCTTGTCTGACATTGGCTCCCTCATTTCCTTCCTTGCCCTGGCTAGGGAACATTTTGAGGACTCACTATGTGCAGTGCCCTGGGCATACAAATAAAAAAGTAGGACAGCCCCTGCCCTGAAGGAACTCACCTTCTGATGAGGGAGACAACAAACATGGAAAGTTTCAGCTTTAAGTTTGATGGAAAGATCCCATGGTCCTTAGGGTGCACAGCAGCAAAGTAGGTGATGAAACCTCTTCTTTAAAGTCATTCACACCCACAAAATCACATGATTTTATAATGATAGGCTTTCTCAGTTATTCTGCGCAGGTGAAATTCCTTGGGTGCAACTTCCTCTATCTTGATGCTTTCTAAATAAACCAGAAAAGACTGGGTCCCTAGCACTCATTCCAAGTAGAATGAATGACTTTTTTAGCCCCATAATACGAGCCACTTGAGTTTGAGATTGACCAACCTGGGTGGGCTAGATTAATCTCTTTGTTTTATTCTACCACCTTTGGCTCCTTCACTCAGTCAACATTTATTAAACACTCAACTACATGCTAGGTACTTTGCTAGGTGCTAGGCATACTAAGACAAAAATGAAACAGTTCCTGGCCTCAAAGAGGTCATGTTCTTTTGGAGAAGACAACATGTTCACACACATGCATCCAAAATACATATGAGATAACTTGAGGGGGGGGTTTGGCAGGGGAGACACTTGTAGCTGGGAAGACCATGGAGGCGTCATGAGCTGGAGGGGGAGATGCCAAACCACTCCAGTATCATTGCTAAGAAAACCCCAAAATGGGGTTAAAAAGAGTCAGAAACAATTCAACAGCAGCAATGATACTGCTACCACCAACTCACTGGAGCTGAGCTTTGAAGGGAGTTAGGAACTCTAGGAAGAGTTTGGCCGATCAGAAAGTCTGGTTGTCAGGCTCTGGCTACTACACCCTCACTTCCATATAACCACTGAGCAAACTTGTTATCTTCAGTTATGGGATTTATAACCACAAGGGACTTAAAAGGTTTATCTGTCCACCCCCAACCCTTTACAGATGAGGAAACTAAAGGGCAATGGTTGGGGAGTGGGATGGGGGGAAATTGCCCAGGAGACATATAGGCAGTAACATTTCTGAAGCCAAATGCAATACTCATTCCACTACTCCATGCCTCGAGGGTTATTGTCTCCCTTTTCTAGGTGGGGAAACTGAGGCACAGAGAGGTTAAAGAGCTTTTCCTTTTGAAAAAGATATTGATGTCTTTGGTTTTTATAACATCTACATTTGAAAAACTTTCATATGGTTCACTTAACTAGTTCACTCAATTAGGTTCTTTGACTAGTGGACCTAATAAGTGAACCTAATTAGATTCAAATTTTTAAATGTATGTGATTTAAGTGTTAGAACTGAGTTTCAAACTCAGGTCTCTCCCCAAAGAATACCACTGTTCCCCTACATGTGGTTGGCCACAGTACATTTAGGGAGGGAGGAGGATGTTGATGCACTTTGGTGTCCACCCCAATTGAGTGGTAGTGTGATGGATAGGGAAAGGGGTCCTCAGTTCCCTAAGCTCTGTCTCTCCTAGGTCTCAGATGATGAGTATGACAAACTCCTTGGAGATGGGATCCAGCCAGTCTCAGCCATTGACTCCAACTTTGCCAGTTTCACCTACACCCCACGATCTCTCCCTGAGGATGACACCTCCATGGTGAGCTCACCGTTCCTTCAGGCCCAGTTGATGGGTGATCCCAACCTGTCACAGACATGGGAAATGTGCAACAAGAGGGCCTCAGTTTCAATAAGGAGATCTTCCCAGAGAAATGGGCCACAGAAGGGTT
This sequence comes from Potorous gilbertii, assembly GCA_028658325.1. Lineage (NCBI taxonomy): Eukaryota > Metazoa > Chordata > Mammalia > Diprotodontia > Potoroidae > Potorous > Potorous gilbertii. The sequence goes on from CM053771.1 coordinate 106,713,320, forward strand.
GTCATGGGACATTGGGAGTAACCTTGCTTCACACTGTAGAGAGGAAAAACTAGGACTAACCAATGGGAAAATGATAAACATAGGTAGCCATCATCATGGAAGGAAGAACTTTCTAACAATTAGAGCTATTTCACAGTGGGCTTGGCTGCCTCTGGAGGTACTCTCTTTGTTAAAAGGTCCGAGCAGCATCTGGATAGCTGCTGACTGGGGAGGCTGCAGAGGGATTCGCCTTGGGGAGTGGGTGGGAAGGATGTGGGAATAAATGTGGTCTCTGAGGTCTCTTGTAGTTTGGTAGGGTCTAGGGAAAGGGCATTGGGAAAGGGGGTGCTGCCAGCCTGCTGATCTACCTTCTTGCTCTCCAGGCCATCCTGAGTATGCTCCAGGACATGAACTTTATCAACAACTACAAGATTGATCGACAGACACTGGTCCGGTGTGTGTTCTGGCCCCTGATCCTGGGTCTGGGGGCCAGATTTGGTTCTTGTCCTTAGGTAGCTTCTGCTTGGAGGAGGAGAGACTTCCTGCCCTTAGGAGCCCCTAGTGTGAGGGGTGCATGTGGCCCCTGCCATTGGGAGCCCTTAGTGTGAGGGAGTGTGACCCTTGCCTGTGGGAGCCCCTAGTGTGAGGGGGCAGAGAGATATACCTACTGTCCTCCCTGAGAGTGAGGGCAGGAAAGGACAACCTAGGAGAGTTTCCTTGAGGTGGGTGAAGAGTGCTGAGTCCCCTCCTGATACCTAGCTCCTGTATAGGTTCTGCCTGATGGTGAAGAAAGGTTACCGAGACCCTCCCTATCATAACTGGATGCACGCCTTCTCCGTCTCTCACTTCTGCTACCTGCTCTATAAGAACCTGGAGCTGTCCAAATATCTGGAGTGAGTGATCCTAGCCCCCATGTCCATTGGCCCCTTTTCCAGAAATCCTCATTCAGCTGCATTAGAGGGGACTGAGACTCAGAGAGGGGAAAGAACCTATGCAGGTCATGGAGAGAGTGAGGGGCAGAGCCTGGGCCAGAGCCCTAACCCACTGACTCAGAATGTTTGAGCTGGAGAGGGATTGAGTTGAGTTAGAGATGATCTGGTTCTGTTCTACCATTTTACGGATGAGGAAACTAAGGCCCATAGAGGAACACTTTCCAAAAGTCAGACAGAGTTAGGAGGTGTGCCGGAGCTGGCTCCTCCTCTCCACTCCATTGTTCTTTCCTCAATTGAGCATTTCTGCCTTGGAAGTCAATAAAGCCACAAATGAGCCCTCCATGTAGTATTTTGTTGACACCCAGAGGTGTCAAACATGTGGCAGGCTGGAACCAGATTACAATAGCATTGGGAAATATTGAACAAAATAAATAAAAATGCAAGAAAATATAGATAATATTACAAACGAAGCCATTCTGCAGCCTGCAGGGTCCTTGCGTAGGGACTAGCAGCTGCTGTTTCCATTTGAATTTGACATCACATGTCCAGGCTTAAGAGAGTTTCGATCCAGACCATGTTCAAGATCAGTTTACAATCTAATAGGAAAGTCAAGTGCAGAAATACAAGGGGAATGAGATATGTGCACAGAGAAGTGCTTGACCGTGTGCTGTGACAGGTTTAAGGTGAGAAAATTCTCTTAGCTGTAGGGATCAGGGTAGGCTTTCTGGAGAAGGCAGGGCCTGGAGCAGTTGGCCTTGGAGGACTAAGGAAGAGGCTTTGCTAGGGCTCTATCCACTGACTTGGGCCGTCTCTGCAGTTCTGAGGTATCCCCTTTCTCAGTCTTCCCCTTCGCCTTCCCCTTTCCTTAAGAGAGAGGGAGGGGCAGGGGAAGTCTAGATTAGCTTCTCTCTGAGGGTCTCATCTCTTTCCTCAGTGACATCGAGATCTTTGCCTTGTTTGTCTCCTGCATGTGCCATGACTTGGACCACAGAGGCACCAACAACTCCTTCCAGGTGGCTTCGGTGAGCCTCTGGCCCATGGAGCTGCCCCCTCTCTAGCCCTTCCCATGAGGAGTGGAAGGGGTGCTTTAGCTTTCTCTAATCAGTCAGGAGATGAAGGCCCAGATGCTTGATCAGGACAGGCTTCCTGGAGGAGGAGGTGCCCGGGTGTGGGAGAAGGGTGGGTGGAGGAAGGACCAGCCCAGCTCAGGGGCTCAGAGAGGGTGAGATAGGAGGCATGTGGTCAGGTGGGTAACTCAGGAAAAGGCTTGCCCTGGGAGATATGGGACAGAAATCTAGATGCTCCAGGGGTGCAGCTAACAGCCAAATCCCTTGGGGACTCTTTCAGAAATCTGTGCTGGCTGCGTTGTACAGCTCTGAAGGCTCGGTCATGGAGGTAATAAGACAAAATGACTCATTTACCAGTTACTTTCCTTCCAGGAGTTCTGTGAGGTAGGTAATGCAAATGTTACCATCCCATGTGAGAAATGAGGAGACAAATCCAGAGAGTGGACTGACATCCAGAATCTCATTGCTTCCAAGACCAAGCTGTTTCCCCTCCCCCTGCTACTTTTTTCCCACCAGTCCCCACAGACTACTCCTCTGAGCTGGCATAAAACTCCTGGGGAGCCCAGGGCCAGTCTGACCTTTCCTCTTGCTCTCTATTCTGCCCCAAATCTCTTCTTCCAAGCTAGCTCCAGAGAAGTCCTAAGTTGGTTCTCCATTCCCTCCATCTTTCCCTTCTCCTCCCTCCCACCTCTGCCCCCAACCAACTCAGCACCCATAGAGAGAGTTTACAGAATAAGCCTCATTCATATCTCACTGGGGAATAGACCTTGAGAACATTATAAATACTTTTTGAGCTAGAAAGGACCTGAGAGTCCAATCCTCCTTTCTTTTAAAAAATGTTTTGTTGGGGCAGCTGGGTGGTGTGGTGGATAGATAGAGCATTGGCCCTAGAATCAGAAGAACCTGAGTTCAAAACCGACCTTAGACACTTACTAGCTGTGTGACTCTGGGCAGGTCACTTAACTCTGATTGCCAAACAAAAATATTTTATTGATATTTTTTTAAACTGTTTCTTCCCAGTGACTTCTCCCCCTTTTCCCCTCTCCTTTCCTTCCCTTTCCCACCTTTTTCCTCCAGTAGAGAAACAGACTTGGGACTCAGAGGGGAGCAGTGACTTACCCAAGGTCACCTAAAAGGTGTCAGAGGCAGGACTTGAACACATTACTTTTACCTGTATGCTATGCGACTGCGCCAAAGTTGGTTTCAGGCCAGAAAAACTTCCTGGAGTATAGGTGATACCCTATACATTCATTCCAGCTCTGAACAGTAGGGAGGAAGTTGGAATAGGTGGAAGGCAGTATGATGTGGAGGAAAGATCATTGTACTCTGTCAGGCAGCTGGGTGAAGCTACTATTTTCAAACTGTGCAACACTTAATCTCTCTGTGCCTCGGTTCCCCCTGGGTAAGATGAAGGGGTTGGAATAGGCTACCTTGGATTCTCAAAAGCTAAAGGGCTTGAAGAAGAGATCAGATGACCATGTGTGATTATAGGGCTCATAGGGCTAGAGCAGGAAGGGGAGTCAGAGGTCCAGAGTCCAACCCCCTCATTCTACAGGTAAGGAAGTTGAAGCCTAGGGAAGGGAGGTGATTTGCCATGGTCCCAAAGATAGTCAATGTCAGAGGCAGATTTCAGAAAGGGGATCTCCACTCACACTCCACTGTGGGAGAAACAGTTAACAGATGTTCTTGTATCTTCAGGGATTCTGAGAAATTCAGGCATCACTGAGTGGGGTGGAAGAGGCACATTTATTTCCAGGGGTGAGACTCTTCCTTGAATCACAAATGGAAACAGTTTTTAATTATCTGATCATATAAATTTGAAGTGGGAGGGTCAGGACTTGAACTCAGATCTTCTGCCCCCAAAGTCAGAACTCCTTCTCCTCCCATCTATTCCTGTTTCCTCCTTTTCCTTGCCCACAGTTTCCCTGGTCTGACTTAACACTCACAGAGAGCCTGGGGGTCAGTCTGATTTTTTCTTTTTCTTTTCCGTCATTCCCCAAACCTCATTTTCCCAGTTTGCTCAGCAACCAGACCGACTCATGTTTCTTTGGCCAGTCTGGGTCTCACCATCTCCTCTTGAGAGGGGAAGGAGAGTGGGGACAATGGGGCAAAAGCATCCAAATGGATACTCAAACAGGGTCTCATCCCTACCTCCTCTTTTCCCCACAGAGACACCACTTTGCTCAGGCGATTGCCATCCTGAACACCCAAGGTTGCAACATCTTTGATCACTTCTCCCGGAAGGTGACAGTTATTCAGTCCTGAGTTGTGTGTGTGGGTGCGTGCGTGCGTTATGTATATGTGTACTTGTGTGTGTGAGTGTGGGTGTGTGTATATGTGATATTCTGTCTCCTAGGGTTTGGGGGAGGAGGATGGGGACAAACCAGAGTGGAGAGGGGGAGGTAAGTAACTGCAGTATCAGGGTTTGGGGCATAGGAATCTTAAGGGTGGGAGATCTGGGGGCCCTTAGAGAGCTAGACTGTGACCCAGTGCCCATCTCCTGGTCACCATAGGACTACCAACGGATGCTGGATCTCATGAGAGACATTATCTTGGCTACTGACCTAGCCCACCACCTACGCATATTCAAAGATCTTCAGAGGATGGCTGAAGGTATACCTTTCAGAGACCCAGATGCTGGGGATGCTTCCCACCCTTCCTTTGTACTCCTTAGAGGCCCTGTGGATGTGAGAGGTAGAGGTGGGAGGTGGGGTGGAGGAGGAATTGATGACTTGGAAGCAACCATCCATTTGGCCTGAAGAGAGTAGATGAGAGGAAGAATCCTTTGTAACATATGTGCTTTTGGGCCTCAGGCCCTCCATTGCACATCACCATCCTGGGACACCCTCCCTCTGAGAACAAAGGACAAACCACATATAGCAGACAAATTCCATGAGTTGTTCTAAGCAGAAGCATCTTCTCCCTTCTGTCTCCTTGATGCTAACCCCTGGGATGACAGACACACCCCTCAGCTCATCTCATGCTCAGTCTTGGAAAACTTTCCAGCTTGCTAAGACCTGTTATATAGCCTGGACTCTCCAGGTTCTGCAGGTTCAGGCCTTTGAGCCTGGGATGGGGATATGTGTGTAAAGGTGCGGTACTACACTGCCACCATCATGTGTCAGCATCCCTCTCATGTCTACAGAAGTGATTCCTTCTAAGAGGACCAGGCTCTGTTTCTTGGAGGCTTTTTTGTTTTACTTTAATTTTGGGGAGAAGTATCATGCCTCCCCCTATGTATGTGTCCCAATGCTTTCTCTCTCCCATTTTCTGCATGCAGTGGGTTATGACCCAAAGAATAAACAGCACCACAGCCTCCTGCTCTGCTTGCTCATGACCTCGTGTGACCTCTCTGACCAGACCAAGGGCTGGAAGACCACGCGGAAGATTGCGGTGAGTGCCCCGTTTCCCCCTTTCCCTACAGGCAGTGAAGTTTGCGTTCTGCAGCCCAGTACCCAGGCCCTGAGGAGTGGTCTCGGGCACGTGGCTCAGCTCTCAGCACTGGGCTTGGCTACTCCAAGATAAGAGGTGCAGCTCTTGAGGGAGGACTGGGCCCTGGAGTTGGGCCATGAAGGATGGGTGGATTTCTGCAAGTGAGGCTGGGATTGGGGCATGACAGTGTGACCCTGCCCCAAGGTGTGCTTCACACAATCACCTGGTTGGTTATTGTGTTCATCAGAGTGCTGTAACATCTCTTCCAGGCCCAAATCTTATGATCATGGAAGTCAGTCCTCTAATTTTGCCAGGAAGAAAACTGAAGTACAGAAAGGGGAAATGACTTGCCCAGGATCCCGATTTAAGGGACAGAACTGGAAATTGTTTCCTCTTGATTCCCAGGGATTCAAAGGATTTTCCCATCCCATCAGTCCCCCTCATTCTGAAGGGGTCACACGTTGGTGTTGTCAGGAGGGACTCTGAGATCAGACTATTGGCCCCAGTTTGGTCCCTGAATCAGCTTCTTGAGAAATAGGAGAGTCAAAGACATTTGGGAACTCATGGATCTGCATTATTCTTTCAGGAGCTGATCTACAAAGAGTTCTTCTCACAGGGAGACTTGGTACGTGTGTTCTCCCACCTTACCCAAGTGGCTGACCGGAGCTGGAAGTCCCCATAGTTCCCAGCCTATCCCCTCCATAGTTAGGGCCAGAGTTCTAGGACTCTGGGGAACCCTTGGGGAGGATGGAGGTTGGTCAGAGTGGGCTCAGTGCTTCCCTTACTCGGTTAGGGAGAACTTCTGTGTGTTTGGTGAAAGGTGGCTGAGGACCAGGAAAGGAGAAATGGGAAAGAAGTGTCCTGTCCTCGGGGGGACTTCCATTCTGAAGGTGGGGAAGGGCTCTCCTCCCAGGGAGCCTGTGGTTTTAGGGGGTGAAACATGGCTAGTATATTTAGGGAACTCCTAGTCTGAGGGGAAGTCAGTATGTCTGCACTTAGGGAATCCCCAGAATCCCTGGAAAGAGAGAGGGGTTCATCCCAGCCTTCAGTGAGGAGGAGGCCAAACTTAGTTTGACCTGTGAGAAGTTTCTAGTCTTGCCAAACTGAGGTTTGATTGAGGTCACCATTCTAAGATATGGGGTTGGGGCAGGGGCAAGGGCCTGGGACAGAGCTGGTGCTGGTTGTGTCTCTCCCAGGAGAAGGCCATGGGTAATCGACCCATGGAGATGATGGACCGAGAGAAGGCTTACATCCCTGAGCTCCAGATCAGCTTCATGGAGCATATTGCCATGCCAATCTACAAGTGAGTGTGCTTGGTAGCCTTGCCTTCCTGTAACAGGACTGGGGAGGGGGTTAGGAGGCAGCAGTTCTATTGGATTCAGTTTGGCAAACGTCAACGTGACTAATGTGTGCTGGGATACAATGATGTGGAGGGAGGTAAGTAGGGAGGGGGAGAGAGAGAGAGAGACAGACAGACAGACAGACAGACAGAGGGAGCTCAGTCTAGTGTAGGAAGGTTGGGGAAAGGCAGATAAGGCATGTACACATAACTTTATACCAGGTAGGAAGGAATGAGAGAGCCCAAGGGTTAGATTAATGGCTGTGGGGGGCAAAGAAGAGGAAAGGATCACTTCTGTCTAGGGGTAGTAGTGATCAGGGAAGCTTTCATAGATTACACAGGTAACCCTTAACCTGAATCTTGAAGATGGGTGAGATTTTAGCAAGTAGTGATGGGGAGGGGAGGATATTCCAGGCTTGGGGATATCACCTGGACAAAGGTGTGCAAACTGGAAAGTTTGAGGTATGTTCAGGAAAGGGTAAATCATTCATTTCTCCTTGAGCAGATGGTCTGTATGGTGTGGAGATGGGTTGGGAGGAGAAGATGAGATTGGGACCAGCCTAGAGGGCCATGACCGAAGTCTGGAAGGGAGTATGGAACTGTGGGAAGTAGACACTATTTGGGGTCAGAAGAGCTGGATTCAAGTCTTGTCTCTGCTGTTTAGTACCCGTGTGACTTTGGACAAGTCATCAAACTTATCTAGGCTTGTTTCCTCATATATAAAGTGAGAGGGGAATTGGACTAGATGCACTCAGAGCTCTCTCCCAGTTCTAGGTGTAGGACTCTAAGGACTTTCTCTCCCAAGTTCTGTGGGAGCCATGACAAGTTCCTGAGGAGGGGAAGGGTGGGTGGGTAATGTATGAGGCGGCTGTGCAATAGGACAGGCTGTTTGTCTAGGCAGGAGGAATTGGCTTGGTTGGGGCCCATCGGGGTAGAGAAGAGCGGGTGGGTGTGGAGATATTGGGAGAGAAGGACCAGAAGCTGGAGGCTGATTGGATGAAGAGGTGACAGAGAACAGCTTGTCAGGAGGGAGGAGGTTTGGAGGGGTGTGTAGCTTGTCCCTCACTCTACAGCTATGTTCCCTTGATGTGGATATGGGCTTGGGGCCTGGGCCTTGGTGCATCTGCTCTCCGGGCGTCCTGGCTCAGTCCCATCCTCCCCATCCCCCACCCCACAGGCTGCTGCAAGAATTGTTTCCTAGAGCTGCAGAACTGTATGAGCGGGTCGCCAGCAACCGGGAACAGTGGACCAAGGTGTCCCATAAGTTCACCATTCGAGGCCTGCCCAGCAACAACTCCCTGGACTTCCTGGATGAGGAATACGACATTCGGGAACCGTGTGATGATGGTGACAAGGTCAATGGGTGCTGCAAGCTGGACGTGGAAGAGTGAGAGAGATTTTCTCCTTCCCTCCGGGGGCAGGAAAGGAAGGAGCAAAGAGAAAGGACATTCCCGCCTCTCCTCACCCTCACCCCTCCACCCGTAACCCAGAGACCCCTTTGTAAAATTCGTCCTTCGTTTCTGGCTTGGATAGTCATGTTTATTTAAAATACTCTAGATTCTGTCCCCTCTGCCTCCTTCTCCAGCCAGAAACTGAGGAGGCCTTGGGGGTGACATACCATCAGCCCTGGGTATCCCTCTCTCTAGGGAAGTCATGGATCCTGTCTGCCCCTCTGGCTGGATCTTTCTCCAGACTGACTCATAATTCACCTTATCCCTAGGTGATTTCTCCAAATGTTACCTGATTAGTTCTGTTGCCTTGGGGCTCCTCCTGGATCTCTGGGGATTTGAGAAGGAGACCTGTGGTCAATATGGATCTGAACTTGTAAGGGTTGAGTGAGCCATGGTGGAGGGATGAGGAGCAGGGGGAAGAGGAAAGAATCAAGTTTATTACTGACTTGGGAGGCAAGAAGTATAAATCAGGAGGACAGAGGTGATCCTCCAGTCCAGTTCCCTTCTTTTGTAGAGGTTCAGAGTGAGAAAGGGACTTGTCCAAAGTCACAAAAGTGGTGCAGTGGCAGAATTGGGATCTGAGCCCAGGTCCCCTGATTCCCAGGTCCAGGTTCTTTCCTCTCCCATGCTTTGTTCCATATAAAGGTTACAGAGCACTTTCAGCACCACCAGCCTCCGAGGCAGGTAGTGCAAGTACAGTTATCTCATTTTATAAGTGAAGAGTCTGAGGCCATCAAGGTTAAGTGACTTGCCCAGGGCTCCTCAGCAAGTAAACATGGGAGGCAGGGTCCACGCCTAGACCCCTCCTGACTCTGAGTCCTTTACTCTTTCCAGGGCACCACACTTCCTCTTATGAAGACATAAGAGGTCACAGACCTCCTCTTCCACCCATCCTGAGCCATGTCTCTTTTGATAGTCCTGACCCTGCTCTAATGAGGCACCTCTCTGAGCTTGCAGTCTACCCCAAAGTTCAGGACAGAGGCTCAGCCATTCCCAAGGAAGAGGCCAGTACCTCCTCCCACCATCGAGGCATCGAGACTGCATTTGAGGACAATGCAGGCCTGTCCTCCACTTATCCATGATAAAGCACAGGTTTATCATGGCTAGAAGTGGAGTAGAGAACCGAGTGTCCTTTCTTCTCCCCCACCAAAGGGCTTTTGACAGGGCAGTGGCCAGAGAGACAATATGATTTCTAGTAGTGGGAAGGATAGTGGATGGGGAGTGAAGTGACCTAGATTCTGGGATGGATTCCATCACTGACTAGCTGGGCAGCCTTGCCCTCTCTGGGTTTCATAGGATCATGGGATCCTAGATTTAGAGGCGGATGTTTCCTTATCTATACAACTGGTTAGTGGTGGGTGGGAAGAGGGTTGAACTTGGTGGTCTCTAACGTCATAGCCACATTTCTGTGGCATTGTGGAGACCCATGAGTGAGGCCTCATCACACTTTGACAATTTTCCCAGAGATATCCACTGGTCCTAGTGGATCCCAGGGACCAGGGCACATCCCCATCACACCAGGACTTCTTAGACTTCTAAGTACAGACCCTGGCCAGTGAGCAGGAGCTCTGGACCCTCTGTCCCTTCTCCACTTTCATCCCCCAGACAAATCATTAGCTTCTCAGGCCTGGGATCTCCATCCCTTTCTTGCAGCCATCCAGAGAGAGGGACCCAGTCCTTGAGCCCCTCTGGGCCTTGCTGCATATCTGTGGCTTCAGCCACAGCTGGGACTGGACTCTTCTCTATCCTGAAGGCCATATACACCCTCCCCCCACCTTCCTGTCTCCTCCTCTGACCACTGTCCAAGGTCCTGGGGAGATGCCATAGGAAGTAAAGTTTCAGCACTCCCATCCCTATCCCCTTTCTCTCTTTTTCTGTCTTGTCTCTGTCAGTGTCTTGAGTGGATGTTGTTTGGGCTGGGGCAGAGCTGGGCAGGGAGGGTTCGGGGTGGGGGTTGGGGTGGGGTGGGGAGAGAATGGGTTCATTTGCCTTATCTATTCTGAGTTGCCTTTAGAGAGACTCGTTTTTGTATCTGACTATGTAGGGCTCTGTGCAGATGTTGTAAATGGTCCTGTTGGCTGATTGCTTTGTACATGAGAATAAATCTATTTCTTTCTATCAAATTCCTGGAGAAGATCTCTTTTAAGGGCTGGTCAGGGTGTGGAAACTTGGGGAGGTAGTGGGGGGCTGGTGAAGGAAGCAAATGGGAATTTGTCATCCATTACACACAGGTGCTAAACCAAACAAACCTACTTCTTCTTCCAAATAACAAATAATGAATGCTTGAATATACCTTTCATCCCCCACCTGCCCATCCCAATATCTTCTCCAGGATAAACAACCACAGATCCTTTAAATTGTTCTCATCTGGCATGACCTGAAGGTATTTTGCCACCTTGGTGAAGGGGAATGGTTTACAAAGCTTCCAGGTGGCCCTTGTCCCCCATAGTGGTGCCTGGTATGTACCTCAAACCCAGAATCCAAGCAGATAAACCCTTGGTGAGACTCAAAGACAAACAGGAAATGGAGTAAACACACCTAAAGTCTCAAGGAAAAGAACAAGACAACAAATTCTGTTGACCTGAAAACTTAGTTAAAGAAAAGACAACAGGCTAAATGCATACATTTTATGATGCAATTAATTAATCAATTCCCTATTAAAGAAAATGGTAACATAATACATTATGGAGCCAGAAAAATGTCCTGGCTACCCAGTACAGAAATCTTCTTGCTTATATACATTGTGCTGTGAGAAAGGAGTTCTCTTAGATAAACACAGTGTAAACAAAGTAGCATCAGCTGGGTTTTATGATCCCAAGCTATGGACATCTTCTTTCTGTAGCATGTCTCTGTGATTTAAGATAAGGAAAAAGTCCCATCACCCAGATGACAGATCCTGTCCTAAACAGGCCTTTGCAGTTGTGGTATCTTAACATAGTTGACAAAGCTGAAGTTACAACCCACGCCTTATCACCAAGATGCCAGAAGAAGGGTCTGGTAAGGAAGTCCCATTTGCTTGCTTGACATCAAAAGGTGTCCTCTAAGTTAAACAAAGAGGACTGTTAGGTCCAGGCTCTTCTTAATTCAAACTTTGGCCCTTATTAAAGTTTAAAATTTATATTAAATATTATCAATTCTAAGGATTCCCCAAAGAACAGGGAATGGAAGAAAGAAACTCCTAAATGGGAATGCCTTCCCTTCTAACTTGCACTACCTCCTGTATCTCTGTCCCTTTCTTGACTGAACAGGATCAATATTTCCCTCATTTTTGAGGGAGTGTGGGATGTGTTTGTGTATGTTTGCGTCAGATTGAGTCCTAGAGAAGACTTTTTCTGACAACCAGAGCTGTCCAACATTAGAACAGGCTGCCTCATCACTAGGAGTGTTCTGGTGGAGTCTGGGGGACTCACCCACCCCCACCTCCAATCAGGCTTTATAGAAGAGATTCCTGCCCTAGCTGGGAATCTGGGTTTTGATTACTCCAATTACTCTTCAAGCTTGGCATGTGAAGACATCTCACACTGTAGATACCATTCCTAGTCACAGTGGTCTAAGAATCAGAGGCTCAGGGGCCCAGACTGGCCATAGCAGGGGAGTGTGTGGGGGTGACAAAGTCATCAGGATGGACATGTTAATTTTTCAGACTCCTCATATTGACCATACTAGTACTTTCTCAATCTCATTGCAATCCTTCCAGGCCTTAATTGAGTTGCTCCGAGTGAAAACATTCACCTCCTGGTGGCCAACCTTCTGTGGATGAGTTTCTTTATGCTTAGTCTCAAATGACAAATACAGTCTGCCACAGGGCCCATTCTTGAAGCTTTTGGTAGGGTCTTCCAGGGCTTGTATTCTGCTGACATTGCCTCTGAGAGCAGGGGATCCTAATCTTTTTGTATGCCATGGATACCTTTGGCAGTCTGGTGAAGGCTGTGGGCCCTTTCTCTGAATAATGCATTTAAATGAATATCATACACAGGATGATAAAAGAAGCCATTATATTGGAATATAGTTATTAAAATAAGAAACAAGCTCATGGACCCTATAAGGTATATCTTAGAAAGGAAACTTTAAAAAAAATCCAGAATAATCCGTTGTTATTACAAAGGAGAAAAATAAACCTCTGAGAGATCAGAATGATTTGCCCAGGGTCACATTACCAAAGACCAACTTTCTGAGGAGTCAAACCACAAGAGGTTAAGGTACTTGTCCAGAGTCACACAGCTAGTAAGCCTTTGAGGCAGAATTTGAATTTAGGTTTTCTCAACTCCAAGGCCATCCATTATGCCACTTGGCTGCCTAGTGTATGTAGTTGACCAAATATGTGTGTGTTTGTCCTTCGTTGCCCAAGAAGACCATGCCATCAGAGAAATAATGACATGACTTACACTTGCCTTTGTTTTGAGTAAGGGAGGGCTGTGCAGGTCACCAGCCTCACTTCTCCAGAGCCACCTGAATCCAGTGACCATCAGGATGACTGGAGATGATCCAGGATGAGACAATTGGGGTTAAGTGACGTGTCTAAGGTCACACAGCTAGTGAGTGTCAAGTGTCTGAGGTGAGATTTGAACTCAGGTCCTCCTGACTCCTGCACTGGTACTCTATCCACTGCACCACCTAGCTGCCCTCCAAATATGGTAAGGCTTTAGGATATAGGGCAAAGGCTGGAGTTGATGGGATTGAAACTTTGCACCATTCCTGGTCCTAGGGCCCTTTCAACTTTGTTAACTGGCTCCCAAATCTATAGCCCAGATGTCTTCATTTTCTGCTACCATGGGGAAAATCAAGCATGTGAAACAGCTCAGTGTCTGACATACAGTAGGCACTTAATAAATGTTTACTGACTGACTTGAGCTCTTTCTTTGCTCTCTGCTGTGTACTTGTGCAGAGTCTTGACCCTGCTGGCCTTTCAAACAGCGATAGAACAAATGTGCCACTTTTCCTTCTTCTTGTTGTTCTTTTCTCCTTTTCCTTCTCCTCAGTATAATTATAGTTTCATCTTTGACAGTTGAGTACCAGTAGAACAATCCTTGAACAAATCGCTATTTCTGCTATTATTATTTTATAGATAATGTTGTTCCGACAACAGTAGGGGTTGATAAAATAACTGCCTTTTGTATGTGGCTGATCCTCCGTAGGCTTACTGAAAATATACAGAAAGGTTGAATAATTTGTTCTAAGGTCACCCAGGTTTTAAATGGCAGAGCTGGGATTTATGCCCATGTCCTCTGGCTACAAACCCAGTGCTCTTTTCTCTGTACCATGCAGCTTCCACTAGTACTTTTTCTCATAAATAGAATTATTTTTCTTCTGCTGTTCCTTCCAAGACAGTCTATCTCCAGACACCCTACATTTTCACTGGCTGTGCCCTTTATTTGGAATGCTCTCCCTCCTCCTCTCCAGTTCCTGGCTTTCCAAATCTTAGTTAAAATTCCATTTCCTGTAAAAAAAACCTTAGCTATTTCCCCTCTCTGTTGATTATCTCCAATTTATCATGTATCCATCTTGCTTTAATATAGCTGTTTACATATTGTCTCCCCCGTTAGACTGTAAACTCTTTGAGGACAAGAACTGTTTTTGTCTTTCACTGTATCCCCAGGAATCAGTACTACATATATATGACACTTGATTAATGCTTGTTGATTTGATGATTCATGACTGTAGTGCCCTCTTCCCCTTCAACGGTTTAATTCTTCTTATTCGTCCTTTAAAGCACAATTCAAACTCATATAGGAGGCTTTCATTGACCCTTACACTTGGTCAAGAACTTCTCCCTGGGATTTCATATAACATTTTTTCAGCACTTAGGCTCACTTTTCACATAATATTATCCACTATAATTCTCTGTGTATCTTATACCCACCTTATCCAAGTTTGCATCTCCTCTTCACCCAAATAGTTGCTTACTAAATTTTTGTTGAATGAATAACAACTGACCTTTAAATCATACCTCATAATTTGTCAAATGCTCTCTCTCTCTCTCTCTCTCTCTCTCTCTCTCTCTCTCTCTCTCCCCACACACACATGCACGCACACACACTGTGTCATTTGATATACACAGTAGCCCATTGAGGTGGGTATAATAGGTAGATTATCACCATTTTACAAACGGAAAACCCAAGAGTGGAAAAAACATGCCAAAAATAACACAGCTGGTAAGGACCATATATGGGATTTGAACCTTTGACCTCTGACTTCAAATACAGTGCTTTTTCTATCCCACACTTTCCTCTAGTGTTGCTGAGCTATGGGACTTCATATACATTATATGACTGATTCATAGTGTTTAGTGATGTCATCTTCGTTCTGTAGCAGTTCCATTTTATGCTACATTCCCTGTAACCCAGAATTCATTCCTGTGTTTTCCTCTTAGTTTTTAGCCTGCTATCCTAATTCCTGTTTCCTATTAGGATACAACCCAACAGCTGTTACTCCCATGGTCCAGGTCCAGTATTCCTCAAGCCATTTAAAAGAATTTTCTGCTGGGCAGGAATGTGGGCCATAGAAATGTCCATACTTCTGTGGTTAACTATAAATGTTTGATTTAGGTGCTCGCTTATGAGGATCAGAAGATTGTTTGACAAGTGTCCAAAACAACATTTCCTATAGAACTGGCAAAGGCTGAAGATGCAGAAGTTCTGAGGTGTTGTGAAAGAGAAAAAAGAAACACTGGAGTTTAAAGACCTGGGTTCAAGTACACATTCTGATAGCTGTGTCACATTGGGCAAGTCATTTTGCTTCTCTAGGCTTCATAAAAAGGAGGAGGTTAGGAAAGATGATGAAGTTCCTTCCAACTCTGAATTCTATTATGATCTCACAATCCATATGATTCTTTCCAGTTAAAATTCCATAATGTAATCCTGTTTTGTTGTGAGAATGTGGGCAAATTACTTAATTTCTAAGAAATGATATCCTAACCTATACAATGGGGTCAATTTTTCCTGCTCTGCTTTCCTCACAAGATGTTTTAAAGATCAATTGTGATACGGTAAAAGAAAAATCCATAGAAATGTCATAAGAATGCCATTGGATCAGATCAGGATAGATTTTTTTCAGGACCATGGAGAGTTCAGAGCATAGTAGAAATTGGGTGTGGGGTGTAGGGGACCTAGACAAAGTAAAAACAACTCTTCCCCTAATGACATTTAAAGCTGCCCCTGAGATTATCCTCCTATTCATATCCTTCAGTTGCCCTTCCCTTTCAGATATTAAAACCTTTGATTTAAAGGGCCAATTCTAGGCAAAGGTTCTACTCTGGTGTTTAGACAATTAGTTGTGTCTGATTCTTCATGACCCAATTTGGGGTTTTCTTGGCAAAGAGTGGTTTGTCATTTCCTTCTCCAGCTTATTTTACAGATGAGGCAAAAAGTATTAGATGACTCACCAAGTCACACAACTACTAAGTGTTGGAGGCTGAATTTAAACTCAGGTCCTCCTGACTCCAGGCACTCTGTCCACATGACCATGTAGCTGCCCCTGAAAAAAATTCTATAGAAAGTCTTGTTTCTGCTTACCTTCACTCAAATCTGGGCCCATGGCAAGTGGATTATCAAAATCATAGAATATCAGCACTAGAATAGAGCTTAAACTGGTTGAGCCCTTTCATTTTACAGTAAGGAAACTGAAGCCTAAAGAGATGAAGTGACTTGCCTAAATTCACATATTTAATGTCAGAGCCAACATTGCTTTGGATTGTGCTGGGTAACTTCATGCACATATAAAAGTGACTACCTTACTGCCCAAGAGCCCAGTATGTTACATTTTACCCTTCCCTCAGGGTTCTCTGGTACTCTTAACAGAGTTGGGGGGATCTCTTCACTACCTTTCCCTCAAGACCCTACTTTCAGGTTCTCTTAATTTTTAGGGATTCTAACTCTCCATTTCCATTTAACTATGCAGAGTCTGATTAGATTTTATGAAGTTATATTTATTCAAAAGTATGACAAGAACAAATCTACAAGCATCTCTCCTAACACCTGCAGGGCATCATCTCTCTACCCTAACTCAGTCTCTGGGGAAAGGATAGGGTTTAGGTTCATACGTTCACTTAGTTCTTATATATCATAGTCCCACCAAATTCCAAGTCCAAAGCCCCACTGGTGCTATGGCTTCTCAGGTCTTCCTTGCTTGAATAACAGCACTATAAGGCCTAGAATCTTGCTTCTAAGATCACCAGTGCTCAAGCTCCCAGGTCATGGACTCCACAGCCTAAGCATGGAAGTGAAAAAGATAAATTAAATAGACCAGAACCCCTAGCCCAATTCCAGTGGCCACAGGGATAAAGGCAGGTGTTGAGGGGAGGTAAACCTACCTTTCCCGCACCCAACTCAGTGCATAGTACCCATGCAGTGGGTGAATAGGAAATTCACCCTAGGCTGCAACTGGAAAGAGAAAGGGGCTGATCCAAGCTGTTGGTTTTAAAGATGTAGCCAAGGTTGTGCAATCAAGGGAAAGAGGTATATCTTGCTCACATGTTAGAGAAACACAGAATGCCTTGTCCTGACTTTTCCCACATTGATGCCTCCATTTTAGGTGATCTGGGCATGATCAAAACTTGATTACATAATCACAGTCAGAGGTAATGAAGTCCAACTCTTCCCTGATCAGAATGGAATTGAAGGTCACTTATCTCTCCAAACATTTCCCAATAACAGGTGACTAACATTTTTCTAGCTCACTCAATATAGGCTTGTTGATCCTGGATGATTTACTGATGGAGTTTTATTTTAATGCCAACCTGAAGAGGCAAGTCATTTTCTTTCATATATCAGGCTTTCTCTGTGGTGTTAATGGATAGACCCTATATCACAGCACTTCAGAAGTAAGTATCCAAAGGACTCCATCAATCTCTACTTCTATCAGCTCTGCAATCCTAATCTCCAAGGTCAAGAATATAAACAATTTATCCTTTTCTCTTTAAGAAAAAATGGTCCTCTCAACCCCTTAAATGTCCTGGAGCAAAAGGAAATTGCAACATAACTATCCAGTTGACTTTTCCTCTGGTGGCATAAAGACAGAGACATCCCTCTGACTTCCTGCCCAGTGGTCCACTAGTAAGGGAAGAGAGGCCAGGAATTCAGACAGGATCCCCGGGTTCTGAGGATGGCCCACAGGGAGAAGCATCAACAATAATTTGGTAAGATCATTTATTAAGGGACATTGGTAAGTATGTTGGTCTTGGAGTCAGGAAGACCTGAGTTTGTATCCTGCCTCATATACTTATTGTCTGTGTGACCCTGAACAAGTCACACACATTCTGTCAGCTACAGATTCCTCTTCTACAAAATTTGAAGAATAATGCTAACACCTAACTGTCAGAGTTGGTATGAGGTTCAAACAAGATAATATGGAGAAAGCATTTTGCAAACCTCAAATTTCTCTATAGATGGTAGTGCTGATGATGATGCTTTTTCGGGGAATGTGTTCAGGGCCTTCAGGGCCTTCTCTTCCATCTGTTCTATATGGATTGTTTATGTATCTTGAGGACAAGGACTGTTTTTGCCATTCTTTGTATCCCCAGGATTTAGCACAGCATAATTTGTACTTGATAGATGCTTGCTGGTTGATTGATTGAAGTGATGGGAACACTTTGCCCACATTTCCTTGCCTTTCCCTTTGCCAGTGATTAGGTATAAATGTGAGTATAATACTAAAAATGTTTTCCATGTCATCTGGAGGCTTCCTAATTGGCTGAGGTGAGTCTTGGATTATAAGATATAAATTCAATCCAGAGTAAATTAATATGGAATTATTTGGAGGATGTCCTTTTTGAAGCATTCCAGGCTGAGGGTGGGTCTAGGGAATGAGAGTGCAGTAGAACTGCTTAGGAAGTTTAGGGAGACCTCCAAGTCTGGCATAAAGTAGTCTTTTCTGTTTATATTTATATAAACATTTATATAAATGATTATATCTAATCATTTTACTCAGGGATCTTTTTTATATAAATTTTATTGACATCTTTTATACAACCTATATTTTTCATTTCCTCCTTTCCCAGAGAGCCATCCATTATAATAAAGATCTTTTTAAAGAGGAAGAAAGAAAAAAAATGTTCCATAAAACTCACCAACATCTCAACAAAATATCATATTAAATGCCACATTCCACATCTCTGTTTCCCAAATTTGGCAAAGAAGTTGGAGGAGATATCTTCTCATGTCTCTTCTTTGGTGCTGAATTTGGTCAGTATAGCTTAACATGTTAGTTTCTGTTATTTTATTTTGGGTTCTTCTTATTTCCAATATTAGAATCATAATGTTTATATTGTTTTCATGGGCAGGCTTCACTTCAGTTTGCATTCATTCATATGAATCTTTCATGTGATTCTTTTATAATGTTTAAAGTCTCTATTCTCTTATAAAGTCTTGGAAAATGCATGCTTGTGATCTGGAGGATAGTAACTCCAGGAAGAAGTTGTTAGAATGGGATACTGAGATATGATAGCAGTAGAAAGTAGGTGGGTTGTAGAAATTGAGGGGAGACCATATCTCTGAGCCCATACAAACAAGCAGGCTCATAGCACAGGAAAGCTTAGGGAATGTAATGCCAGAGACTGGGGTTCAGTTTGAAGGAAATTTAGAAATTAGTTATAGGTGAAAAATATAGGGCCAAACTTGAGTTGCTCCAAGGTCCTGGGAAGTTAACAGACCAGCAAGGCCCAAGACCCAGAACCAGAATCCAAAGCTTCTGAAATCTTCCTCTTAAAAAAAGTGATATTGCAAATAAAAGTTATGAACCTAGTCATGTTTTTCTTCAGTGTTCTACCTACCTCCAGTGGGTCTTTTTTTGGCATTTTAATTTCTGCAATATTTCTCACATCATTCCCTTTCTCTCCAGTTCTATTTCAACCATGCATATTTAGATCCTATTAAAGGGGCCATCCCCCTGACTACTTTTTTAAAGAGGCCTATACACTGAATGGGCATTATCTCACTTTAAATGAGTACCTGAAAAGGCCTTAGCCTAAAAGGTCAAGGTCTCCCATTGCATCCTGGGCCATCTCCAGTCATCCTGACAAATATCTGGTCACTGGATTCAGATAGTTCAGGGGGAAAAAGTGAGGCTGGTGACCTTGCACAGCCCTCCCTCACTCAAAATAAAGTCAAGTGCAAGTCATGTCATCATTTCTCTGATGTCATGGTCCTTTTTGAAAATGAAGGACCAACACACAATTTTTAAGTAATATTTTATTTCTTCCTAGTTACATGTAAAGATAATTTCACTCATTCATTGAAAAATGTTTTGAGTTGCAAATTTTCTCTCCCTCACTCATCTGCCCCCTCCCTGAGACAGTACAGTAAACAATGTGTTATGGATTATACATGTTCAATCATGCAAAGCATATTACCCTATTAGTCATGTTGTAAAAGAAGGCATAGACTCAAAACGAAAAAAGAACACAAAAAATACAGAAAGAAAAAAACAGTCTGCTTCCATCTGCATTCAGACTCCATCCGTTCTTTCTCTGGAGGTGGATAGCATTTTTCTCATGCGTTCTTTGGAATTGTCTTAGATCCCTGTGTTGCTAAGAAGAGCTAAGTCATTTACAATCATTATACAATAATGCGGTTACTGTATAAAAAGTTCTCCTGGTGGTGCTCACGTCATTTTGTATTACTTCATGTAAGTCTTTCCAGGTTTTTCTGAAGTCTGCCTGCTTATCATTTTTTATAGCACAATAGTATTCTATCACATTCATATACCACAACTCATTCAGCCATTCCCCAATTGATCAATTTCCAATTCTTTGCCATCACAAATCGAGCTGCTATAAAAATCTTTTTGCACAAATATGCCCTTTCTCCAGTGGTACTTTCTGTAACCTTTTCATCAATCCTTCATCACTTCTTACTCTTAGGAAAGGAGATAATCCTTACACACCTTTCCAGATGTATCATTCCAAGTGAAAATGTTCTGATATGAGCCACTTATACCTTAATGTGAAATCCTTTTTTTCCTCTTAGAAGTACTTGCATATTGAAGTTCATCCCTTACAGTGGAAAGAAAAGCCTCACCCTCTGGAAAAAAGGATTTCATGCTGAGCAAGTGAGGGAATAGTTTGTGGGACAGGGGAGGGTTTTCCCAGGACTCTTGATGTGACAAGTCTGTGTCCTCACCAGAGAAACTAATTACCTTTCAGACCTTATATGAGAAGAGGGAATGAAAGGGATAGGGTTCTTCAGGGTACCTGGAGGTTGGTTAGAGACATCTGTCTCCCTCATTTTCAATGGCACTGGATAGGAATAGAAGTTCACAGTAGATAGAGGGGTGGGTTTCCTGCTAGGAAGACCTGGATTCAAATTCTGCACTAAGATGAATGGAGCCCTAGACTTGGTATCAGGAATGACTGAATTGGAATCTTGTCCTGGTCACATACTAGCTGGGTGAACATGGCAAAGTCACTCAACCCTTACAAGCCTCAGATTGCTTACCTGTAAAATGGCAAGCCCTCTTTAGCCTTCTCCCAAAAGGTGGACATCAACTTCCTTTATTCACACTCACACTTTTAAGGCAGAATTCATAAACCAAGCTTTATTTCCTAAAGAATGTGAATCTTAGCACCTCCTTTCATTTTTGATGCATCTCCATCTCCTTTCTCCAGGGTTCTATTGACCTTGCAACTTAAAATACTACCTGGGTGGGATTGCCCAGGAAGGGGAAAGAACTTGGGGTTTCCTAGACAAGTGAGAGTCCCCACCTTTCTATCCATGAGCTCTCTTCCCTTGGGTCCTTTATAGTCCCTTTGACTTATACAGTTTCCCTGAGTAGAACCCCAGAAAAGAGGAGACAATGAAGTTCACACCCCTGCCAACTGCCCTTCCTTCTGGGATGCTATTTTTTCCAAATGAAATTTAGTGTCATTAAACATTGATCCAAGCTTCCTGAAGGGTGGCAGCATATTGTTAGCCTGTACTCCCAGACAGCATCATGATCCTCCTTTGCCATGCTGATTCTTCACCTCCCATCCCTTACTTTTTGGGCTTCACTTATTGATCATAAATTTAAACTCAGAAGGGACTTCATAGCCCAGCCAATCTATCCCCTGATTTTACAGATGAGAAGACTAAGGCTCAGAGATTTTAAGTGATTACCATGTGATCACCCAGTAAGTGTTAGAGGCAGGATATGAACCCAGGTCTTTCTTCTGCCTCTCCTCACAGATGCATTTTGATCTGCCCAATCTTTGGCAGTTGCTCATTTCCCCCACAAGATGGTGCCCGCATTCTAGCAAATTTGAGAAGTATGAAGGGTGGGGACTCTTTCTACTGAAAGATCATTAATGATACAGCTCTTCTAGGTCTCCTTGGAAAGGATGGTTTTAGGTTATTTACTCCTGTCTTTTACATAGGGATCTACTCACTGACCTATAAACAAAACAAAACAAAACAAAAAACTGAAGAAGTGTGATTATCAAAACTGATGCAATTTCCTTAAAGATGAGTTTTCTGTTTTAGTTACATTATTAACATTTTCTCCATCTCCAGATTGATCCTGACAGGTCAACCTCTTTGTGAAGACTTTTAATAATTGAAATCAGTTATTGATATTAGAATCAGAAGGTATGTAGCATGTTCAGATTGTTGCAAGTCGAAGGATTCTAGTTAGTTACTTCTGGCTGACTTTTAGGAGTGCTAGTCTGAGGTCAGCTCTTCTGGTTATTGCCAGAGTTAGGAGATTAGGGGATTAAAATTTCCATTAACATAAATCCTGTTTTAGTCTCCTTTGTTTCGGCAAAGTATAGCTTTGAGCAGATGACACTTCCACTAATTACCTAAACTGATCTGTCCTAAGAGTTGCTCATTTAAATGGAAGTGGACTTTATCTTACTCCAGGGGACTAAAACAGTGTGTCTTTCCATTATTAATGGCACTAGACATAGTTCTTTGCATTTAATTAACTTTTAGTGATTCTTATTTTTCTCTTCCCATCCCATTTTCCAGCCTCTATTTGATGATTTCAATATAAACAGAAACTTGGGAGACTGGGAGATGTTTGGCAAATTTTGTGAAAGGGAGATTAAATGTCAAGGAACTGGTGAAATTGGAGCACACAGGCTTTCCTGCTTTGTCTCAGACTATGTGGTATAAGCAAGAAGTCTTTTGATTAGTTAGTAAGTGCTGCTCTAACAATTTTTTTTTTCAGACTGCAAAATAGATACTCAGGACTTCAGCACTGGACAGCAACCATACTGGCAACTCCAACTCAGGATAACCCCTTCCTCTTCACCATAGGTGCTGCTGTCCTTCAGGAAATCCTACTTTTTTTTTTTTTTTTTTTTTAGAGAGGATGCTATGTCATCGTGATATTTTCCATCTTCTTAAAACACAGGTTGAGCTGAGCTGTGGTGGTTGAAATGAAAATGGGGTGTGTGGGCACTAGCCTGAACTGGGAGATCTGTATGAGGAAGGGAGATGAGATGGGATGGTCATAAACTGGGCCACAGTATCTGTGCTCTCTATGTGTGGTTACCCAGACTCTGAGATAAAAAAAACTCCTGATTCCTGGGCTAAAAGATCAGTGCAAATTTTTTTTCTGATTCTGTTATCTTGATCTTCACTGACAACATCTTTTCTTGTTCTTAGCATCTCCCTGGTTGGGTTCTTGTGAGCCATGATTTGGACCATGAAGTGGAATCACCAGCCAGCTCCCTATAACAACCCCACTCTGCCTTTGTACCTCATACACCTCATCCTTGTGCTTTCTGGTGATCCTAGCTCAGGTAAGTTTACTTTGGTCTCTGCCACTGTGACTTCCACATATCATTACAATTGATATTTCAATTCAATTAAACCATCATTTCAAAAAACACTTATTGCCCTGCTCCACTTATTGCTCCATAAGCCCTATTGCACCCAGAGGCCGGTGTTGTACCACTATTTGAGGTATAAAATTTATTCAAGGCAAGGGCTCTGCTATTAGAGTCATTGTCCCACTCCTAGGCACCGACTCCTACTATCTGCACCTGGGACTGTGAATTTGGAGGGAATCTCATCCAGTTCATGCCCTTGTGTTACTGGGTTCTGAAGGGAGGAGACATAGAGTAGAGGGATCTTTCACAGTATAAATTCAAATTGTCAGGAAAGTAGGAGACTAACTTATTGTTCAACTCTTGAAGAGAATGGAAACTTTTGATGTCGTTGTATAAAATATAAGGAGTTTATGACATCAATGTAGAAGAGCTTTCAAATATTTTTGAGGATCCATCTAAACTTTGACACTTTAAATTTCTCTCTGTTCTACTAACAGATCATATTAAATATTCATGATAAAGGAAAACCATGGAATTGTTGCCAACCTGGAATAATCCACAAAATCCATGCTTTTGTAGCTGACAAATTTAATTAGATATTGCATCTATATAATGTATACTATATATTTAACCTATATGTGTCATATATAGGTGTGTATGCATATGTATATATATATATATATATATATATAGAGAGAGAGAGAGAGAGAGAGATGTATATATATATGCATATATATATTTACAAACACACATATGTGTATGTGCATGGTGGGTGTGTGAAGGTATGAGTTTGTGAACTGTGTATGTGTGTGTGTGTGTGTGTGTGTGTGTGTGTGTGTGTGTGTGTGTGTATGCATAAAATAAAGGCGGGAACTCCAATGCTGCCTGATTCACCTAGCTTTTTTTTCTTGCTCCTTTGAGTAACCTTTTTGCATGTCAATTAAAAAATATCTTGAGAGTTAGTGGGACTCTGAGGGAAAAAATCCTCCCCATAGACCTGTGGGAAATTTCTGGGCACTCCTTAAAATATGTTTTAGAGATATAAGCTCACATTCAAGAAACTGATTGGAATTCTAAGGAATGTTATTATTCAAAGTAACCTCATTCTCTGGGATCAGATATCCTGAGCCACCAGACTTAGCCAGGCATTCAATAAAAGCCATCAGAGTGTTACAAACTGAGACTGGCTACTTTTTTTTCATTATTTGTGGTCCAGTGCTTCCTGGGGATTCTTGGTTCCAAATAACAATCTGACTAGGTGTATTGTTAATGTATTTTTGTGTAATAGGTTAATGTATTTTTGCTTAATGGGAAGATCTTTCCCATACACTAATAGGTCTATGTGACCTGCTTAAGTCACATGGAAGCCTGAGTCACATGGAACTTATGGTGAGAGGGGTTTGCTGAATGAGTGGAAGAGGAAAAGGCAGAGCTAGAGCAGGGCTTGGAGAAAATTGGTCAGAGAGCAGTCAGAAATAGGAAGGATGCAGGCAAGCAGGCAGCTGACTGACCTGAGTGAGAGAGCCTATTTGTGCTTTGTTTAAGGGAGCTGGTTTGTGGGAAGCCTGGCAGAGGGAAGGCTTGGGGTTGGTGTGGCACCCTGCATTGATATTGTGTATCAATGTCTTTGTTACCATGATGGATTTGGTTTTTTGGTGTCTGAATAATTGTTTTGTGTTAGAAACACATGTGACTCTAATAGATATCAAGGAAAATTTATTACAGCAGAGTTAAGAGGAATTGAACACCTTTGACCAAAAGCAGGCTCATCCTTCCTTAGGAAGGAAGAGCACAGAGTACAGAAATGAGATGAGCTATATACTGTTAGTTCAAGACAGATACCCCCACAAGAAGACAGATTGGTTTCATTTTCCATCTTCTCTACATATCTACTACATATCTCCTTGATATGTTTTTCTTCCCTCCCCCCAACATATGAGTTGTGCTTAATTTTATACTATCTCTTCCCCTGGGGCAGAGAAGTTAATATGCAGGTAGCTTATTAGGTAAGTACAAAGAAGAAAAACTTTCTCCTGGTTATTCCTGGTCACATTCCCCAATTGGTTCAGTCCAGTTTCTGACCTGCATCTTCTTATAAAAAATTTTGTGACTTTCTGAAGGCCACCATCTTTCTCTTGATTGGTTGAGCCCACTTGCAGTCTGCTAGCTTTCTTATTATCTGACTTATTCTCGATGACTTCAGAGACTAACAATTCTTGTGGAAACTTAACTCTTTGCTGTCTCTCACATTTTGGCTCTGTCTTCCATGTGGAGAGTCCATTGGATTTTGTGATTCAGAATTGTGTTGGGATATTCATGGCCACCATAGGCGCTGTGAATATTGTATTGGTGTTACACTAGGGGATAAAAATCCCTCAGAACTTCTTTGAAATGGTTACTTAAGAGTTTATGTTTACCAAACTCATTTTTGGACCCTCCCACCAATACTCTTACCCTAAATTTTTTGCAGGTTGGGACACAAAGAGTTAACCTTCCTACCAAGATCCTTTTTGATTGGCACTGACATAAATCTAGGGATGAAAAGAAGGGTAAAAAGAAGCAGTGTTCACATTTCTGCCTCTGTAAGGCACACTTACCAGCAACTAAAGTACTGACAATTCATGGCCAGCAGAGATCTTTCTCTTCTCCCATTTGGACAATATAGAGAACCAGAGAGTCATAAAGCATTAGAGCTAGTATGACATTTACATATCATCTGACCTAACCCCAGGCCCATTTTACAAGTAAGACAACACAGGTTGTGTAGGTGAGGATTTGCTTAACATAACATTATGGAAGTAGGGTATGAATCTGAATCTTCTAATGCCCAGTAAGGAATCCCAGAATTCTGCTTCCCTGGGACTCACAGGACTTCTATGACTTTGGTCCTATGCAGAGGGAAGAAGAGGCATTCAGTGAGGTCTGAAAACTCTAATATCCAGGCAGTTTCCTTCAGGTTCAACAAAGCACTTCCCAAACTCTCCCTCTCCTCCCCATCGATGAACCAACATGTGCTGGTGATTAAGGCCCTGGGCTTAGGGAAAGCCACAGCTGGGGAAGGAAGAGCAAGACTGATGGGTTTGGAGCAAAATCTCAGGCTGAGACAGGGCAGGACCCAGAGATTTTCATGGAGATGCCACGTACAGGGCACTTAGGAAGAGAGGACCTGGATGGAGGTTTCAGGTAGAAAGATGAGGCAGGGTCCCAGGAGGCTCAGGACCAGCAGTGTCAGTGAGAAGAGTATGTGGTGCCATCTGCCTCCCAGAAGCTCTGCCTTCTAATCCCAGCACTGAGCATTCTCCCCTCAGGGCTCCCTCTGATGGTCAGACTTCTGAGCATGCTGGTGTCCATACTAGGACTTGCCTTCTGGACATGTGTATGAATGGGGTTGTCAGAATAAATGCTCTCCACAGATGCAAGGGTCCCATGTCTTCTGATCCAGACTCAGACAGGAAAATAGAAAAGTTAGAATATGTCATTTGAGGGCCCAGCTGTTTCTCCATTTTCGACAAAGAGAAAAAAATCCAGCTTTTCTGAGGGCTCTGCAATAAAGAGCTGCAATGAGTCTCCCCAGTGACACATACAACCCAAAGGAATTTTGTTTTTATTGATTGATTTCATTCCTGTCTGACTCTTTGTGACCCAATTTGGGGTTTTCTAGGCAAAGATGCTGGATTGGTTGACCATTTCCTTCCCCAGCTCCCTTTACAGATGAGGAAACTTGTCCAAACAGGGTTAAGTGACTTGACCAGGGTCACACAGCTAGAAAGTGTCTGAGGCAGAATTTGAACTCCTGATTCCAAGACTAGTGCTCTATCCACTGCACCACTTAGCAGCTCTAAAGGGAATAAAAAGATAGCATCATAGTTTTAGAACTTGAAAAGTCCCCAGAGATCATTCAGTTCAATCCTCTTATTTTACTGAAGAAACAGAAGCCCAGAGAGGTCTAGTGATTTCTCCAAAGTCACACAGTTATTCATTAGCAGATCTAACATTTCAAGTCTTTTCCTTCCTGGCCCAGTAAGCCAGGATGGCAGCACTACAGTAATACTCTGGAAGCCCTCCACATTCCCATAGTCACACACCTCCTCCCCGCTGAGTTGTACTGCTGTCACATAGGGCCCTCCCATAGACATAGAGGCTCTCTGACCCAGTCACTTTCTAAAGCTCTCAGTTGCACAAACACAGGATGAGGGAAAGTCCAAAACCAGCCCAGAAGCCTGTTTTCTCTGCTATAGGAAGTTATCTCTGGGCAGCCTCATTGCAGGGTGGGGGAGGGTAGAGGTTGGGGATTCCAGGGGCCATTGAAAGAAACCTTGCCTTCCTGTCTCCTCCCCAGACTTTTCAGCCCTACGTTGGAGGGACACAGGGACTGCATCGGGGAGGGAAAGAACTTTTTTTACCCAGCTCAGTTCATGGAACTCATGCTGTGTGGAGGGGTAGGGTTTTACCCTCCCATGGACACAGCTGGAAGGAGAAAGAAAGAGAGTGAGAGAAAGACAAAGAGCGCTGGCTCCCTGACTTTACAAGGGAGTGAAGGGGAAAATGTCTCATCTCCATCTCACAATAAGTCACAGTTTGCAAAATGATTTCACCAAAGAGGTGCTAATAGCAGAGGAGCACCTGGGAAGGAACACATTCAGAGCTCCATGACCTGACTGCCCTGACCCTGACCTGACCCCTGCTCTTATTTATTCCTCCACCTGGGTGTTCTCTGATTCCTTGCTGTTTTTCCCTGGTTCTCCACACAGGCACACTCACAGTATCTGGCCCTCTGGTCCAGCCCATCCTGGCCAGAATTAGGGAAGATATCCAGCTCCCCTGCTGCTTCTCCCCTAAGATGGATGCTCAAGAAATGACTGTGAAGTGGGCCAGAGGCCCAAAGGTTGTACACTTGTACCACAAGGACCTGGAGATGAACGTCTAGGCCCTTGCATTCCAAGGGAGGACAACAATGCTGAGAGAGGACATGGCTAAGGGGAGGGTGACCATCATCTTCACCAGGTCCGGCTCTCTGACACCAGCCTGTACACATCTTATTTCCAGAAAGGCCCCTTTTACAACGAAACCAGCTTTGACCTTAAGGTAGCAGGTAGGTCCTACCTGGGTCATGGGTTTTCTCTAGAGCTGGGAGGGACCTTCAGACATTGGCACTGGCAAAGATCTTTAGAGTGTCCAAGGTCCTTTCCATTCATTGTCTCACTGGAATCTCACAAGCACCTTGTGGGTTAGTATTTGTGTCATAGGGACCACCCAGGCCCCCACTCACTGAAGGCCAGGTCTGTCACTTTTCAGCCCCTCAGGATCCCCTGGTATCATTAATGTAATTTGGGGTATCCAGACTTTTCATCTTTGGCTCATGGCCCCCACAATGATGTTCCCCCAAGTTTAGAGGCTCTTCTGTCCCCTTATCCCATGTAACCACTTAATAGTCAGATTAGTTTTTCTACAGTAATAGTAATTGTACAATGACATGAGAACAATTATACAAACAACACTTTCTCTGACCCCTGAGGACATCCTCCTACTCACACAGGCCACTTCAGTCTCTGGAGAGTTGGGGAGGTGAAGGAAGTTCAAGTTCATTGCTTAGCCCAGTTCCTACATAGTATAGTCCCACCAAGTTCCGCTTCCCAAGCCCACCATGGACTCAAGTCCCAAGACCCTGGCTTCTCTTTTGGTCTGGCAGCAGCATTTAGCCTTGATTCTTCCCTTCAAGGTCTCCATGACATGGATGTGGGTGGGTTGGAGAATCCCCAACCTGTGCCCAGAAGTGAAAAGGAACAAGGAACAGCTCCTACCTACAGCCTAACCCTGTTTCTGGAGGGGCACAAGGCCTGGATTGGGGAGAGAAAGAACTTTCTTCTTCTTAAAAGTTATTTATTTATTTATTTTCAGTGTTCCACAATTATTCCCATACAATTTAGATTTTTTTATTTCCCTCTCTCCCTCTCCCTTATTCCCACCTTCTCCCTCCCTCCCTGAAACAGCATTCAATTTTATATACGTTCTACACATACATTCCTATTAAATACATTTTCACCATAGTCATGTTGTATAGAAGAATTAAAATGAATGGGAGAAATCATATAACAAACTAAAATGTAATACAGAAGAAAATGATCTGCTACAATTTGTGATTGAATTCCATAATTCTTTCTCTGGATGTGGAAGGTATTTTGCCTTAAAAAACCATTGGGAATTATTTAAGAATTTGCATTGCAATGAAAGTTCTAAATCTACCACAAAAAGTCCTCACACACTGTGGTTGTTGCTGTGTACAAAGTTCTCCTGGCTCTGCTTCTTTCACTCAGTATCAGATCATATAAGTCTTTCCAGGCCTCTCTGAAGTCTTCCTGTTCATCATTTCTTATAGCGCAACAATATTCCATTACATTCATATACCATAATTTATTCAGCCATTCCTCAATTGATGGGCATCTCCTTGATTTCCAGTTTTTGGCCACCACAAAGAGTGCTGTTCTTTTTGTACATGTGGAACCCTTTCCCATTTTTATGATCTCTTGGGGATATAGTCCTAGAAGCGATATTGCTGGGTCAAAGGGTATGCACATTTTTCGAGCCCTTTGGGTTATTGTTCCAAATTGCTCTCCAGAATGGCTGGATCAGCTGACAGCTTCACCAAAAATGAATTAGTGTTCCAACTCTCCCACATCTTTTCCAACATTTATCATCTTCCTGTTCTGTCATGTTAGCCAGTCTGATAGGTGTGATGTGGTATCTCAGAGTGGTTTTGATTTTTATTTCTCTAATCAATGGTGATTTTTTCATATTACTAAAGATATCTTAATTTCTTCTTCTGAAAACTGCCTGTTCGTATCCTCTGACCATTTATCAATTGGGGAATGACTTGTATCCTTGTACATTTGACTCTGTTCTCTATATATTTTAGAAATGAGACCTGTATCACAGATACTAGTTGCAAAAATTCTTTCCCAAGTTTTTACCTCCCTCCTGATCTTGGTTTCATCAGTTTTGTCTGTGCAAAAACTTTTCAGTTTAATGTTTTCAAAATTATCCATTTTGCACTTCATAATGCTCTCTATCTCTTCTTTAGTCAAAGATTCTTCCCTTCGTCATAAATCTGATAAATACACTATCCCTTTTTCCACTAATTTGTTTATAGTATCACTCTTTGCACCTAGATCATGTACACATTTGGACTTTATTATTGTGTATGGTGTCAGGCATTGGTCTATGCTTAGTTTCCACCACACTTTTGTCTAGTTTTCTCAGTAATTTTTGTCAAACAGTGAGTTCTTATCCCAGAAGCTGGAGTCCTTTGGTTTATCAAACAGTAGATTGCTATATTCATTGCCTACTGTATCTTGAGTACTTAGCATATTGCACTTGTCTACCTTTCTGTTTCTTAGCCAGTACCAAGTGGTTTTGATAATTGCTGCTTTATAATACAATTTGACAAAATGGTGGAGTAGAAAGACTCACATATGCTAGCTCTGAACCCACAGCCCATGGATTTCCTCTAAAAAGAACTCCCAACAAATTCTGGAACAGTGAAGCCGCGCAGCAACACAGTGAAGGGGATTTTCGTTCCAGAGAGCCCTGAAAAACCGATCCCAAAGGTCCATTGAGCACCGCCCTGCCCTACCCTGGCCACATGGCACTGAGAGGAGCAAGCAGATCCAAGCAGGCTTCAGGGACGGAATCTCCAGCAGCCACGAAGTTCCCTCCACCCACAGACTCACAGGTTAGTGAGAGAAACGTCTGGACGGGCTGAGAGGGGAGCGGGGTGTCTCCATAACTCGGGCCCCCTCAGGAGGCAGCAGCAGAGGCAGTGGGCAGCTAGAGGCTCCCAGAGCGGGCAGGAGCTCTGCAGCAGCTCCATTACAGAAGGTCTCTGCATAAACCCCTGAGGGAACTGAGCCTGGGAGGTGGCCCTGCCCCTACCTGAGAACCTGATTTAATCTTACCCTAATAGCAGCCAGCCAGCCAGCCGCTGAAAGCCCTGAGGCTGGAGAGCAGCATTTGAACCCCAAGCACTAGCTGGCGGACCTAAGCTGGGGTGGAGAGGACTCTCAGAAGTCAAATAATTGGCTGGGAAAATGCCCAGAAAAGGGAAAAAAAATAAAACCATAGAAGGTTATTTTCTTGGGGAACAAATGATTTCAACCTTCCTCTCTGACGAGGAAGAAAACTGCTTACCATCAGGTAAAGACATAAGAGTCAAGGCCTCTGTATCCCAAACATCTGAAATAGACATCCAATGGGCTCAGGTCATGGAAAAGCTCAAAAAGGATTTTGAAAATCAAGTTAGACAGGTGGAGGATAATATAATTTGAGATCTGGTAGAGCTAGACCACCTTCCCTACCATTTCTTTTCATTAGTTCCCTTGCTATTGTGGACTTTCTGTTCTTCCAGATAAATTTTGATATTATTTTTTTCCAGCTCTAGAAAATAATTATCTGATAGTTTGAAACTTCTTCTTTACCCAGCTCAGTTCATGGAACTCATGCTGTAGGGATGGATAGGACTTTCACCTCCCATAGGCACAGCTGGAAAGAGAGAGAAAGAGAGGGAGAGAAAGAGACAGAGACAGACAGAAAGACAGAGACAGGCAGACGGAGACAAAGGAGTCCCAGTCTAGTACTTTACAAGGCATAGCCTATTTCAACTCTGCACTCAATAGAAAGTGACTGGTCCCACCTCAGTGTAAGGAAACACAGAATGACTTCTCCCTGACTCAGGCCCCTGGAATGTCCCACATGGGTCCCTCTATGTTAGGTCAACTGAAGCACGATGCAAAGCCCCTTCTCCTTCTCTTTCCATTTTAAATATTCGTGTCTTTATGCAATAGGCAGGGAAGCATTTTTTAATCCAGTTCTTGTTCCCAGTTAAGAAAAAAAAATCCTCTAGGGTCTCTGGGCAGCCATGAGGGAGTTCTTTTCATCTCCTTTTCTAGGGCCCTACAGGAAGGAATCTCACAGCAGCCAATGGTGTAAGGTCATACACAATCCCACAGAGTCAGAAGATCATCACAATCATTCCTAAATACAAAGTTCAGTAGATTCCGCAAACCCAGGAATATTTTACAGTCATTATCAACCGTTATTACCTGTTTAACCTCAGCCTTTCTGAACTCATTTTCTCTCAAGTAAAAAAAGAGCAAAGACAAAGAAAGCTGAGTGTTCCTCTTTGATGGAAGTGCATGTCTCTCTGAGCTTTCTAAACCACATGGAGCTCTCCCCACAGGCAGATTATTCAGACCTGGTGCTTCCCATTGACAAGTTGGGGGTACCTGCTCTCTGGTCTGAACTGGGATAAAAGACCTAGACTATCTTATCAGATAGTCCACATTTGGGATTTTCTTGGCAGAGAATACTGGAGTGGTGTGCCTTTTTCTCCTCCAGTTCATTTGACAACTGAGAAAACTGAGGCAAACAAGGTTAAGTGACTTGCCCAGGCTCCCACAGCTTTGGAAGTGTCTGAGGCAGAACTTGAACTTAGGTCTTCCTCATGCCTTACTCTGGGATGGCTCAGGGGAGTTCCTGCTTTACTTTGGGAGGGTCCAGGGGAATTCCTGCCTTATTCTGGGAGGGCTCAGGGGAGTTCCTACTTTTATCTGGTGTCTTGGCAACAGAAGTCCCTATATCATTGGTTACTATAGTTATTTGTGTGTTATCTCCTTACTACAGAAAAAGTCCCTTGAGGGCAGCGTCTTGGGTTTATGAGAAATGAAGAAATTACAAAACAAATCCAAAAGAATGAGAAAATGGAAATTAATGTGAAATATCTCACTGGAAAAACAATTGACCTGGAAAATAGATCCAGGAGAGACAATTTAAAAATTGACCTGAAAGTCATGACCAAAAAAGGGCTTAGACATAATTTTTCATGAAATTATCATGATATTCTAGATATCTGATATTCTAGAACTAGAGGGTTAAATAAATATTGAAAGAATCCACAGATCCCCTCCTGAAAGAGATCCAAAAAGAGAAACTCCTAGGAACATTGTAGCCAAATTAAAGAGTTACCAGGAAAAGAGGAGGTAAGGAGAAAATATTGCAAGCAGCTAGAAAGAAACAATTTGAGTAATGAGGAAATACAATCAGTATAATACAAGATCTAGCAGCTTCTACATTAAGGTATGGAAGGGCATGGAATATGATATTCCAGAAGTCAAAGGAATTAGGACTAAAACCAAGAATCACCTCCCCAGCAAAACTGAGTATAATACTTCAAGGGAAAAAGTGGTATTTCAATGAAATAGAGGACTTTCAAGCATTCTTGATGAAAAGACCAGAGCTGAATAGAAAATTTGACTTTCATGCACAAGAATCAAGAGAAGCATGAAAAGATAAACAAGAAAGAGAATCATAAGGGACTTACTAAAATTGAACTGTTTACATTCCTACATGGAAAGACAATATTTTTAACTCTTGAAACTTTTTTCAGTATCTGGGTAGGTGGTAGGATTATACACACACACACACACACACACACACACACACACACACACACACATACAGAAAGATAGATAGATAGAAAGAGAGAGACAGAGAGAGAGAGCATAGGGCAAGTTGAATAGGAAGGAATCATATCTAAAAAAATAAAATTAAGAGGTGAGGGAGGAATATATTAGGAAGAAAAATGGAGAAATGGAATGGGGCAAATTATGTCTCATAAAAGAGGCAAAAAACCGATTTGTCAATAGAGGGAAAAGGGGGGAGGTGAGATGAAAAATGCGAAGCTTAGTCTCATCACATTTGACTCAAGGAAGGAATCAAATACACACTCATTTTGGTATGAAAAACTATCTTACAATACAGGAAAGTAGGGGAAAATGGGATAAGTAGGGTGGGGGGGGATGATAGAAGGGAGGGCAATGGGGGGAGGCACCGATTGGGAGTCAACACTCTTGGGAAGGGACAAGGTCAAAAGAGAGAATAGAAGCAATGGGGGGCAGGATAGGATGGAGGAAAATATAGTTAGTCTTATACAACGTGACTATTATGGAGGTCATTTGCAAAGCTACACATATATAGCCTATATTGAATTGCTTTCCTTCACAATGGTGATGGGTGGGGAGGGAGGAAGGAAGAGAAGTTGGAACTCAAAGTTTTAGGAACAACTGTTGAGTATTGTTTTTGCATACCACTGGGAAATAAGAAATATAGGTAATGATATCTTGCTGTATAGGACAAGAGAAAAGATGGGGATAAGGGAAGGGAGGGATGTTAGAAGGAAGGTCAGATTGGTGGTAGGGGTAATTAGAGTGCTTGGTGTTTTGGAGTAGGGGTAGGGGAGAGATGGGGAGATAATTTATATTCAAAATTTTGTGGAAATGAATGTTGAAAACATAAAATAAATAAATAAATTTTAAAAATTAAAAAAAAAGTGACTGTTGAAAACTAAAAATAAATTAATTAAAAATATCATCTAAAAAAAGACCTTTTATCTAATACCTAGAGATAACTACACTCATGAAATCCTCCTTACTCACATAGGTATATTATAGGTACTTAATGTATATTAATTGACTGATTTTGAAAGGCAAAGACCCAGTGTGGAACCTCTGAACAGGTATTTCAGATGAACCTTGGATCTGCACTGGGTGGCTCCAGATGTCCTGGCCAGCCTGGCAAGGCCATCCATAGTTCTCCAGTTCTGAGGTGGCCATTCTCTCTTGGGAACAGGGTGCTTCTGCAGAAATCTCACTCTTGGCAACTCTTAACCAAATCCCAAATTGTGAAGTGTCTACCCTCCATGATGCCACCAGGGGAGTAAAATGCTCACTTCTACAGGGGGTTAATCAGTAACAAGCTCAAGAAAGAAATAGAAAGGCCGAAGTGGCCAGAGATTCCAGGCTCTATGGTTTGCTTAGGCTGCAACCTATTGTTTTTGATGATGAATTTCAGGCAGGGTAGTGGTGGAGAGAAGGACTACACTTCCATTATTACTAGAAGTACTAGGGAGGTAAAGGGGGCACAAAAGAAGGGGTTTTTATAGGTGCTGATCTGTAATCATGGTGTACCATTTCATCTTCCTGTATCATTGAAAGAGAGATAGAGTCTCTAGCTGACAGCCCTTGAAAGCTGGAGGTCCTCAGGAGAGGCAGGGGTTGTCCCTACTGTTCTCTGAAATCCTCCTGTTGGCCAGTGGCATTGTTGGCCATTCTTACTGTCAAAGAAATAAAAGCAATTGTTTTGTAAGTGTTAGCAGTATCTTGATGAAATAAATGTACTACCTTTTTAAATGAAAACAAAACCAAACCAAGGAATAAAACCATTTAAAACAATATGGATTTAAGATTTCTTAAAAGATTTCTGAAAAATAATGCAACATTTAAAAAGGAAATATATCTGATTTTTTAAGGGATAAGGGAATGGGTTGGAATTTCTTTGGTCTAGGGAATTCTGGAGTAGGAATTTCCATTAGCAATGCTATTGTCTGCCTCCTCTGATACCTCTAGTCTCAGAGAGTAAGGAAAGGTAGGTGACTGGGCCAGGGTCACCCAAACAGGATGTAAGAAAATAAAATGGAAAGGATTCAATAAATAACCAAATGAAGGAGAAGATAAAAATATGTGATATAAACTAATAAAATATTAAGGAAATATTTAAAATAGAAATAAATTGTTTTCTAAAACAAATAGAAATTGAAAAGACCAATACAACTGGAGAATTAAAAAATCTTCCTGGTAGAGAGTGAGGTAGAAAGCCTGACAACTGAAGGGATGACAACAACAGGTGACAAATCAAGGGGACCTGGCTTCCTGGTAGGTTCCAGATGCCTTCAGAATACAACTCCTGGGGGAAGCCCCAGGTATGCCCTCTCAGTCTCAGGCCTCAGTTTACAAGGGCAGGAGCATGGGCAGGAGGCTGCCTCATTCAGGACAGAGGAGCTGGAAGCAAGAAGGCAGTGACAGGAACAAGGCTGCCAGGAGACTGGGGAGAGGAGCTGGCACCTGGGATCAGGGCTGCTTCAATGAGCAGACAAGAGTGAGGCATGAGAAGCTTGAAAGACTCAGGTTCTGGGTAACTAACCATTATTAATGATGGCTAGAGAATAATTAATTTAAAAGGAGGTGGCTTGGCTTCCTGGGGTAAACCAAAGTCAATTCCTGGAGGCCTCTTGAGGTAGAAAAGTGATTATTTCCAAATCACCTCAGATTGGTTAACAATTAGTGAGAGAATGAATATTGTAATGAGAGGTGGGCCTATTCTAATGAGGTGGTAGGGGACTTGACTTCGATTCTGTAACTCATGGAAAAAGGGAGATTCATCTAGAGCTGAATACTCTTGAGTAATCTATATAAAAAGCTCTTACCCCTACCACCTCCACCACCATCCACCACCATCCTAGCCTGTCTGAGTAGAACATAATGGGCTGGAATTCACTTGAATTACATTCTCTTTGTAAGATTTTTCTAGTTGGGTAGGGGAACAATTCCACCTAGATAAGATGGTCTTGGTTGGGTAAATTTTTGGGCAAGGTTAGTAATGTCATTCAAAGACTGGCTGAATAACCTACAGGAGTGTGTTTCTGAATGAAGAAAAAGAAAAAAATCTTAATCCCAGTAATTAGTTATTAATATAAGAGAGACATAATCATTTCTCTCACCAGTGGGACTCAAATGAGGGCAAGTCCCATTCACTCCCAGAAATAATTGATTGAAATAATTTATTCACCCTCAAA
This sequence comes from Potorous gilbertii, assembly GCA_028658325.1. Taxonomy (NCBI): domain Eukaryota; kingdom Metazoa; phylum Chordata; class Mammalia; order Diprotodontia; family Potoroidae; genus Potorous; species Potorous gilbertii. Next base: position 106,749,947 of record CM053771.1, read on the forward strand.
TTACTAATTCTTTGAGTCAGCCTGTGGGTGGGTCAGCCTGAGGAACGATTAGGGTATGAGGCCATGGTGGCTGAGAGTAAGGAATAAGAGACTGAGATATCCCAGGAGGACTGTGGCTGGTACCTGAGACCCAATGCACATTCATGGATTAAAGGGAATAGCTCTGGGAACAAGCTGCCTGGGAAAGGGCAGCCCTACAATCTCCATCCCACCTAGACCTAGAAAGTAACTCAGAAACCAGGTCTTGGATGAGGGTGTGTGGGGGATTACACTGAGGTAAAAACATGGCTAAGAGGTTTCTCCCCAAATAGACTGTCCTCCTGAACCCCAATGGATAATCATCTGACACAATCCTACTACCATAAGAATGACTGAGGAGTTTTTCTGTCACCACAGCAAAGCCCAGATCCTTCAGGCTGGGCCAGATCAAATGTTCAGACCCAAGGGAGGTGCCCAAGTCCAGCAAAGCAGGGGGACCTCAGATCTCTCTCACAGAAATTATCAGAGGGTCTGGTGAGTAATGGAAGGACGTATGGGCAGAGACTTCTCTTACCTCTGGTTCTCTGGAGTCTTCCTTGGTACAAGAAATAAATCATGAAGAGGGAACCAATGGAGACTATCAAGGATATAGCAACAATCATAGCGTATGTCCACTGAGATCCCTGGGGATTCTCTGAAAAGAGACCCCAAAACATTGAGAATCAGATAAAGGAAACTCTGGGCCCTGATCCCTTGTGGCCCAGGTTAGGGGTGGGAGCATAAAGGGAATTAGGATTTAGGAAATCCTGGGCAAGGGTAGTGGCTTTGTGCACTGATGACTCAGTCTTCTTCCCCTGCCCCCCCAGCATCTAAACATTCCCCCAAACCAAGCTTTCCTAGGACTTCAGAGAAGAGAATATAACAATTGGAAGAGACCTTAGAGAGAATCTAGCCCAGCTGCCTCAGTTTATGGAGAGGAAAATGTGAGAGAAAAGTCTTCAGCTTGTAATTCCCAGGACTGAAGTCTAGGTCCTCTGACTCCCAATTCAGGCCTCTTCCCACCACCTCACAGCTGTGTCCTTACACATTCAGAGACTTTCAGGGATGGTGGGACCTTAGAAGGCATCTAGTCCAGTCCCATCACTAGACCGAGGGCCAGAGGTCAGAGAGAAGATGTGTGTTCAAGGTGTTACAGGGAGGTAAGGACAGAGCTAGGACTGGGGCCCAGGTTTCCTGATTCCAGATGATGCCCCTCTCTTCTGAAGTTCATTTTGGGTTTGATTCTTACATCCCCATTGAGAAACTCTTTGACTCTTAGCTGAAAAGCCTGGACTTCAGTAGCCTGGGGACAGCCTTTCACTAAACTGTTACCCGGGTCTATTGCCCACTCTGTGCCTTGGTTTCACCACAGGAGGGGACTGGGGGCAACAGTATGTTACAGGAGAGAAAAAGCATCCCCAGTCTTCGAAAATCAGAAAATCTGGTTTCAAATTTTGGCTATGTCACTTGGTGACTAATTGAACTTGGAAAGATCACTGGGCTTCGGTCTCTTCCTGTGTAAACAGAGGTGGGGCCTGGATGACCTCTGAGGTCCATTCCAGAGATGACATTCTTCAAAGATAAAGGAGTCTCTATCAGTGTCTTTTAGTAACCTTCCCTTCTCCCAATCTCTCAGGAGCCCAGGGCTTCACTCTCCTCATCAGTACCATGGAGAGTAGAGTAGAGGGAGGGGCCATGACATTGGACAGTTATGGCGGGGTCAGATTGTGGAAGACTCTGAGACACCAAGAAGCCATGGAAGTTTCTTCAGCAGCTGAACTGACATGACTACAGCTGTGTTTTAGGGAGATGAATCTGACAACCTGGGCAAGACGCATTGGTGAAAGGAGAAAATGGAGACCCTCCTTTGAAATAAAAGTGGAAGCTGGATTTGGAGTCAGGAAAACTCAGGTCAGATCCCATCTCTGGTCCTTCTCAGGCACTTAGGATAAATAAGTCCCTTTGGTGTTTTGGGCCTCAGTTACCCAAATGTGAAATGAGCTTGGAATTAAATGGCAAATAAGGTCCCTTGCACCTACAATGTCATATTGGAACTGCTCTGTTCTATAGAAGGGCAGATTTTCAGGGGGTTAATCATCTTCTGAGCTATAACTATGGTGAGAGAGACATTTTCTTGAGGCTGCATGATGCCAAAAGTCAGGATTAAATCTGATTCCCGGAACAGAAATGTACCCTCTCTGCCTGAGGACATTTCCTAAAATGTTACAGAGGAGAATTTTTCTATCAAGGTAAGATGTTCCTACAGAGTCTTCTATGGGCCTGCCCAGACCTGTCCTAGGGCCTTGGGGTAGGGAAGAAGCATGGGAGAGAAGTCAAACTATGTGGTGCTGCCCCTGAGGAGCTCATTCTAGGTAGGAATAAGAGCTTAACTCCTGTAAAGACATTTGTGAGCCAGATGACACTGCAGGATCTGCTCATGGAGCCCAGAGAGATAGCCCTTGAGCTGCTTGGAGACCCATCTCTGACTTTCACCAGATGAACCAGTGTCCTGGGCCAGAGGCTTGATTTCTTTCTTGTTGGGAAAAAGAGCTAGAAGTGGGAGGGAGGCCTATTTAGCCTTCCTGCTCAGGTGAGCTGGCCCAGGTGGGAGGGGCTGCCTCAGGAGGGGCCAAGGACAGACTTGTATGAAATGATGGAGAGGGAAATGAGCAGAACCAAGACAGCAATAGGGTTTGAGGAACAGCTTGGGGCAACTCAGTTGTTAAGATCTACTTCCCAAGTGAGTTTGTCCCTTTCTCAAAGCCTGTGATTTCACAAAAGCAGGATCCAAAGGATGTGTCTGAGAGAAGAAAATGCCAGATACAGAGTGAGAAGAGCTGAGTCTGACTCCAGCCCAGATATTTCCAAATTGCACAAAAGTCCCTCCCCTCTCTGGGTCCCATTTTGCTCATTTGTTAAATGGGGTATTTTGACTCAATGCTATTTAAAATCCCATCCAGCTCTAACATTCGGTGATTGAGAAGAAACCCATAAACCCTGCAGGACCTACCTGCTACCAGCAGTTCAATGTGGCCTTGATCATAACTGTCAGGTGACTGGACACAGCAAGTGTATTGACCAGAGTCATTGACCTGAACCTGCTGGATCCTCAAGGTCACCTTCCCCTTAGTCATATCATGCTGCAGCAGCTCCATCCTCTTCTGGGACTCAGCACCCTGGGATCCCTCCAGCTTCTCCTCATTAGGGTACTTGAGCACAAGGATCTCATTTCTGAACCAGTTCACAGCCATGTCCTGAGCATGCATCTTAGAGGAGAGTTCATGGGAGAGTGTGATGTCTTCCCCCTGCTTTGCCTGAATGAGCTGAATAGAGTCAATCACTGAGTATGCTCCTTTGTGGCATTCTAGGAATAGAACAGAAGAAAATCTGAGAACAAGGTTGGCCAAGGATTAAGAGTACTTGTTTGTGTGGCTGGGGGCCCAGTGGATACAGCTCTACTTCTAGACCAGCTGCTACTGCAGGCCAAGTTTTGGGCAAATCCCTTTGCTTCCTGTGATTCCCTTGGAGACAAGACATTCTCTCTCCTTCCTGCTCCCTATGGTCAGAAGGGAGAGAAGCTTTCTGGATGCTGGAGGGTTAGGGGTGGGGACAAGAAGGCAACAAATGCCATCAAGTGCCTTGAGCGGGGAGCTGTAGTAGCCTCTACTCTGTCACTTCCTATGGGTCACTTACAAGGTCAGAGGGAACCCAGGTTCCTGGGCTTGGGTTTGCCTGACCCTTAGGTGATCATTAACATGAAATAAGAACCAGAATAAAAGGGAAAAACCATGAGAAAGAAAAAAAGAGAAAGTAGTATGCTTCAAATCTGCATTCAGATTCCATAGTTCTTTCTCTGGATGTGGATAGCATTTTGTATCATGAATCTTTGGAAATTGTCTTAGATTGTTGTATTGGTGAGAAGAGCTAAGTCTACCAAAGTCAGTGCTCACACAAAGTTGCTGTTACTATGGACAATGTCCCCCTGGTTGTGCTGCCTTCACTCAGTATCTGTTCATGGAAGTCTTTCCAGGTTTTTCTGAAATCTGCTTGCTCATCATTTCTTGTAGAACAGTTACATTACATTCATACACAACAACTCATTCACCTGTTCCCCAATTGATGGGCATCTGCTCTATTTCCAATATTTTTGCCACATAAAAAGAGGTACTATAAATATTTTTGCACATCTCAGTCCTCCCATTTTTTGAACTCTTTAGGATACTGACCTAGTAGTGGTATTGCTGGATCAAATATAAGCACAGTTTTATAGCCCTTTAAGCATAGTTCCAAATTATTCTCTGGAATGGTTTGATTAGTTCACAATTCCACCAATTAGTATTCCAATTTTCCCACATCTTCACTTTATTTATTACTTTCCTTTTTGGTCATATTAGACAGTTTGATAGGTGTGAAGTGGTTCCTAAGTACTGTTTTAATTTTCATTTCTCTTATCAAAAGTGAGTTAGAACATTTTTCATATGACTATAGATAGCTTTTGTTTCTTCATGTGAAAGTTGCCTGTTCACATCCTTTGACCATTTATCAATTGGAAAATGACTTATTTTGTTATAAAGTTGACTCAGTTCTCTACGTATTTGAGAAATGAGGCCTTTCTCAGAGACACTGGCTATAAATATTGTTTCCCAGTTTCCTACTTCCCTTCTAATCGTAGTTGCATTGACTTCGTGTAAATTTTTTTAAATTTATTGTAATAAAAATTATTCATAAATTCTTCTCTTCTTGATATTTGACAGGTAAACTATTGTTTGCTCTCCTAATTTCCTTATAGTGTAACTCTTTATGTAACAATAATGTACCTACCCATTTTGAACTTATCTTGGTATAGCTTGTAAAATGTTGGCCCATTTCTGCCATATAATTTTTCAGTTTCCCCAGCAGGTTTTGTCAAATAACGAGTTCTTATTCCAGAGGCTGGAGTTTTTGAGATTACCGAAAAGTAGATTACCGCAGTCATTGACAACTGTGTCTTGTGTGCCTAATCTATTCCACTGATCCATCATTCTGTTTCATTGCCAGTACCGAATGTTTTTGAGAATTAAGACTTAATGGTATAGTTTTAGATGTAGTGTGGCTAGGTTACCTTCCTTTGCATTTTTTCCATTAATTCCCTTGATATTCTTGATGTTTTGTCCTTCCAGATGAATTTTGTCACTTTTTCAAGCTTTATAAAATAAATATTTGGTAGTTTGATTGGCTTTGAATAAATAAATTAATTTAGACAGACCTGTCATTTTATTTTATTGAGTAGCTCAGTCTGCTCATGATCAATTGATATTTTTCCAGTTGGTTAGATCTGACTTTATTTGTATGAAAAGTATTTTGTAATTGTGTTCATATAGCTCCTGGGTTTGTCTTGTCTTATTTTGTATTGTCTATAGTTATTTAAAATGGAATTTCTCTATCACTTGTTGCTGGACTTAATAATGTATACCAATACCCCAGTGAGACAAATTTTCTTTCCACCCTTCTAAGTTCTCTTGGACCATAAAATTATTTCACTACACCCTTTAATTGGTTCTGCCACTCCAGAATTCATTTTTAGGTGTCATTTAAAGTTGTTTGGAGGGGAATTAGGGACAGTTGAGGTGAGTCCTTGCATTTACTCCATCATCATGCCTCCTTTTTGTTACTTTTAGATATGTTTATAAGAGCTCTACCATAGCATGTCTCCATCACACCTGAGGCTACAGATACTATCATATATCCTCTGAGCTAGTTAGATGAATGGTGATGGTGATGTGAGCAGAAGATCTGAAGGAGTCTGAATTAAAGGGATTGGCTCCATTTTGTGCCCTTTTCCCAAACACCATCACAGTAACACCATCAAACCTGCCTGAGCATCAATCTATCTGTAAAATGGAGATTATGACACTATTATACCTACATCACATTAGTAGAAGGAAGGAAATAATTCTTGCTTTAGTGACTACTATGTTCCAGATATTGTGTTATGGGCTTTAAAAATATTATCTCATTTGAGTCTAACAAAAATCTCTGAGATAGGTGCTATTGTTGTCCCTTTTTTACAGTCGAGGAACTGAGTTAGAGAGGTTAAATGCAGTCCCCAGGGTCACCAACTACTGTGTATCCGAGGGTATGTTAGAACTCTGGTCTGTGCTGCCTCCAGGTGCAGTGGCCACCTCTGTTGCCTCTTCTACTTGTAACAGTACAGTAGTCACCATCCTTCTCATAAATCTAAAGCTGTATTAGAAATCGTGCCTCATGTTATTCTCCAAATCTTTCTGCCGAGAGTTAGAGACTCCCCACCATTTGATACTCACAGTCATATCAGTCTCTTGGACATTGGGAATCTCATTTATCTAAAAAAACTCATCTTCTTTCCCTCCAGTCCCCCTTCTTGTGCATGTCTCTCCTTCTATTGAGGACACCATGGTTCTTCTCATCCAATGATGATCACGGCGCTGATGTCCTCCCCACCTCCTTCCTGTCTCCTCCCACAAAGGCAGGCTCTTGTCAGTTCTGGAAGTTTGTGCCTCCACAACACTTCTCACTTCCTACCTCTCCCCCCCATTCAGGGAACCCCCACCCTTTTCTGCCCTCCTCATCTCTCCCCTGGAATACTTACTGTAGCCTCTCACTGGTATCATGTCCAGTCTCTCCCCTTCCCATTTATCCTTCACTCAGCTGCCAAAGTATTTTTCCTGAAGGGGAGGTCTGACTATGTCACTATTTGCTTCAAAAACTTCAGTGGCTCCCAGCTACTTTTAGGATCAAATGCCAATGCCATCATAGATATATACCCTCCAAATGTGGCCCCAACCTCCCTGCCCAGCCTTTTCATGTCAATTCCCTTCATATGTACTATGGTCCAGTCACACTGACCTTACTCTTCTCACACTTGACAGTGCTTTCCATATCCGTACCTCTGTGTCTTTGTACTGGCTGTACCTCCTGCCTGGAGCGCTATCCCTGCTCCCCGCCTCCGCCTCTTGGCTGTCTTGGCTTCTTTTCAGACTCAGCTCAGTTCTTCCTTCTGTAGGAGGTCAGTCCTGGTTCTCTCTACCTCACACCTGCTGCTAGTTCCCCTCAGGCTGCCTCCATGGGCCTTTTCTGTTTGATATCTGCTGCTTTTTGCAGGTTATTTCTCCCTTACCAATATGATCTCCCTGATGCAATGATCGTGTTGTGGTTTTTCTGTTTCCCCCCAGTGCTTACCATGACACCTGCCACATGGTGATCATAAGAATCACTCACATTACTGTAGCACCTACTATGTGCCAGACCATGGGCCAAGGGTTTCATCATTGCTATCTCACTGGATCCTCTCAACAGCCCTCCTCAGAATAACAGTGTACTGATGAAAATGATGATACCAGAGATAATGATAGTCACAGTTAGTATTCCTCTAGGCTCTCAGATTCCTAAAGCACTTTCCATAGCTGATCTCCCATGGCCCTCCTAATAACCCTAATAAGGAGAAGAGAGGTGCTGGGGGATCAATAGAGCACTGGACTTGGAAGCAGGAAGACCTGTGTTCTAGTCCAGCCTCAGACATTCCCTACTGTGTGACCTGGGCCAAGTCCCTCAGTCTCTGCCTCAGTGTGTTCCTTGGTAAAACTACACCAGAAAAAGTGCCCAGCTGCGGATAAAGAGCACCATTTATGTCAAGTGTGTTGCGAACCTCCAAGGTACACAGACATGCCAGTTGTTATTATTCCTGTAGTACAGATGAGGTAACTGAGGCTGAGAGAGGTTCAGTGACTTGTAATCACCTTGCCCACTTGGCCTGGGCTCCAGGCTCATGTTCTTTATATCCAGAAGTGAACAAACCACTCCTCTCTTCAGATGTCTTTCGTGGTTTTCTCCTTCCCTCTGGGTAAGAGTAAGACCTCATGGCATTCAAAGCTTTCTACAATTTGGGGCCATTTAGCTCTTCCCATCTATTGCATTGGGCTACTCTCCTGGCGTTCTGGGCTAAGGTAACCCTGGACAGAGCCAGGTCTCATGAAGACACCAGCTCTTCTCATCTCACATGCCTATCCTCATGCGTCCACTACGGGGCGCAGTGGGAAGACTTCTGGTCCTGGAGTCAGCCGGACCCTAGTGTGAAACTGATCTTAGACACTTAGCAACTGGGGACCTGGGCAAGGCACTGACTATCTGCTTCAGTTTCCCTTTCTGTAATGGGCACAAATTAGCACCTGGCTCTTTGTATCTTTGCTGCCCTTTGTAGCCAGACTCCTCCACAGTCCTTTTATAAGAGGTGCCTCCTCCTCCTGTTCTCACCTTTTCTTATTAACCCCTTACAGTCTGGTTCCTGACCTCACCCCACTGACACTGCTGTCTCCAAAGCCACTGACAGTCACTTAGCAGCCAAGTCCAATAGCTTCTTCTCAATCCTCCTCGTCGTTCTCTCTGCATCCTTTGACTTTGCTGATCATGCTCCACAACTAGAGGCCCTCATCCCTCTAGGCTCTCAGGTCCCCCCGCTCTGTCCTGGGGTCCTCCGACCCAGCTGAGGGCTACTTCTCTGTCTCCCTGCTGGATCCTCAGCCACATTCTGGCCTCTGACTGCAGGTGTCTCTCAGGGTTCTGTTCCCAGGGCTCTTCTCCTCTGCCTCTAGAGGACTGCACTGGTCATCTCATCAGCACCCATGGATTTAATTATTGTCTCTCTGATGATGATCCTTAATTCAGCCTTTCCTGCCCCAGTCTGTCTGCTGACCTCCAGTGTCAGATCTCCACCTGCCTCCCTGACATCTCAATTTAGATGTCTAGTAGACATCTTAAACTCAACATGTTCTAAACAGGACTCATTATCTTTCCCACACATGCTCTGCATATCCTATCTTCATTATAAGTGTAGAGGACAACACCCTCCTCCCAGACTTAAACTCAGGTCCTCCTGACTCAATGAGTGAATATTTGTGGTCGGACAGATGTGCCAAGAATGTAGGCAGAAGACCAGAGAGAAATCCTTAGCCACTCCATATCCCCTCAGTGCATGAGAGCAGGATGTCAGTCCAGGCATTTTGCCCCAGTTCTCTGAGTCTGGGCCAGAGAGTAGGTCACCCCACCTGTCAGTGGGAAACCACAGACCTAAATGATCTCCCTGTGGGGAGAGCTCCTTGTGGTTTAGAAAGCTCAGAGGGACGTGGGCTTCCCTCAAAGAGGAGTATCCAGCTTTCTTTGTCTTTGCTCTTCCTTTTGCTTGAGAGAAAATGGGTTGAGAAAGGCCCTGAAAGGATGAGGGAAAAACAGGCAGTAATGGCTGGTCATGACTGTAAAATGTTCCTGGGTTTACTGAGTCTACAAAACTTTGGATTTATGGATGATTGTGATTGTCTTCTGAGTCTGTGAGACGGTGTATGGCCCTGCACCATTGGCTGCTATGTGATTCTGTCCTGTAGGGCCCTGGGGAAACAGATGAAAGGAAATCCCTCATGGTTGCCCAGAGACCCCAGTGGATTGTTCTAGACTGGGGACAAGGAGTGGGTTCAAAATGCATCCCTGCCTATTTAGCAAAGAAGCAAATATTTGAAATGGAGAGAGAAGGACAAGGGGCTTGGTTTTTGCCTTTTGTATCGTGGAGACACTCATGTGGGAGATTTCAGGGGCCTGAGTCAGGGAGAAACTATTCTGTGTTTCCTTACACTGGGATGGGACCAGTCACTCTCTGTTGAGTGCAAAGCTGAAATAGGCAGTTCCTTGTAAAGTACCAGACTAAGATTCATTCTTTGTCTCTGTCTCTGTGTCTTTCTGTCTGTCTCTGATTATCTCTCTGTTTCTCTGTCTCTCTCCATCTCTCCCTCTCTTTCTCTCTCCTTCTTACTGTGTCCATGGGAGGTGAAAGACCTATTTACCCACAGGGCATAGATATTGTAAACTGAGTGGGTTCTTTCCCTCCCCAATGTAGTCCCTCCAGAAACAGGCTTAGGGGGTGGGTAGGAGCTATTTGTTGGTGCATTTCACTTCTAGGCACAGGTTGAGGATTCTTCCTGCTACCAAGACCCAAGCCATGGAGACCTTGGAGAAAGAATCAAGTCAAATACTGTTGCCAGACAAGAAGGGAAGCCCCAAGAGCCAGGGTGCCTGGGACTTGAGTCCAAGGGGTGCTTGGGACATGGAAGTTGGTGGGACTATACCATGTAGGAACTGCGCTAAGCTATGAACCTGAACTCTCTTTAACCCCCAACTCATCAGAGACTGAGGTGGCCTGTGTGAGGAGGAGGATGTCGTTAGGTGTCAGAGGATGTTTCCCTTGGACATTTGTTCTCATGACATGGTACAATTAACTATTACTGTAGAAAAACTAATCTGACTATTAAGTGTTTATGTGGAATAAGGAGACAGAAAAGCCTCTAAGACTGTGGGAAAATCAGGAGGGGGCATGAGCCAATGACAGAGAGGCTGGATACACCAAACCCCATTAAAGGTACCAGAGGACCCTAAGAGGCTGAAAGGCAACAGACCTGGCCTTCAGTCAGTGGGGGCTTGGGTGTTCCCTGTGACACAAATACTAACCCACAAGGTGCTTGTGAGATTCCAGTGAGACAATGAATGGAAAGGACCTTGGACACTCTAAAGATCTTTGCCAGTGCCAATGTCTGAAGGTCCCTCCCAGCTCTAGAGAAAACCCATGACCCAGGTAGGACCTACCTGCTACCTTAAGGTCAAAGCTGGTTTCGTTGTAAAAGGAATCTTTCTGGAAATAACATGTGTATTGGCCTGTGTCAGAGAGCTGGACCTGGTGGATGATGATGGTCACCTTCCCCTCAGCCATGTCCTCTCTCAGCATTGTTGTCCTCCCTTGGAATGCAGGGGCCTGGACTTCCTTTATCTCCTGCCCCCTGAGGTACAAGTGCACAGTCAGTGGGCCTGTGACCCACTTCACAGTCATTTTTTGAGCATTCATCTTAGGGGAGAGGTGGCAGGTGAGCAGGACATCTTCCCCCACCCAGGCCAGGATGGGCTGAACCAAAGGGCCAGATACTGTGAATGTGCCTGTGTGGAGAAACAGGGAAAAACAGCAAGGAATAAGAGACCAGTGAGGTGGAGGAGTGAATATAAGGAGGGGTCAGAGCAGCCAGGACCATTTACACTTGACACATCTGTGATATGGAGGCAAAACATTCTCTCCCTTCACTGCCTTGCATATTCAGGGAGCCAGGGCAGCTGAATGGGGACTGAAAGTGTAGGGTGGAGGCAGGAAGGCAACAGCTTCTGTCAATGGCCCCTGCTGGCCCCAGACTCTGCCCCAGCACTGAGGCTGCCCAGGCTGGTGTGTTGGACTTGCCCTCCTCTTGTGTCTGTGCAGCTGAGACCAGAGGGTGGACCAGAGAGGCTCTGTGTCTGTGGGAGAACCCCATGTGACCAAGCAGTGCAGCTCAGTGGGGAGGAGGTGTGTGACTGTAGGAATCGGGGGGAGGCTTCCAGGGCATCACTGTAGTGCTGGCATCCTGGCTCACTGGGTCTGGAAGGAAGGGATTTGAGTTGAAATGTTAGCTTTGCTAATGCCTGTGGACGAGTCACTAGACTTCTCCAGGCCTCCATTTCTGTAGTAAACAAGAGGATTAAACTGAATGATCTCTGGGGTTTTTCCCATTTTTTCCCCCATATTTTCCCATAAATTCTAAAACTATGTTTCTGTCCTTGCTTTCCCTTTGGTTCTATGTTCCACTGGGGAGAATCTTCCTGCAGCTCTTTGGTACAGAGTCTGCTAAAAGCTGGATTTGTTTCCTCTTTGTTAGAAGGGTAGAAACAGCTGAGCCCTCAATGACACAGTCTAACTGTCCTATTTTCTTGGCTGAGTCTGGATCAGAAGACATGGGACCCTTGCTTCTGTGGAGGTCATCAGTTCTGACAACCTCACTCACACACAGGTCAAGAGGCCAGGTCCTAGCAGCAGAAGGTACCAGACACTCTTCTCACTGACACTGCTGGTTCTGGGCCTCCTGGGACTTCACCTCATCCTTGTAGCTGAAACCTCCATCCAGATTGTGCCTTCCTAAGTGCCCTGTATGTGGATCTTCATGAAAAGTTGTGGGTCCTAGCCTGGCTTGCTGTGAGGTTTCGCTCCAAACCTTTCAGTCTTCCTCTTCCTTCCCCAGGGGTGACTTTCCTTAGACCCAGAGCCTTAATCACCAGCACAGGTTGGTCCCTTTGTTCAGGAAGGGAGGGAGAGTTTCATTGCTTTGTTGAGGCCTGAAGGAAACCTGCCCTGACATAAGAGTTTTCAGATCTCCCTGAATACCTCTTCTTCCCTCTGCATAGGACCAAATTCAGAGAAGTCCTGTGAGCCCCAGGAAAGCAGAATCCTTGACTGGGCGTTAGAAGATTCAGATTCACATCCTGCTTCTATCATGTCATGTGAAGCCAGTCCCAGCCAGTCCCAACTTTAGTTGCTTTGCTTATAAAATGAGGGTTGGGTGTTTTATCCTGCTTAGAGTTATTTTAAAGGGAGCATTTCTTATTCTCTCTTTTTGCAAGGTTTTTTTTGTGACATATAGGAATGCTAATTTGTATAGATTTACTTTATATCCTGCTACTTTGATAAAATTAATGATTTTTTTCAAATAACTTTTTAAGTTTTGGGGATTTTCCAAATACATCATCATATCATCTGAAAAAGAGAGAATTTTATTACCCCATTCCCTCCGAGACGACATGGAATCGTATATTATTTCTACACATACATTCTTAGTAAATACATTTTATTGGTAATCATCTTGTATGGAAGAATTAAAATGAATGGGATAAACCATGAAACAAAACAAAACATAACACAAAAGAAAATGATCTGCTTCATTCTGTGATCCAATTCCATAGTTCTTTCTCTGGATGTGGAAGGCATTTACCTGAAGGGTCCATTGGGAATTTTTTAAGTGTTTGCATTGCTGTGAAGGGCTAAGTGTGCTAGAAAAATTCCTCACTCACTGTGATTGTTATTGCGTACAAAGTTCTCCTGGTTCTGCTCCTTTCACTTCACATCAGTTCAGTTCTTATAATTCTTTCCAGGCCTCTATGAAGTCTTCCTGTTCATCATTTCTTATAGCACAATAGTATTCCATTATATTCATATACCACAAGTTGTTCAGTCATTCCCCATTTGATGGGCATCCCCTTGATTTCCAGTTCTTGGCCACCACAAAGAGAGATGATATAAATATTTTTGTACATTTGGGACCCTTTCCCGTTTTTATGATCTCTTTGGGATACAGTCCTAGAAGCAATGTTCAGGGTCAAATGGTATGTACCTTTTCTAACTCTTTGGGCACAGTTCCAAATTGCTTTCCAGAATGGTTGGATCAGCTTATAGTTCCACCAACAATGAATTAGTGTTCCAACTTTCCCACATCTCAAAAATTTATCATCTTCCTGTTTTGTCATGTTAGCCAATCTGAAAGGTGTGAAGTGGTACCTCAGAGTTGTTTTGATTTGTATCTCTCTAATCAATAGGGATTTAGAGCACTTTTTCATATGACTATAATTTCTTTCTCCAAAAACTGCTGGTTCATACCCTTTGACCATTATCAATTGGGAAATGACTTGTATTCTTGTACAATTGACTCAATTCTCTGTATATTTTAGAAATGAGGCCTTTATCATAGACACTAGTTGCAAAAATACTTTCCCAGTTTTCTACTTCCCTCCTAATCTTGGTTGCATTGTGTCTGTTTGTGCAAACTCTTTTCAATTTAATGTAATCAAAATTATCTATTTTGCACTTTGTAATGTTTTCTCTCTCTTGTTTAGTCAAAAATTTCTCCATTCTCTATAAATTTGACAAATACACTATTCCTTGCTCTCCTAATTTGTTTACAGTATCAGTCTTTATACCTGGGTCATGTATCCATTTGAACTTCATTCTTGTGTACGATGTCAGGCATTGGTCTGCACCCAGTTTCCACCATACTGTTATCCAGTTTTCTCAGCAATTTTTGTCAAACAGTGAGTTCTTATCTCAGAAACTGAGGCCTTTGTGTTTATCAAACAGTAAATTGCTATATTCACTGACTACTGTGTTTTTAACCACTGATCTACTCCTCTATTTCTTAGCCAGTCCCAATGGTTTTGATGATTGTTGCTTTATAATACAATTTGAGATCTGGTAGGGCTAGGCCACCTTCTCTAGCATTTCTTTTCATTAGTTCCCTTGATATTCTGGACCGTGTGTTCTTCCAGATGAATTTTGATATTGTTTTTTCTAGCTCTAGAAAATAATTATCTGGTAGTTTGATCCTGGTATGGTCCTGAATATATAAATTAATTTAGGTTGAATTGTCATTTTTATTATATTAGCTCAACCTACTCATGAGCAATTGGTGCTTTTCCACTTACTGAGATCTGACTTTATTTGTATGAAAAGTGTTTTGTAATTGTGTTCATATAGTGCCTGGGTTCATTTTGGCAGAAACTAGATATTTTAAAGTGTTTTCCTTAGCTTTAAATGGGATTTCTCTTTCTACTTCTTGCTATTGGACTTTAGTAATCGTATATAGAAATGCAGATGACTTATGTGGGTTTTTTTTTTTGTAACCTGCTACTTTGCCAAAGTTGTTTATTATTTCAGGTAGTTTTTCACATGATTCTCTGGGATTCTCTAAGTACATCATTGTATTATCTTCAAAGACTGAAAACTTAGTTTCTTCTTTGCATATTCTGGCAATTTCTTTCTTCTCTTCTTGCTGAAGCTAACATTCCTAGTACCATATAGGATAACAGTGGTGATAATGGATATCCTTGTTTCACCTCTGATCCTTTTGGAAATGCATCTAGCTTATCCCCATTGCATATAATGTCAGCTGATGGTTGTAGGTAGATACTGCTTATTATTTTATGGAAAGTTCTATTTATTCCTATACTGTCCAGTGTTTTCAATAGGAATGGATGTTGTATTTTATCAAAAGCTTTTTCCTCATCTATTCAGATAATCCTATGAGTTTTGTTAGTTTTCTTGTTGGTATGATCAATAATGCTGCTATATTTCCTAATATTGAACCAGTCCTGCATTCGGGGTATAAATCCTACCTGATCATGATGTATATTCTCATGAAAAGTTGCTCTATTCTTTTCTCTAATATCTTATTTAACATTTTTGTATCTATATTCATTAGAAAAATTGGTCTATAATTTTCTTTCTCTGTTTTGACTCTTCCTGGTTTAGGTATCAGGACCATATTTGTATCATAAAAATAATTTGGTAGGACTCCAACAATTTTACAAAATAGTCTATATAGTAATGAAATTAAGCGTCCTTTAAATGTTTGATAGAATTCACTTTGATAGAATCCATCTGGCCCTGGAGATTTTTTTCCAGAGAGTTATTGATCGTTTTTCAATTTCTTTTTCTGAAATGGGGTTATTTAAGTATTTAACTTCCTCTTCTGGGCAATTTATATATTTTTAATATATGAATATTAGTATACAGACCTAGTAATGGTATTGCTGGATCAGAGGGTAGGCACAGTGTGGCTACCCTTTGGACACAGTTCCAAATTGCTCTCTAGAATGGTTGAATCAGCTCACAACTCTACCAACAATGCATTAGTGTTCCAATTTTCTCATATCTTCTTCAACATTTATCTTTTTCCTATTTTGTCATGTTAGCTAATCTGGTAGTTGTAATGTAGCATCTTAGAGTTGTTTTAATTTGCATTTTCTAATCAATAGTGATTTACAGCATTTTTTATGAGTATAGACAACTTTAATTTCTTCATCTGAAAACTGCTTCTTCATATCCTTTGGTCATTTATCAAATTATCAATTGGGAAATGACTTGTACTCTTATAAATATGACAGTTCTCTACATATTTTAGAAATGAGGCCTTTATCAATCAATGACTGTGGCTGTGAAAATTGTTTCTCAGATTTCTCCTTTTCTTCTAATCTTGAATGTATTGATTTCTTTTTTGGAAAATCATTAAAATTTAATAAAAATTATCCATTTTCCATTTCATAATGTTTATGTCTTGTTTGGCCAGAAATTCTTCTTTTCTCTGTAGATTTGACAAGTAAACTATTTATTGCTCTCCAAATTTACTTATAGTGTCACTTTTTATGTCTAAATTTTGTACTGTTTTTGACCTTATCTTCATATACAATGTAAAATATTAGTCTGTGCTTAGTTTCTTCCACACTATTTTCCAGTTTTCTCAGCATTTATTTGTCAGATAGTAAGCTCTTATCCCAGAAGCTGGAATCTTTGGCCTTATCAAGCAATAGATTACTGTAGTCATTGACTACATTATGTCTTGTGTACCTAATCTATCCATTTCACTGATCCACCACTCTATTTCTTAGCCAGTGCCAAGTAGTTTTGATGACTGATGCTTCATAATACAGTTTTAGATCTGGTGCAGGAAGGCATTTTCCCTTGCATTTCTTTTCATTAATTCCCTTGATATTCTGGACCTTTTGTTCTTCCAAATGAATTTTGGTATTATTCTTTTCTAGCTCTATAAAATAAATTTTTATTAATTTGAGTGATATGGCACTAAGTCAATTCATTTAGGGAGCATCATCCTCAGCCTGCCCATGAGCAATGATATTTTCCAATTGTTTAAATTGAACTTTATTTGTGTGAAAAGTGTTTTGTAAAATTGTTCACATAGTTCTAGGGTTTGACTTGGCAGATTTGTTCCCAAATATATTGTTGATAGTTGCTTTAAATGGAATTTCTTTTTCTATCTCTTGCTTTTGGGCTTTGTTAGTAATATATGGAAATGCCAATGCTTTATGTGCGTTTATTTTATATCCTTCAGCCTGTGGTATAGTTGTTAATTATTTCAAGGAGTTTCTTAGTTGACTATGATTCTCTCAGTGTATCATAATATCATCTGTAAAGCGTCATAGTTTTGTTTCTTCATTGCCTATTCTAATTCTTCCAATTTCTTTTTCTTCTCTTATTGCTAAAACTAAAATTTCTAGTATAATATTGAATAACAGTGATGATAACAGCCATCCTTGTTTCACTCCAGATCTTATTAGAAATGCTTCTGGCTTATCCCCTTTACATATAATGCTTGCTGAAAGTTTTAGATCCATACTACTTTGTGTTTTAAGGAAAACGCCATTTATTCCTATTCTTGCTAGTGTGTTTTTTTTCTTTTTAATAGGAATGGGTGTTGTATTTTGTTAAAAGCTTTTTCTGCATCTATTGAGATAATCAGATGATGTCTGTTGGTTTTGTTATTGATATGGTCAATTGAGGTGATAGTTTTCCTAATCAACTAGCGCCGCAGTCCTGGGATAAATCCCATCTGGTCAAAATGTATTATCCTTGTAATAAGTTGCTATAAGCTTTTAAAATTCTTGTATCTATACATTAGGGAAATTCATCTGTATTTTTTTTCTCTGTTTTGGCTCTTTTTGTTTTAGGTATCAGCACTATACTATATATGTATCATAAAAAGAATTTGATAGGTCTCCTTCTTTGTCTGTTTTTCCAAATAGTATATATAGTATTGGAATTAATTATTCCTTAGTTGTTTGATAAAATTCATTTGGAAATCCATCTGACCCTGCAGAGGTTTTCTCAGGGAGGTCATTGATGGTTTATTCCATTTCTTTTTCAGAAATGTGGTTATTTTAGTATTTAATGTCCTCTTCTGTTAATCTACACAATTTATCTTTTTGTTAATATTCATCCATTTCACTTCACTTTGTGTGTGTATGGGGGATCCTGGTGTTGGACCTTGTGTGCTCCACTACCCTGGGGTTCAGAATCTCCTGCTCTTTTGCTGAGATAGGGTTTGTTGCTGGTTTACTGGGAGACCTCCTTGTCCTGGATGGTGCCCACCTTTTACCTGAGTGAAATGGACCTTTCTCACAGATACTCCAGTTTCCTGGACTAAAAGACAATTTCACCTCATCTTTCCAATGGTTCCATCTTCTAGGATTTTTTCTGGGGTGCTATTTTCTATTTTTTCCAGAGATCAACAAGGGAGAGTGACAGCAATTTATTGCTTATTCTGTCATCTTGAATCCTGGAAGTAGATTGTCTATTAGGTATATTTCTAAAGATGATTAGGGAAAAGGGAAAAAGAACCTAGATTTTCTAAAATGTTAGTGGCAGTTCTCTTTGTGGTGGCAAGGAATTGGAAATTTCAGGATGTCCATTAATTTGGGAATGGCTGAAAAATTTATGGTATATGAATACGGTAGAATACTACTATTCCATAAGAAATGATGAGCTTTATGACCTTAGAAAAAATGTGGATAGACTTTCATGAAATAATGAAGAGTAAAGTGTGCAGAACTGAGAGACCATTTTATTTATACAGTAACATCAATATTGTTTTAAGAAAAACTTTGAGTGAATACATCATTTTGACTATTGTAAATACCCAAATAAAGTAGAAAGGACATATAAAGGAAGACACTATTTAAATCCAGAGAAAGAATTGATAAATAAAAATATCTATAGAATACTTTTATGCATTATATATATACATATATGCACATATTTGTGTCTAATGGTAACCATCTCTAGGGCAGGGTGAGAGGACAGAAGGTAAAAAAGAAAAAAAAGATATTCATATGATAACTTTATTACATATTTAAAAGGGATAGCAAGTTGTATGAAATAGATTGGCAGTTTCATGTGCAATCATTGTTTTATTATACTATATTATAGTTCATAAATTAAAAATTAAAGAAATAATAATATAAAAATAAATAAAAGAAATTGGGCCTGGGGATTGTGTTAGATCATGTGTAAAGATAGCCATCCCAACATTAACGCTCTGTGACTCTCTAGTCTACACAGTGCAGTTGGGAGATGAGGGACACGTCTCCTAGCCATAAAGGATCAATACTTTTGCTGGCAGATTTGTCTTGCAAAGACCCAAGTGTGGACACTCTGCTTCTTTTAACTCTTTTTCTTGTCCCCAGTTTTCTTTCAAGGCCAGTCAAAAAAGACCTTGGTAATAAGATTAAATCTTTGCATCTCAACTCCAGAAGAGTCATGGAGAATTATTGAGAGTTGGGGGAATAGAAATTGGGGCCCCCAAATGGGTGTGTGGACAGAGACTCTCATGCAATTATTTCACAGAAGTTCAGAAGCATTATTGGCCCCTTAGTCAGATAGTTATCTGTAACCAAACATCCCCAGTGAGAACTGGACAAGGACAATTAAAAAAAAGGCCAATCTTAGCTTGTACTATTCTGATTTCTTTTGTTGATTGCTTGGCTAAGTATGGTGGCTCAGGACCCTTGGTCCCAGAGAACAAAGTTAATTGAAATTACAAATTATTTTGGAATTCCCATCACATCCTTGGATGTGAGATAATATTCTCAAAACTGATTTTGGGAAATATCCAACAGTCTCCACTATTTTCCTATGAGTATTTAATGTGACCTGTTAATAGAGCAGAAAGCAATGTAAAGTGCCAAAGTTCAAATGGATGCTCAGTGATACTTGAAAGTCCTTCAGTATTGCTCTCAATGACCCCTCACATTCTGTACACATTATCACTTTTCCCCCTCTATTCATGAGTTGATCTGAACAGTGACAGTTACCTCCATTACTGACAAGTGTGAGATCCTTCTTTTCAACTCTGTCTCCATCCTTCATGGGCTTGTAACATAAAGAACTTGAAGTGGATGAGGTCCCTTTCAGCTATGCAATCCTATAAATCTGTACAGCTAATATGGGTAAAGATGCCTAGGATGGAGGCAGTGATACTGTCATCAGAGATCATGCCTTATGTAAACTTTTAACTTCCAATAATATTAAAACACAAGGTCTTGGGGACAATGGGGGTTAAATGAGTGTTTCTTGAATTGATGGTTCAATTGAAGTAAAATATCAGTGGGTAGTGATGTGTGGAGGCCACAGTGGAAGAGACCAAAGTGAACTTACTTGAACCAGGATCACCGGAAAAGGCAAACATGAGGTTTATGAGGTACAAAGATATAGTGAAGCTGTTGTAGGAAACTGGCTGGTGATTCCACTTCATGGTCCAGATCATGGCTGACAGGAATTCAACAGCAGATGCTAAGAACAAGGAAGGGTGTTTCAATGATAAGCAGGAGAAAAGAACCTGAAAATTGTTACCACTGAGACCTTAGCCTAGTGTTTTCTCAGAGTCTGGGTACCCACACATAAAGGACACAGATACTGTGGTCCAGCTTGTGTCCATCTCACTTATTTCCCCTCTAAATACATATCTCTCAGATCAGGCTGGTCCCCACATACCTTGGCTGATTTCATCCTCCATACTTCAGCTCACACTAATTCTTTAGCATGTAATGTCCTCCCTGCTTCTTTCTACTTATTCAGGTATCTTAATGTCTAACTCAATGGGCCACCTACTCTCTGAAGACTAGTTAGGTTAAGTTCTTGCTCACTGATCTTCTCTTTCTGTATTTCACTTTCAGCAGTTCACATGGATTCAATAATTTCCTCTACACAGAAACCTCCTAGCCTCACTGATCCAGCCCTAACCTCTGCTGCCTGTTGGATGCTCTGACCTAGATGTCCCATAGACATCAAACACAACTTGTCTAGAACTGAACTCACTCTCTTTCCCCCTAAATGTTCCCAATTTTCTACCTTCTCTATTACTGTCAAGGACAGCATCGGACCTCAAACTCAGTGTCTTTCTCAACTGCTTATTCTCTCTTTCCCTGTCTCCCCATCTCTAGTCCTCCATGGCCAAGTCCTGTCCTGTCTACCTTTCTGACCTCTCTCATATCCATCTCCTTCTCTCCTCTGATACTTCTACTGTCTTCATGCAGAGCTTTCTCACCTGGATGGTGTGACAACTTTATTATGTATTTAAAAAGAATAGCAAATAATAGATTTGTAGTTTCATGTGACACCATGTTTTTATTATACTAAGCTATGGAAATGCTTGTTTTATGCTAGAAATAAAAATGCAATAAAAATTTCAAAAAAGAAACCTGACCCACCTACACTTCCCAAGTTTCTGAGACTGTGCTACAGCACAGAGAAGAATGATCAGTGTGAAAATGAATAAAAACCCTTTGGAACAAAGCTCATTCCAACAAAAGAACAATCCCAGACAACCCAGAAGTTATTCAAGGACTTCCTTCTGAGTGCTTTGGGGCTTACCTTGCTTTATGCTGAATAACAATTATCTGGACACTTCTCAGTAAGAAAGGAGGAGAGAATTCATCCCACCAGGAAGAGAAAGGTCTGTTCTCATTGTAATTATTTTTTCAAAATATTTTGAAGACACTTTATTTCCCAGAATTAAGGCGCATGAAACAGACAGTGCCCTGTGCTTGGCATAACCACAATCCTTTGTTCTCTGGATGATCTCACCTTCTGGCAAAATGTATTACACCACGTGTTCACTCCCTGTATTTCCCAGGACTTGGGAGCAAACATAAATCACATCTCTGACATGATCACTATCCTTATTTCTTGTAGTGTCCTACTGTTCTCATTACAGATCTCTGGTTCTGTACCCCATAATGATGCCCCCCTATTTGGGACAATATCATTCCCACAGGACCTGGGGGCACAGTAACTGAAGACATAAAAATGATTATGTGATAGTGCAACCCACTTATGTATATTAGCATTGCCTGTACCCAACATGTTAAGTGCCCCTCTTGTGTGATGAGGGTTCCTTGCATGCAAATCCCTTTCCTCATTCTGAAATAAATGATACTGCTACTTTGTCCTGACACACATGCCTCTGACCTGCCCTATTCAGCTCAGGCCATTCCCAGGATAGAGAATGATCCTCTCTGGACTGCATTCTAAACTCCAATGACACTATTCATCTTGCTTTTACTGTACAAGCTGGAAAAAGTCCTTATCACATTGTTCTTTTGGGGAGTGGCTTCTTGGTGATGCTGCCAAATGGCTCTTGGTTAGTCCCAGGCTGAAAACCTCTCTTTCTATCAAATGCATGAGACATAGTCTTTTGTCATCTCCCTCTTTGCTCAAGTCTCTGACATGGCTCTCTTTGGAAAAGCTAAACCTTTGAATTGTCATCTTTGTCATTCAAAATCAGCTTCTGTACCTGAGCTGGTGTATTATACAGGGATTTTCAGAAGTGGCATCTCTGCCAGCTTTTTTACAAATCGGTCCTGCATTTCCCCTCTCCTTTTCTATTTTGTGGATTCATCTTGAGTAGCAGCATGATATGACTGAAAGATCAACCTTGGGAGATGTGGTTAGAGTGTCTCGATGGAGGGTAGAGGATGACTTGTTGGGGATGTTGGAAAGGGTATTTCTGTTGAGGATTGGGTTGGGCCAGATGCTCTTTGAGATCTCTCTGACTGCTGAGCCATGATTGTCAGGGGGTTGACATAACTAACTGAATACCACATTGGACTCCAAAATTTTAGGTCTGGCACTACCCAGACCTGTGCGACAGTGGATGAGACCCTTCCCTCTCTGAATCTTAATGTTCTGAACGGTAAAATGAAGATAACACTGTGAAGTAATTTATTCTAGCAGAAATAAACTAGCTTTGGAGTCAGAGGACCTGAGTTCAAACTGTGCCTATGAGGCTTACTGCCTGTGGCACCTTCCAAAGTCCCTTTCGCTCCGTGGGACGACTTCACTCATATCTCTACAAATTGGATGGAGGGAGCCGACCTGGTGTCCTCTGAGGTCCCTTTCAGTTATAGGTCTAAGTATTGAAGAGTCTGCTGAGCTTGGAGCCAGGAAGGCCCAAGGTCCAATTTGAACTGCTCCCTTATCTGCTATGGGAACCAGACAGAGTCAACCTCTCCCTCTTAGTCTTTGCTTATCTTCAAAATGGAGATAACCAGACCTTCTGTCCCAACTGCGAGGGATGCTTTTGGGCCCACAGGAAATAAGGAATAAATTACAGGCCCACAAACAAAATTAGCGGTAGGTAAATTAAAATAAAAAGTCTATCTTTAAAGAAGAAATATGAGAAGAAGCTTCCTTCCTCCCCCTGACACACATATATATTGCTTCATATTTCTGAGTCCATGGATATGGAACCTTGCAAAAAACATTAGTTTTTTGGAGATTGTTTTCTTTTCTCCCTTCTTTTTTCTCTTTCTTTTCTTTAAATTCTTCATTAGAATGATCAGCTCTCTAAAAGGAGGACACACATAGGAGACATCCAGGCAATGTGAAACCCAAACATCACTAAGAACTTTTTAAAAATAGGTCTATAACAATCCCTTGGGGCCCACTCACCCAGTTTACACTTTCACTCCTAGGATTCTAGGGGTCATTCTGTGGCTGAGTCTCTTACCCAACACTTGGCCACAAGCCTCCATCTATGTTCTCCCACCTTACTGATCATCCACTTGACTCAGGGCTTCAGTAATGTATTAACTCAAACTTCATAGCAAGAACCCAGTCCAACTCATTTCTCTTCCCCTATACCAGGGGCACACTTTCCCACAAGTAAACCTAGCTTCTGGTTGGGGAAAGATTGGGCAGCAACCCAAGGGATAATGGGGGTAGGAGCTAAGTGTAGGAGACAGACCTGGCCAAGGCCACTCCCAACTGCAGGCCCTTCATGTCCTTTCTCTGAGAATTTTTGCTTCACCTCCACGGAGTCAAATGCTCTTTCAGCTGGGGCAGACTTAACTTAGGGATGGCAGAAGCTTCTTTGCCAGAATCTCAGCTTAGAAGACTGTCACATTTGAGTAACAGCCACAGGACCAAGAGAGCTGGATCCTACACTTCATGAGGGAGACAGAGGGGTAAGAAGACTGGAGTTCATGAGAAAGAACAGGGCTGGAAATCATCTTCATTGAAATGGTCAATGAATTTATGGGAGTCAGATCACTAATGAGAGAGCTGAGAAGGGGAAGAGAAGAGTACAGAGGCATACGTCTTGGGCCTAAGAGGGAAGGGGCACCTTAATTAGTGAGTGAGACTTCTATGAAGATTCAGGCAAGGAGCCTGAGAAGGAGGAGCCAGACAGGAGAACCAGGGAGAGAATGGGGAGAGTCAAAGAGGAGAACTGATCAACAGTGTCAATGGTAGCTCAGAAGTCAAGAAGGATAAAAAGTGCGAAAAGGAGCATTAGATTTTACAGCCAGTCAGTCATAGGCATAGACTTTTCCAAAAATATTCACAGAGGTTTAGCAGTATCAGACCTTTAATTATCTTTTAAGGCAGCAATTATCCAAACTATCTGGTTCTGGTTAAGAAATACAAAGGAAGATCAGTGGAACAGAATGAATAAATGAATATAGTAACCTAGTGTTTGACAAGTGTTAAGGCCTAAGTTTTTGGGTTAAGAATTTATAATTTGGTAAAAAGAAAATGTTAGCAAAGCTGGAAAGCAGTCTGGTAGAAATTTTATCATAGACCAATATCTTACACCATTTATGGTCAAAAAGGACACACGACCTAGATGTAAAGGGAGATATTACAAGAAAATTTGAAAAACATTGACTAGATTAGACATCACTTAGATGGATAATTTATGAACTATCAAGAGATGAGAGTATTATGTAAAATGGATATGTTTGATTCCATTAAATTAAAAAGGCTTTGTAAAAATAAAACAAATGTAGTGAAGATTAGAAGGAAAGCAGAAAACTGAGAGAAAAAAAATTTAGACAGTTCCTCAGAAAAAGGTCTCATATCTCAAATATATCAAGAACTTTGTCAAATCTCTAAGAATGCAAGTCATTCACTAATTGATAAATGATCAAAGAATATGGACAGGAATTTTTCTGATGAAGAAATCAAAATGATTTATAGTCACATGGAAAAAATGCTCTAAATCACTATTGATTAGAGAAATGCAGATTGAATAAAAATCAGAGAGAAATCAGAGTTGTTAAAATGATAGAAGGATAAAGTGGAACCTTAATTTATTGTTAGTGGATTTATAAACAGATCCAAATATTTTGCAGAGGGATTTGGTATTATGCCAAAAGAATTATTAAGCTGACTATACCTTTTAATCTAGCTATGCCACTATTAGGTCTGTTTCCCAAGTTGATTAGGAATGAAGGAAAAGAACCTGTATGTTCTAAAATACTTACAGCAGCTCTCTTTGTGGTGGCAAAAACCTGAAAATTGCAGGGATGCCTGTCAATTGAGGAATGGCTAAACAAATTGTGGTATATATTCATGATGGAATTTTAGTCTCCTAGAAGAATTGATGAGCTTGATGACTTTACAAAAGCATGGAGAGTCCTCCATGAAATAATAAAATGCCGAATAAGCAGAACTAAGAGAACACTGTACAGAGTAACAGCAATATTGTTTTAAAAACAATTGAGTGACCAAGTCATTCCAACACTTATAAATACCTAAATTAACCACAAAGATCCTTTGAAGGAAGATGCTGTTTGCATCCAGAAAAAAGAACTGACACAGATTTGAGTGTAATGTTAGCTATCTTGAAGTGTGGTGGGGCAGGGTGTGAGGAGAAGAAAAAAAGTTACAAGATAACTTTGTTTTACGTTAGAAAGGAATAGGAAGACGTATATAATGGATCTATGATTCCAGGTGCAATCCTCTCTTTTTCTATACCATATTGCTATGGAAATGATTGTTTTATTTCTTAAGTTTAGAATGAAATACATTTATTTTTTAAAATTCACAGAATGATAGACATGAGTTCTGGACAAATGAAACATTGAATCTAGCAGATACCCTATCCCTAGTTACCCCCATTATACCCCTGATAGGGCAGAGCAGTTAAATTGGGCAATTCTACCCACTTCTCTGCAAAGCTAATGAATCAGCCTCGTGTATATATATATGGCCTTTTTCTGTTATAAAATGAGTTCTGTAAACTTGTTGAATGGTCACTAATCACTGAGGGATTATTTAACCTGATTTCATGGTAACTTGCTTGCCTTGCCATTAAATCATTTTCTTTCTGAAGAAATAGCCACAGAAATGATTTTTTAAATATAAATTCAGTAAGTTCATCCTCCATTCGTTTGTCAAAATGACCTTCCTTTGTTTCAGGAGGGACCCTGCCAAATACAATTTCAATAACACACAGCTCTAGGATCATATCAAAAACCCTCCAGTGTTGAAAGTCCTTCAGAACCCAACCCTCACTCACTTTTGTAGTCTTCTTATACCTCCTTCACCACAAGTATTCTGCCACTCAGCCCTGATGAGGTTTGGGAAGGGGAATAGGATGGATGAAACTCTGAAATCCCCCTCAAGACTCCCAGAGTGCAGGGGGAGGCCAAGCACCCCACCAGTACCACTGGTTTCCTAGCTGTTCCTCAAACCATGCACTCTACCTACCAAGACAGAGCATTTTCAGTGCCTCTGGATTTCTTCCTCTTCATCTCTAGATCCTCACTTCCTGGAGATCTCAATTAAAACCTCCCGTTTTAGAAGAAGCCTTTCCTCATCTCCCTTCCAGAATCTTTCATCGTAATGTTAACTCTAATTAATCCTTCATATATTTTGTTTACATAGAAGGTTATGTGAGCTTCTTGAAAACAGAGACTGTATTTTTGCTTTTCATGGTAACCCCTGTGCTTACCACATTGGCTGGCACACAGTAGTTTCTTAGCAAATGCTTCGTGATTTGGCTTGATTTCTACCTTTCTTATCAGTATCACTGAGCAGAATAGATGTGCTTTGATACTGGGCACTGCATTTCCTCCTTTTGCTCTTCTACACTGAGTAACTGAGAACAGATTGAGTCCTTACATGCCCAGTAAATGCATGAGAGTTGATTTATGAATGTGGACTGTAGGTCCCTTTTCTATGGGTAACACTATTGGCTGGGGCTTTTCTAGAAATACTGGAGTAGGGGCTTCTCTAAATCATAAAGTGATGCCTTACTTGGGGGTGCTCGTGGTTGGGTTTCATTTTATTCAGTCATCCAATCAAAGATTATATAGCAACCACAGAATGGAAGTTAGCAGTTGGAATAGATCTACAGGATGGGAGATATATTATATCTCTGGGGATTGATTACTCAAGTTAGAATATATTGGACGTTCCATATGCCATAACTAGAAAAACCATCTTTTCAGGAATTAAATATGTTCTAGGGCATAAGATTCCACACTTAAATGCAGAAAAATAAAACTTTTAGGCATACACATGTAATAAAATGACAATTTATGAGTCCTTTGAAGGAAGAATTCAAACTTTTTTATGAAGAAATTTTATCCAAAAGAACTCTTGAGTCAAATAACAAATTATAATAGGAATAGAATTTATTTGAAGAAAATGACAAAAATGAGACAATAAACTTGTGAGAGGCTGCCAAATCAGCCCTTAGAGGAAAATGTATAAATTAGAAGATAGTTTCTTTTTTCAACAGAGAGTTGTGTGGATAAAAATTATTCAACCTACAAAAAGAGAAACTTTGGCAGAATTCTGCACCAATAGTATTTTATTAAAGGCTCCATGGTCCCCTCTAATGAAGTGGACCTCAGATCACTCTCACAATCTGAGCCACTTCTTCCTTTCAGGGCTCTATTCTTATAGGATGTGATATGTAAACATTCAAGAACAGTTATAACAGAAGAAGAATAGTTTCATTGGTTAACATGTGATGTTAACCTTACCTAAGCTAAGCAAAATGGTGTATTAGCAGAGTCGTGAATTGGGTAAAGCAAGGAATATCTCCACTGACTAGGTGGGCGTAAGATGATCATAAGATGGGCACCTGCTCCTGTTGGACAAGAGAGAATGGTCAGGAGGTAAAAATTAATTTGGGGGGATTTTCCATGGAGTTGGGTCATGTCTGCCACACTGGGCTTGAGCACCATGACAAGAAGAAATAAGGGGGAGGACCTCCAACCAGCTTCCCTTGATTATGCAAGTAATCTTACTATCAGCAGCTCATAGCTCTGGGGTCAAATATATAGAACTTACAATCATATCACATTGATTGATACTGATTGGAATAGAGTAGGGGATCTTCCATGAATCACTTCCTTAGAGAAAAAACGAATTTACCACTATCAAAATCAAAAAAGAAAATTTATAACAAATGAAGAGAAAAAAAGGAATTAATAGAAATAATTTTGCTCAACTACATACCAACAAAATAAACAATAAATCAAAAGAATAAATGCTTAAGTTGAAATATAAAAAGTAAAGCATTTCACTAGAAGATGAAATCAAGGAATATACAATTTAAATCTAGAGAAAAATGAAGCAAATTTTGTCAGATGCAAAGAAACAGAAACATGACATAATTGGTCTTTGGGAGTCACTATTACACTTAAAAAACCTTAAGATATACAAAATTAACAGTTTGTGATTTCATGCACAATCCTTTTCACCCTCTTGTTCTCCTTCATATATGAAAATGCTCATTTTTGCTCATATTTTTCAAGTTCAAAAGTATAAAACAAATTATTAGTACTTAAACACAAATTATCCAAAGGGAAGAAGCTATATAAGGATAAATTTTGGTTCTGTAGAAGGAGAATCTTTCACCAACCCATTTCTATGCCTCCTTGTCCTATGGTTATGACCTTACTTCTCAAAGGCTATTTATTCCAGGTCTTACAAGTTCTATCATGTTTAAAAGGTTTCTGGCTCAAGGCTAGCAACAGACTGAGATGGTTGTCTGAGGACCAGATTAAGTGCAGAGAAGATGATCACTAGTGGTTTGGCCGATGAGGGATGAATTCTTTGCCCCAGGCAATGGAGGAAACTCGGATGCAAAATACTCCTCTGTGGAGCTCCCTGTACAGCCTCTGCAAAGTGGCAGATAAGGAAGCAGAGTGCTACAGATTCAACAGTTTTAGGACCACCTGTGAAAGGTAACTTAACTATTAGTACTCTCAAGGTAATTCTCTGGTCCAATGATCAATGTGGGGATATAGTATTAGAGAAATTGAACTTTGCACTTAAATAAAACTAGAAGAAAGAAACAAGCTGAAGGTAGAAGGAAAGAAAGATCATAGGTTGCCAAAGAAAAGGCAACCAAAGAACCAGTAGAGTAAATTTTATTTTACCCTGGACCCAAAGACAGTAAGAAGCCTAATTCCATGAGTTATTTTGTATGACAGTGCAACTAAGTTCTTTCCTAAAGAGAGAAGTATTTTACCTCCTGGAGTTCTTGGGTCCAGTGTCTAAGCTCCTTTGGAGTTCAGACTAGGGAGGCAGATAATTTTAGCCCACTGATGTTTCCTTTTTACTTCTATTTATTTTATATTGTTTATTAATTATTATTTTATTCTATTTTGTTATGATTCTATTTCAACTTTGTATCCTCACTTCATCCTACCACGAAGATCAAAGCAAAGTCTTTGAGGCTCCGAAGTTTTATTTTTCTCCTTATACCTTTTGCTCTAATTACCTAACATGTTGTAGATACGCACCACAACGTTATGGACTGTATGACCATGTGTTTCCCAAGTCGCTCTGACTGAGAGGCAGAATTAGGAAGAAGGGAGAGAAGGAAATGGACATTCATAAAGCACTTGTTACATATCAGTCAGTGTGTTTACGTGCACTATGATCGTTATCTTATCTGGTTCTTACAACTGAACATCCTGGAAACTAAACGCTGTCATCACTACTATTACCGTCACCCCACAGCTAGATCTGAATCTCCACAGTCCCAGCTCCAGGCCCAGCATTCCCCCCACCGCCCCACATGGCTGCCTTCGTGGAGGGAAAACAAACACAGAAGGCACCAACCCTTTATTCCTCACTATGTGCCAACCGGCGTAGCTAGGTGGTCCCTAGGTGGATAGAATGCTGGGCCTGGAGTCAGGAATGCTTCTCCTGAGTTCAAATCTGGCCTGAGACATTTAAAAGCTGTATGTCCCTTAACCTTGTTTGCCTCAGTTTCCTTGTGTATAAAATAAGCTGGAGGAAGAAATGGCAAACCACTCTAGCATCTTTGCCAAGAGAAACCCAATGGGGTCACAGAGAGTTGGATTCAACAGAACTACCGCAGCATCATTTCCTACAAGGATACAGGCCATTTTCATGAGCCAATCATTTGCCATTTAAGGAAAGTGAGGCATAGAGAGGACAAAGGAGTTCCCCAAGGTCACACACTGCTCTAAGTAGTAGTGCCAGCATATGAGCCCAGGACTCTTGAATCTAAGACTGGTCCCCTGTCCAGTGTGCCAGGCTGCTTCCCATGCTTCCCCTTCTCATTCAGTCTCCTTCTTCCTGGGGTGGGAGCCTGCAGTCTTCAGGCCACATGTGGTGCTCTAGGTCCTCAAGTATGGCCCTTTGACTGAATCCAAACTTCCCAGAATAAATCCCCTTAATAAAAAAACTTGTTCCATAAAACTTGAACTCAGTCAAAAGGTTACACCCACATGTAACCTGAAGGGTACAGGTTCCCCATCCCACTTGACATAATGTTTGGAGGGGATGTTTAACAATTGATCCAGCTGCTCCTAAGTTTCTGAGGCAAGGCTACAGTCCAGAAAAGAGTGAAAATGAACACTAGCCCTTTCCAACAAAGCCCCTTCCAACAAAAGTGCTCCCCCACCTCCCCAGAGGGTAGACAGGGAACTCCTTTGGAGGACTCAGGACTCACCTTGGCTTCTGCTGAATAACAAATAATCTTCTAGGCTCCTTCTCAGTGAGAAAGGAAGAGAGAGTTCATTCCATCTGGGAGAGAAAGGGCTGTTTCTGGAGTCAGAGGACCTGTGTTCAAATCCTGACTCTGACGCTTACTGCCTGTGGGATCTTTGGGAGTCCCTTTATCCACTATGGGCCTTAATTTTCACATCTGCAAATTGAGGGATCCTAACCTGGTGTCCTTTGAGTTCAGTTATGGATCTAGGCAGCTAAGCAGGTTGGCACAGGGCAGGCGGGGCTTAGAGGAAGGAAGATGAAATTTGAAATTGCAACTGGAACAGCAGTGGAATTGGGGCTGAGTCAACAGGATCCTGCTGCTGAGTGCTGATATGCAAAATCGAAGTAAACACACTTTCAGTCCCATGATAGGTTTGTTATCTAAGGAAAGTCAGAAAACCAGATCAAGATGTTGCAAATTTTGAAGCCTACATAAAAAAACACTAACTGCAGTTCTTACTATTGCTAGTATCCATCATTGGCTTTACTATCAATATGTTACTATTACCAGGGTTGCTATGACAATCAAGTGAGATAATAACTGTGAAGTGCTTACTACAGCATCTGGTACATAGTAGGTACTATGGGAATGTGTGAGAAGAGTAAAGACAGATTGACTGGACCATAATATATAAGAACTGAGTCATATGCTTTTTATTAAAGGGGCCATCTCTTGACTCACTTCTTTAAGAGTCCTATTACTTGAATGGGCATTGCCTCACTCATAATGAGAACCTGAAAAGACCTTTTCTTAAAAAGTCCATCTCCCAGGGCTGCACTGCCAATGTAGTGCTGGGTTCCACTCTGTTCCTGTGTGCGACGGACCTTTGGTGAGGGTTTTTCTGGTCTTTCTGGAACAGAAATCTCCTCCACTCTGTTGTTCTGTGGCTTCCACTGCTCCAGAATTTGTTAGGAGTTCTTCTTTACAGATATTTTATAGGCTGTGGTTTCGAAGCTAGCATAAGTGTGTCTTTCCACTCCGCCATCTTAGCTCCTCCCCATCTCCTAACAACTTTAAAACAACACCTCTCAAAGAATTCTGGAGCAGCTGAATCCACAAAAGGACAGAGAGAAAAAATTCTACAGCCCAACATAACTTAGAAGGTTGGTAGGAAAGGTCTTTCTCAGTGGGGTGTGAATGGAGCACAGTCCTATACAGGTCTTGGGATGGCCTCAATCTATGCAACAGAGGCAATTTTGGGGGTCTTGGAGCAATGATAGTAAGGGAGTCAGACAGCTGGTCAGAAGGAGATTACAGGGAACCCTTTGCTGGCATTGGATGCAGGACTCATTGTAGTGCCCATAAACCATTAGTCTGGGTTCTAGTACCAGGGCAAGGAGGAGCACCAGCTCACTAGAGTATGAGCCTCATGGGAGTGGGAACCCTGGTCAGCAATGAGGTCAGAAAAATGGCTCTGTAGACCTTCAGTTTGGTAGTCAGTCTAATACATCTTCTCTCCCAAACTTTTCTTCTGAGCCTCCCAAACACTAAGCTAGCTCTGGCAATGCATACATCAACTTCATTGTCAGTGTGCACATCCCTGGAAAGTACACTACCAAGATAAGTGAACTTATCCACAACATTCAAAACTTCTCCATTTGTTGTAATTGATGGATCCATGTATGGACGGTGTGGTGGTGGCTGATGGAGCACCTATGTTTTCTTGGTGTTAATTATTAGGCCAAAATTAGCACAGGCAGCAGAAAATTGATCTATACTTAGTTGCATCTCAACTTCAGAAGGTGCACTGAGTGCACAATCATCTGCAAACAGAAAATCATGCACCAACACCCCCTTCACTTTGGTCTTGGTTTATAGCCTTTTGAAATTGAAGGCCAGAGTAATTTGGGTTTAAAAGCTAACCCAGCAGCTCCATTTGAATCACAATGGGCTTTTTAAAACCTTATTTTTTTTCAGAGCTATAATTCAAGAAATCATAAAAGAAAACTGCAAAGTCCTTAGCCTCACTGTCTCCTCCAGTCATTAAGCCTCCTTATTCTTTGTGATTTCTCTAGGAGTTCTCTCTAGATGCTCCCATATACATCCTGTTTTGCTTGTTGTCTCCCCCATCAGATGGTTAAGTTCCTTGAAAGCAGGGACTATCTTTTGCCTTTGCATTCCCAGGGCTTGGTCCAGGGTGGGGTACACCATAGGTATTTAATAAATGTTCACTGACTGATTTTGAAAGGCAAAGCCCCAGGGGGAGCCTCTGAACAGGTGTTTCTGATGAGCCTTGGATCTGCACTGAGTGACTTTGTGGATGGCTCCAGATATCCTGACCAGCCTGGCCCAGCTCTCTGTAGTCCTTCATTTCTGAGGTATCCATCCTCTTGGGAATAGGGAGCTTCTGCAGAAATCCCCCTTTTGGCAACTCTTAACCAAATCCACCATTCTGAACTCTCTACTTTCCATGATGCCACCAGGGGAGTAAAATGCTCACTTCTGCAGAGGGTTGGTCAATGATGTGCTCAAGGGCAGGTGGACTTCGGAAAA
>CM053771.1:106783415-106866517 GCA_028658325.1 Potorous gilbertii
CATTCATGATGAAAAGACCAGAACTGAAGAGAAAATCTGACTTTCAAACACAAGAATTAAGAGAAGCATGAAAAGGTAAACAAGAAAGAGAAATCATAAAGACTTTCTAAAGCTGAACTGTTTACATTCCTACATAGAAAGAAAATATTTGTAACTCTTAAGATTTTTCTCAGTATTTGGATCGGTGGAGGGATTGTACACACACACACACACACACACACACACACACACACACATAGACAGAGAGTACAGGTTGTGTTGGATCAGAAAAGATGATATCCACAAAAAAATAAAATAAAAATTAAGGGGTAAGGGAGGAAAATACTGGGAGGAGAAAGGGAGAAATGGAATAGGGCAGCCTATAACTCACAAAAGAGATAAGTAAAATCTTATTCAATGGAGGAGAAAAGGGAGAAGGGGAGAGGGGAAAAGTGAAACTACTCTTTCCACATATGGCTTAAGGAGGGAATGACACGTTCACTAAAGTTGGTATGAAAATCTATCTTACACTACAGGAAAGTAGAGGAGGAAGTGATAAGTGGGGTAAGGGGAATGACAGAAGGAAGGGCAAATGGGAGAAGGGAGTAACTAGAAATAAACACTTTTGGAAAGGGACAAAATCAAAGAGGGAATAAAAAAATAAGGAGGGAAGGGTAGGATAGAGGGAAATATAGTTAGTATTACATAACATGATTATTAGGAAAGTCTTTTGCAAAACTACACATATTTAGTTTGTATTGAATTGCTTACCTTCTCACTGGGAATGGGTAGGCAGGGAGAAAGGGAGAGAAGTTGGAATTCAAAGTATTAGAAATAAATATTGAGAATTATTCTTGTATAGAACCGGTAATAGGGTATAAGGTAATAGGGTATAAAAATTTATCCTGCACTACAAGAAAAGAGAGAAGATGTGGATAAGAGAAAAGTGGGATGTGATAGAAGGGAGGGTACATTAAGGGAATGAGTAATCAGAATGCAAGGTATGAGGGGGTGGAGGAAGGGAAGAGATGGGGAGAAAAACAAGTATCAAAATAATTGACTCAATTAATTACGGAGACTAAATCAGAGACATCTTTAGTTTGGGGAAAAGAATTTTAGCCTAAGTTTCCTAGAGGCAGGTAACTTTGGGTAAAATTTGGCATTGATAGAAAAGTTAATATTTTAATGTAAATTCAATTTTATGAGTGTTATTTAATCAGGACCTAGAACATGTATAGAAATGCATGTAAACCACTTAAGACTTGCCTCAAAAGATGTTCCTTAGCCAATGTGAAATTATAGTCAGATCTGAAATCTGGCTATTGGAACTTTCTATTTTAAGATCCTATGGGACTATTAACTAACTGACTTCTTCTGATTCTAACTCCAGGTAGAGATAGCAAGAAAGGTGGTCTGAGCCTCCAATCCATGATGCTAGTAAGCCTGTGAGATGTTTGTATGAACTGCAAAAGGTGATCCATAGGAAGGGTGGGAAAGTGGCTGTTCAGCCGGGACTGAGGTAGGATTGCCCTGACTCAATTTCCCCACTGACACCTGACAGACTTTAAGCCTGACTGAATGCAAGTTAACAATCTACTCCTGCCTGGAATTGATATGAAGTTGGGGATATACTGTTTCCCTGCAATGCCCCCACTCTTAGTGGCAGTTTCCTATAGTCAAAAGGTTTGTAAGCTTAATATCAGATCTATTAAATTATAGATTGTTGGTAGGGGAACACCTCAGGTTAAGTTTGAAATTAAGCTATTAGACTTAGGACTTTAGACCAACAACAAAAAGTTAGGGTCCTTTAATTCTTAGTAATAGTATGGAGACAATGAGGTCAAGGGCTTGTGAAGTTAGCATACATAGTTATTGTTTGTGTCTCACTTGGTTAATGTTAAAAAAAAATCATTTGTGGTCTATATTGTAAGTGCTTTAAAAGATGTATCACCTGACCAAAACTTGGAATTGTTTTGTGTGATATGAACTGTGTTAAAAATGAAAAATAAATAAATAAAATAAAATAACTATTTTACTAAATCAAATTAACCAATAGCTTACTGATTTCATTTTATTTTTTCACAAAACCAACTTTTAGTTTTATTTATTGGTTTCATGGTTTTCTTACTTCCAATTTTATTAATCTCTCCCTTGGTTTTCAAGATTTCCATTTGGTGCTCAATTGTTCCCCTCCTGCCATTGAGGACACCACCATTACTCATCTATTGAGGGTCACAGCCCTGGTGTTCTCACCTCCTTCCTCTTTTCTCCAACATATTCAGGCTATTGTCAATTCTAGAAGGTTCGGCCTCTATAACATTTCTCCCTTCCTATCTCACCCCTCAACTCAGGGAGCCCCTCCCCTCATTCTGCCCTCATCATCTGTCCCCTGGAATAATTACCATAGCCCTCACTGGTTTCCTTATGTCAAGTCTCTCCCCTTTCCATTCATCCTCCATTCAGCTGCCAAAGTGTTTTCCCTAATGGGGAGATCTGACCATATCTCCCTGCCCAGGAAACTTCAGTAGCTGCCTAGTACTTCTAGGATTAAATCAATTTGCTGCCATCATTTTACACCCTCCAAATGTGGCTCCCACCTCCCAGTCCAGCCTTATCACCTCACTTCCCTTCATATGAGAGAAACTTGGTTTATGAGCTTAATTTGTTCCAAGATTCTGTTCTTCATGTGAATAGGAAATAGTGTAAAGTCGAACGGGTACCACATCCACAACCATATTCATATAAAAATAAGGATCTATCATTTTCAGTAAACTTTTTGTCCCTGATGCACCTGAAATACAATAGCAATGATTAGTACACAATATAAACTGAAAATAAAATAGATCAACCCGCACTTTACCTTCGAGGAGAATTGTGGCTGTGTAAGGGAGACAAGAGGGAGGAGGAGGAGGACTGATCATTGCTTGGAACGACAATCTCCTTCCATGAGAACATCAAGGATTTCAGTGTTGAGAGTGTTCTTTCTTATGCTACAAGCACAATCCTGTGAGTAGATACAGCTGGCTGAATGCTAGCTGGGTAACTCACCTCCTCCACTCCTGTCCACCTCCCCTTCCCCTTCCTTCTCCTCTCCAAAGGAAAGTAAACTTGGATGGCCAAAAGATGTCCAGTTGACTTGGGTTTTACTGGCTCTTTCATATTTCCCTCTCCTATTCTCTTCTGTCCTCTCTTCTCCTCTCCTCTCCCAAAACCTTAAACCTACTGCTCTGTGAAATTGGGACTCCATTGGGGCCCTACCTCAGGGACTCTGGACCCTCCCAGCTTGAGAGTGATTATTAATACTAACTGTTGTTGTTTCCCACCCAGCCTGATGTCTTTTTTTTCTTGACCTCATTAAAAGGGCCCTTCCCTGATTACTTCTTTAAAAGGCCTAAATGAGTGCCTGTAAAGACCTTGGCCTAAAGTGCCCAAGGTCTCCCTGTACATCCTGGGTCATCTCCAGTCATCCTGAGGAATATCAGGTATCTGAATTCAGATGGCTCTGGAGGAGAAGTGAGACTGGTGACCTGCACGGCCCTCCCTCACTCAAAACAAGGTCAAGTGCAAGTCATGTCATCATTTCTCTGATTGTCATGGTTTTCTTCAGCAACGAAGGATGAACAAAAACCTTTCACTAAAAGTAAGACTAACACTACTGCCTTCACTTATTTTTAACTTTTTAGAATAATTTTCATGTTTTGAATAACTGGTTTTTTTCTTTAAGTTACCTTCTGACTAGGAATCTATCTAATGACACTTGTTACTGACATTTTTTTCAGAATGTCATGGAAACATGACATTGTGTTATTGTTAAAAAATATTTGTGGCTCTCATTGCTACAGCCTTATTTGGGTGATATTCCACAAAATTTTGATGTTTGCACTGCAAATTTTAGTTCATCCTGCAAGGCAAATTTTGCGAAAAATTTTTCCTCATCCAACAAAACATAGGTAAACCAGGTTACTCCTAAACTGAGGTTCTACTGTCTTGTGGTTTTTCCTTCTTTCTCCAAGAGGTCCATGACAGTAGGGAGATGACATGACTTGTAAGTGAATTAACTTTGAGGGAGGTAGTGTATGCAAAGTCACCAGCCTCTCTTTCTCCTCCAGAGCCATCTGGGTCCAGTGGCCAGGATTATTGATCAGGAAATAATAGATCAGGAAAACTGGAGATGGCTCAGGATGCAGTGGGAGACCTTGGCCTTTTTAAGCAAAAGTCTTTTCAGGTTCTCATTATGAGTGAGGCAATGCCCATTTAAGTAATAGGACTCTTAAAGAAGTGAGTCAAGAGATGGCCCCTTTAATAAAAAGCATATGACTCACTTCTTATATATTATGGTCCAGTCAATCTGTCTTTACTCTTCTCACACATTCCCATAGTACCTACTATGTGCCAGGTGCTGTAGTAAGCACTTCACAGTTATTATCTCACTTGATTGTCATAGCAACCCTGGTAATAGTAACATAT
Source organism: Potorous gilbertii (assembly GCA_028658325.1). Classification (NCBI taxonomy): domain Eukaryota; kingdom Metazoa; phylum Chordata; class Mammalia; order Diprotodontia; family Potoroidae; genus Potorous; species Potorous gilbertii. Next base: position 106,787,862 of record CM053771.1, read on the forward strand.
TGATAGTAAAGCCAATGATGGATACTAGCAATAATAAGAACTGCAGTTAGGGTTTCTTTATGTGGGCTTCAAATTTGCAACATCTTGTTCCGGTTTTCTGACTTTCCTTAGATAACAAACCTATCATGGGACTGAAAGTGTGTTTACTTCGATTTTGCATATCAGCACTCAGCAGTAGGATTCTGTTGACTCAGCCCCAATTCCACGGCTGTTTCAGTTGCGATTTCAAATTTCATCTTCCTTCCTCTAAGCCCCGCCTGCTCTGCGCCAACCTGCTCAGCTGCCTCGATCCATAACTGAACTCAAAGGACACCAGGTTAGGCTCCCTCAATTTGCAGATGTGAAAATTGAGGCCCATAGAGGATAAAGGGACTCCCAAAGATCCCACAGGCAGTAAGCCTCAGAGTCAGGATTTGAACACAGGTCCTCTGACTCCAGAAACAGCCCTTTCTCTCCCAGATGGAATGAACTCTCTCTTCCTTTCTGACTGAGAAGGGGTCTAGAAGATTATTTGTTATTCAGCAGAAGCCAAGGTGAGTCCACACTTCTCCAAAGGAGTTCCCTGTCTATTCTCTGGGGAGGCTGGGAGCCCTTTTGTTGGAAGGGGCTTTGTTGGAAAGGGTTAGTGTTCATTTTCATGGTGGTTAATCTTCTCTGGGCTGTAGCCTTGCCTCAGAAACTTAAAAGCAGCTGGGTCAGTTGTTAAACATCCACTCTGACCACAAGGTCAAATGGGATGGGGAACCTGTACTCTTGAGGTCACACGTGGGTGTGAACTTTTGACTGAGTTCAAGTTTTATGGAACAAGTTTTTTTATTAAGGGGATTTATTCTGGGAAGTTTGGATTCAGTCAAAGGGCCATACTTGAGGACCTAGAGCACCACATGTGGCCTGAAGGCTGCAGGCTCCCACCCCAGGAAGAAGGAGACTGAATGAGAAGGGGAAGCATGGGAAGCAGCCTGGCACACTGGACAGGGGACCAGTCTTAGATTCAAGAGTCCTGGGCTCATATGCTGGCACTACTACTTAGAGCAGTGTGTGACCTTGGGGAACTCCTTTGTCCTCTCTATGCCTCACTTTCCTTAAATGGCAAATGATTGGCTCATGAAAATGGCCTGTATCCTTGTAGGAAATGATGCTGCGGTAGTTCTGTTGAATCCAACTCTCTGTGACCCCATTGGGGTTCTCTTGGCAAAGATGCTAGAGTGGTTTGCCATTTCTTCCTCCAGCTTATTTTATACACAAGGAAACTGAGGCAAACAAGGTTAAGGGACATACAGCTTTTAAATGTCTCAGGCCAGATTTGAACTCAGGAGAAGCATTCCTGACTCCAGGCCCAGCATTCTATCCACCTAGGGACCACCTAGCTACGCCGGTTGGCACATAGTGAGGAATAAAGGGTTGGTGCCTTCTGTCTTTGTTTTCCCTCCACGAAGGCAGCCATGTGGGGCGGTGGAGGGAATGCTGGGCCTGGAGCTGGGATTGTGGAGATTCAGATCTAGCTGTGGGGTGACGGTAATAGTAGTGATGACAGCGTTTAGTTTCCAGGATGTTCAGTTGTAAGGATCAGATAAGGTAACGATCATAGTGCACGTAACACACTGACTGATATGTAACAAGTGCTTTATGAATGTCCATTTCCTTCTCTCCCTTCTTCCTAATTCTGCCTCTCAGTCAGAGCGACTTGGGAAACACATGGTCATACAGTCCATAACGTTGTGGTGCGTATCTACAACATGTTAGGTAATTAGAGCAAAAGGTATAAGGAGAAAAATAAAACTTCGGAGCCTCAAAGACTTTGCTTTGATCTTTGTGGTAGGATGAAGTGAGGATACAAAGTTGAAATAGAATCATAACAAAATAGAATAAAATAATAATTAATAAACAATATAAAATAAATAGAAATGAAAATGAAACATCAGTGGGCTAAAATTATCTGCCTCCCTAGTCTGAGCTCCAAAGGAACTTAGACACTGGACCCAAGAACTCCAGGAGGTGAAACACTTCTCTCTTTAGGAAAGAACTTAGTTGCACTGTCATACAAAATAACTCATGGAATTAGGCTTCTTACTGTCTTTGGGTCCAGGGTAAAATAAAATTTACTCTACTGGTTCTTTGGTTGCCTTTTTTTTTGGAAACCTATGATCTTTTTTTCCTTTAACACCAACTTGTTTCTTTCTTCTAGTTTTATTTAAGTACAAAGTTCAATTTTTCTCATACCATATCCCCACGTTGATCACTGGAACAGAGTATTACCTTGACAATGCTAATACTTAGGTTACTTTCCATAGGCGGTCCTAAAACTGTTGAACCTGTAGTACTCTTTGCTTCCTTATCTGCCATTTTGCAGAGTCTGTACAAGGGACTCCACAGAGAGGAGTATTTTGCATCTGCCTGGGTTTCCTCCATGACCTTGACCAAAGAATTCATCCCTCAGTGACCAAACCACTGGTGATCATCTTCTCTGCACTTAGTCTGGTTCTCAACCAAACTGAGGAAACCATCTCAGTCTGTTGCTAGTCTTGAGCTAGAAACCTTTCAAACATGGGAGAACTTGTAAGACCTGGAATGGCCTTTGAGAAGTAAGGTCATAACCATAGGACAAGGAGGCATAGAAATAGGCTTGGGGAAAAATTCTCCTTCTACAGAACCAAAATGAGTCGTTATGGAACTCTTCCCTTTGGCTACTTTGTGTTTAAGTATTAAAAATTGGTTTCATACTTTTGCACTTGAAAAATACCAGCAAAAATGAGAATTTTCATATATAAAGGAGAACAGGAGGGGGAAGAAAGGATTGTGCATGAAAGCAAAAATTGTAATTTTGTATATCTTAAGGTTTTCTAAGCGTAGTAGGGACTCCTGGCCTATACTACCCAAAGACCAATTATGCCATGTTTCTTTGAGTCTGACAAAATTTGCTTCATTTTTTTATTTAAATTATAAATTCTTTGATTTCATCTTCTGATGAAATTCTTTATTTTTTATAAACCTAAGCATTTATCCTTTAGTTTTGTTGGTATATAGTTGAGCAAAATCATTTTTATTAATTCTTTTATTTCTCTTCATTTGTTATAAATTTTTATTTTTTTTTTGATATTGGTAAGTTAGTTTTTCTCCAAGGAAGGTGATTCATGGAAGATCCCCTACTCTATTCCAATCAGTATCAATCAATGTGATATGATTGTAAGTTCTATATATTTTACCCCAGAGCTATGAGCTGCTGTTAGTAAGATTACTTGCATAATCAAGGGAAGCTGGTTGGAGGTCCTCCCCCCTTATTTCTTCTTGTCATGGTGCTCAAGCCCAGTGTGGCAGACATGACCCAACTCCATGGAAAGCCCCACAAAATTAATTTTTACCTCCTGACCACTCTCTCTTGTCCAACAGGAGCAGGTGCCCATCTTATGATCATCTTACGTCCACCTAGTCAGTGGAGATATTCCTTGCTTTGCCCAATTCACGACTCTGCTAATACACCATTTTGCTTAGCTTAGGTAAGGTTAACATCATATGTTAACCAATGAAACTATTCTCCTTCTGTTATAACTGTTCTTGAATGTTTACATATCATATTCTATAAGAACAGAGCCCTGAAAGGAAGGAGTGGCTCAGATTGTGAGAGTGATCTGAGGTCCACTTCATTAGAGGAGACCATGGACTCTTTAATAAAATGCCATTGGTGCAGAATTCTGCCTAAGTTTCTCTTTTTGTGTAATTTTTATCCCCAATTTATTTTGAATAATTTTTATCCCCAAAGATCTCTGTTAAAAAAAACTACCTTCAAATTTATAAATTTTCCTCTAAGGGCTGATTTGGCAGCCTGTCTCATTTCTGTCATTTTCTTTGAATAAATTCTATTCTTTTTATGATTTATTATTTGACCCAACAGTTCTTTTGGATTACATTACTTCATTTAAAGAAGTTTGAATTCTTTCTTCAAAGGACTCATAAATTGTCATTTTTATTACATGCCTATGCTTAAAAGTTTTATTTTTCTGCATTTAAATGTGGAATCTTACGCCCTAGCACATATTTAATTTCTGGAATGAGGTTTCTTCTAGCTATGACATATAGAACCTCCAATGTATTCTAACTCGTGTAATCAATCACAAGAGATATAGTATGTCTCACATTCTATAGATCTATTCAAGCTGTTAACTTGCATCCTTTGGTTACTATATAATCTTGGTTGGATGATTGAATAAAATGAAACCTAAACCACAAGCACCCCCAGATACCAAGGCATCAGTTTGGGACTTAAAGAAGCTTCTACTCCAGCATTTCTAGAAAACCCTAGCCAGCTGTGCTCCCCATAGAAACAGGATCTGCATTCCACATTCACAAATCAACTATCATGCATTTACTGGGCATGTAAGGACTAGATCTGTGCCCAGTTACTCAGTGTAGAAAAGCAAAAAAGAAAATGTAGGACCTAGCCTCAAAATACATCTACTTTACTCAGTGATACTGATAAGAAGGATAGAAGTCAAGCCAAATCAAGAAGCATATGCTAAGAACCTACTATGTGCCAGGCAGTGTGGTAAGCACAAGGGTTACCATGAAAAGCAAAAATGCAGTCTCTGTTTTCAAGGAACTCACTCAACCCTTTATGCAAAACAAGACAGATGAAGGATTAATTACAGTTAACATGATGAAAGATTATGGAAGGGAGATGAGGAAAGGCTTTTTCTAAAAGAGGAGGTTTTAACTGAGATCTCAAGAAAGTGAGGATCTAGAGATGAAGAGGAAGAATTCCAGTTATATCTAACAGCCACTGAAAATGCTCTGAGTTGGTAGGTAGAGTGCATTGTTTGAGGAACAGCTAGGAAGCTAGTGGTGCTGATGGGGTGCTTGACTTGCCCCTGCACTCCGGGAGTCTTGGGGGGATTTCAGAGTTTCATCCATCCCATTCCCCTTCCCAAACCTCATCAGGGCTGGGCAGAATATTTGTGGGGAAGCAGGTGTAAGAATACTACAAAGGTGGGTGAGTGTTGAGTTCTGAAGGACTTTCAACACTAGAGGGTTTTTGACATGATCCTAGAGGTGACAAGAAGCCATTATTTGTTGTGGAATTTGTGTTTGGTAGGGTCCCTCCTGAAATAAAGGAAGGTCCTTTTGACAGATGAATGGACGATGAACTTACTGAATTTATATCTAGAAAAATCATTTCTGAGGCTATTTCTTCAGAAAGAAAATGATTTAATATCAAGGAAAACAAGTCACCATTAAATCAGATTAAATGATCCCTTAGTGATTAGTGACCATTCAACAAGTTTACAGAACTTATTTTATATCAGAAGAAGGCCCTATATTCATGAGGCTGATTCATAAGTTTTACACAGAAGTAGGTTGAATTGTCAAATTTAGCTGCTGTACCTATCAAGGGTATAATGGGGGTAACTAGGGATAGGATAACTACTAGATTCAATGTTTCATTGGTCCAGAGCTCACATCTATCATTCTGTGAATTTTAAAAAATTAATTTTTTATTCTAAACTTAAGGCATAAAACAATCATTTCCCTAACAATGTGGTATAGAAAAAGAGAGGATTGTACTTGAAATCACAGATCCATTATGTACATCTTCTTAATCCTCTCTAACATAAAACAAAGTTATCCTGTAACTTTCTTTTTTTTTTCTTCTCCTCACACCCTTCCCCACCAAACTTCAAGTTGGCTAACATTAGACACAAATCTGTCAGCTCTTTTTTTCTGGATGCAAACAGCATCGTTCTTCATAAGATCGTTGTGGTTAATTTGGGTATTTACAAATGTGGGAATGACTTGTTCACTCATTTGATTTTCCAAACAATGCTCTCTTTGTTCTGCTCATTTTGTAATTCATTATTTCATGGGGGACTCTCCATACTTTTCTAAAATCATCAAGCTCATCATTTCTTCTAGGAGACTAATATTCCATCATGAACATGTACCCCAATTGTTTAGCCATTCCCCAATTGACAGGTATCCCTGCAATTTTTAGATTTTTGCCACCACCAAGAGAGCTGCTGTAAGTATTTTACAACATACAGGTTCTTTTCCATTTTTCCTAATCATCTTGAGAAACACACCTATTAGTGACATAGCTGAGTCAGAAGGTATAGTCGGCTTGATAACTCTTTGGGCATAACGCCAAATCCCTCTACAAAATGGTTGAATCTGCTTAGAAATTCACTACCAAGAAATTAAGGTCCCAATTTTTCTCTGTCACCTCCAACATTTGTCACTTTCTCCTTCTATCATTTTAGCCAATCTGATCCTTTCTGATTTTTATCCAATCTGTATTTCTCTAATCAATAGTGATTTAGACCATTTTTTCCATATGATCATAGATCATTTTGATTTCTTCGTCAGAAAACTGCCTGTTCATATTCTTAGACCATTTATCAATTGATGAATAACTTGTATTCTTAGAGATTTGACCAAGTTCTTGATATATTTGAGATATGAGACCTTTTTCTCAGGAACTGTATATTTTTTCTTCCAGTTCTCTGCTTTCCTTCTAATTTTGGCTACATTTGTTTTATTTTTAGAATACCTAGCTGTGAAGATTGAGTTGATACATTACTGAAACCCTGAGTCAGGTGGATGATCATTAGGGTGGGAGAACATAGATGGAGGCTTGTAGCCTAGTGCTGAGTAACAGAGCCACCCACAGAATGAGCACTAGGATCCTAGGAGTGAGGGTGTGAACTGGATGAGTGGGGTTCAAGTGATTGTTATAGTTCTATTTTAAATAAGTTCTTAGTGATGTTTGTGTTTCAGATTGCCTAGATTTCCTCTTTATGCGTCTTCCTTTTAGAGAGCTAGCTGTTCTACCAAAGAAGTTAAAAAGAAGAAAGAGAAAGAAGAGGGAAGAAAAGAAAACAATCTCCAAAAAACTAATGTTTCATGCAATGTTCCATATCCATGGACTCAGAAATCTGAAGCAATGGATATGTCGGGGGAGGAGGGAGGTTTCTTTCATATTTCTTCTTTGAAAATAGATTTTTATTTTAATTTACCTACCTCTAGTTTTGTTTCTGGGCCTGTAATTTATTCCTTATTTCCTGTGGGCCCCAAAGTAACCCTCACAGTTGGAACAGAAGGTCTGGTTATCTCCATGTTGCAAATAAGGAAAGAACAAGAGGGAGAGGTTGACTCTGCCTGGTTCCCATAGCTGATAAGGGAGCATTTCAAATTGGACCTCGGGTCTTCCTGGATCCAAGCTCAGCAGGCTCTGTGACCACCTGCCTTTTAGATCCACAACTGAAAAGGACCTCGATGGACACCAGATCTGCTCCTTCCCTCCAATCTGTAGGGATACAAGTTATGGAGTGCAAAGGGACTTCAGAAGGTGCCACAGGCAGAAAGTCTCAGAGGCAGGATTTGAACTCAGGTCCTCTGACTCCAAAGCTAGTTTATTTCTGCTAGAATAAATTGCCTCAGAGTATTATCTTCATTTTACAGGTGAGAACATTCAGATTCAGAGAGGGAAGGGTCATCCATAGTCACACAGGTCTGGGCCGTGCCAGACCTAAAACTTTGGTGTCCGACGTGGTATTCATTCAGTTACGTTGACCTCTTGACAATCATGGCTCAGCAGTCAGAGGGTTCTCAGAGGGCATCTGGTCCAACCCGGCCCTCAACAGAAATCCTATTTCAACATCCCCAACAAGTCATCCTCCACCCTCCAAGGAGAGACTCTATCCAGATCTGCTGAGGTTGCTCTTTCAGCCGTACTATGCTGCTACTCAAGATGAACCTAAGAAATAGAAAAGGAGAGGGGAAAAGCAAGACTGATTAGTAAACAAGCTGCCAGAGATGCCACTTCTGAATATCCCTGTGTAATACACCAGCTCAGACACAGAAGCTGATTTTGAATGACAAAGATGACAATTCAAAGGTTTACCTTTGGCAAATAGGGCTGTGGACAAAAGACTATGTCTCATGCATTTGATAGAAACAGAGGCTTTCAGCCTGGGACTACCTGAGAGCCATTTGACAGGATCATCAAGAAGTCACTCCCCAAAGGAACAATATGAGAAGGGCTTTTTCCAGTTTGTACAGTAAAATCAAGATGAATAGTGTCACCAGAGCTTAGAATGAAGTCTAGACAGGATCAGTCTCTATCCTGGGAATGGCCTGAGTTGAACAGAGCAGGCCAGAGGCAGGTGTGTCATGACAAAGTAGCAGTATCATTTATTTCAGAATGAGGTAAGGGACTTGCATGCAAAGAACCCTCACCCAGCTAGAGGGGACATGTTGGGTACAGGCAATGCTAATATACATAAGTGGGTTAGATTATGACATAATCATTTTTAGGTCTTGAGTTTCTGTGCCCCTAGATCCTATGGGAATGGTATTGTCCCAAGTTTTGGGGGGCATCACTATGGGATATAGAACGAGAGATCTGGAATGAGAACAGTAGCACATTATAAGGAATAGGGATTGTAAACCTATCAGAGATGGGATGGATGTTGACTCTCAGGTCCCTGGGAAATACAAGGAGTGAACACGTGGTGTAATACACTTTGCCAGAGAGTGAGATGATCCAGAGAGCAAAGGATGGTTATTGTGCCAAGCACAGGGCACTGTCTGCTTGTTGGGCCTTAAATCTAGGAAACAGAGTATCTCCAAAATATTTTGACAATAATTTGAAAGAGAATAGACTTTCCTCTTCCTGGTGGGATGAATTCTCTCCTCCTTTCTTACTGAGAAGTGCCAGGATAATTGTTATTCAGTACAAAGCAAGATAACTCTCAGAGCACTCAAAAGGATATCCTTGTATGACCTCTGGGTGTACTGGGGTAGTTCTTTTGTTGGAAGGGGCATTGTTCCAAAGGGCTTTTATTCATTTTCACAGTGATCATTCTTCTCTGTGTTGTAGCACAGTCTCAGAAACTTGGGAAGTATAGGTGGGTCAGGTTTCTTTTTTGTAATTTTTATTGCACTTTTTATTTCTAGCATAAAACAAGCATTTCCATAGCTTAGTATAATAAAAACATGGTGTCACATGAAACTACAAATCTATTGTGTACCATTTGCTATTCCTTTTAAATAGATAATAAAGTTGTCACACCACCCAGGTGAGAAAGCTCTGCATGAAGACAGTAGAAGTATCAGAGGAGAGAAGGAGATGGATATGAGAGAGGTCAGAAAGGTAGTCAGGACAGGACTTGGCCATGGAGGACTAGAGATGGGGAGACAGGGAAAGAGAGAATAAGCAGTTGAGAAAGACACTGAGTTTGAGGTCCAATGCTGTCCTTGACAGTAATAGAGAAGGTAGAAAATTGGGAACATTTAAGGGGAAAGAGAGCGAGTTCAGTTCTGGACAAGTTGTGTTTGATGTCTATGGGACATCCAGGTCAGAGCATCCAACAGGCAGCAGAGGTTAGGGCTGGATCAGTGAGGCTGGGAGGTTTCTGTGTAGAGGAAGTTATTGAATCCATGTGAACTGCTGAAAGTGAAATACAGAAAGAGAAGATCAGTGAGCAAGAACTTAATCTAACTAGTCTTCAGGTAGTAGGTGGCCCATTGAGTTAGACATTAAGATACTTGAATAAGTAGAAAGAAGCAGGGAGAACATTACATGCTAAAGAATTAGTGTGAGCTGAAGTATGGAGGATGAAATCAGCACAAGGTATGTGGGGACCAGCCTGACCTGGGAGATATGTATTTAGAGGGGAAATAAGTGAGATGGACACAAACTAGACCACAGTATCTGTGTCCTTTATGTGTGGGTACCCAGACTCTGAGAAAACACTAGGCTAAAGTCTCAGTGGTAACAATTTTCAGGTTCTTTTCTCTTGCTCATCATTGAAACACCCTTCCTTGTTCTTAGCATCTGCTGTTGAATTCCTGTCAGCCATGATCTGGACCATGAAGTGGAATCACCAGCCAGTTTCCTACAACAGCTTCACTATATCTTTGTACCTCGTAAACCTCATGCTTGCCTTTTCCGGTGATCCTGGTTCAAGTAAGTTCACTTTGGTCTCTTCCACTGTGGCCTCCACATCACCACCCACTGATATTTTACTTCAATTGAACCATCAATTCAAGAAACACTCATTTAACCCCCATTGTCCCCAAGACCTTGTGTTTTAATATTATTGGAAGTTAAAAGTTTAACAAGACATGATCTCTGACCTCTGGCTCATTGCCTCCATCCTAAGCATCTTCATCTATATTGACTACGCAGATTTATAGGATTGTAGCGATGGAAGAGACCTTATCCACTTCAAGTTCATTATGTTACAGGCCCATAAAGGATGGAGACACATTTGAGTAGAAAGATATTTCATAACAGGGATTCACACTTGTCAGTAAAAGGGGTTGTTCAGATCAACTCATGAGTAGAAGGGATAAAGTTTGATAATTTTTTACAGTGTATGAGGGGTCTTTGAGAGTAATATTGAAGGACTTTCAAAAATCTTTGAGTATCTCTCTAAATTTTGGCACTTCACGTTTCTTTTTGCTCTATTATCAAGTCATATTAAATACTGATAAAATTGGAAAACTAGTGGAGATTGTTGCGTACACCCCAAAATGAGTTTTGGGAATATAGGCTCACAATCAAAGGTGGGATGATAATTCCAAAATAATTGGTAATTTCAATTGAGGTTTTCTCTGGGACCAAGAGTCCTGAGCCATCATACTTACCCAGGCAATCTACAAAAGCCATCAGAATATTATAAGCTAAGATGGACTTTTTAAAAATTGACCTGCTCCGGTGCTCACTGGGAATGTTTGGTTCCAGATAACTGTCTGATTAGGGGATCAATAGTCCTTCAGAACTTCTACAAAATAGTTGCATAAGAGTCTCTGTCCACAGAACCATTTAGGGGCCCCAATTTCTATTCCCTCAAATCTCCATAATTCTCCACATCTCTTTTGGAATTTAGGATGCAAAGACTTAATCTATCAAGCTACCAAGATTTCTTTGACTGACCCTGAAAGAAATCTAAGGAAAAGAAGAAGAGTTAATATAAGTAGAGTGTTCATATTTGTGCCTTTGTAAGGCAAATCTGCCAACAAGAGTATAGATCTTTTATGAACAGAAGACATGTCCCTTATCTCCCAATTGCACAGTGTAGACTAGAGAGTCACAGAGTGATGAGATGGCTAACTTTACACATGACTTAACACAATTCAGAGCCCCTGCTTCTTTTATTTATTTTTATATATTTTTTTAATTTATGGACTATAATATAGTAAAAAAAAGATGACTGCACATGAAACTACCATTCTATTATATACAACTTGCTATCCTTTTTAAATATGTAATAAAGTTATCACATGAATTTTTCCTTTTTTTCCCTTCTCTCCCCCCACCATGCCCTAGAGATGGCTACCATTAGACACAAATATATGTATGTATGTATATATATATATATATATATATATATATATAATGTGCAAAATCATTTTATATATACTTTTATTTATCAGTTCTTTCTCTGGATTTAAATGGGGTCTTTCTTTATATGTCCCTTCTAGCTTATTTGGATATTTATAATAGTCAAAATGATGTATTCACTCAAAGTTATTCATAAAACAATATTGCTGTTACTGTATAAATAAAATGATCTCTTGGTTCTGCTCACTTTGCTCTTCCTTATTTTGTGCAAGTCTACCCATATTTTTCTAAAGTCATCAAACTGATCATTTCTTATGGCATAGTAGTGTTCCACCACATTTATATACCACAACTTGTTCAGCCATTCCCCAACTGAAGGACATCCTGAAATTTCCAATTCTTTGCCACCACAAAGAGAGCTACCATTAATATTTTAGAAAATCTAGGTTCTTTTCCCTAATCATCTTTAGAAATACACCTAATAGACAATCTACTTCTAGGATTCAAGATAACAGAATAAGAAATAAATTGCTGTCACTCTCCCTTATTGATCTCTGCAAATAATAGAAATTAGCACCCCATAAAAAATTCTGCAAGATGGAACCAGTGGGAAAATGTAGTGAAGCTGTAGTGAAGAAGTCCAGGAAACTTGGAGTATCTATGAAAAAAGTCCATTTCACTCAGGTAAAAGGTGAGCACAGTACAGGACAGGAGGCCTCACAGCAAGCCAGCAACATCCCACCTGAGCAAACCAACAGGAGATGCTGAACCCTAGGGTGGTGGAGCTGGGAAGTGCCAACATCAGGACCCCCCACCCCACACACACAGAAAGTGAAGTGAAATGAATGAATATTAACAAAATGATAAATTGTGTAGATTACCAGAAGAGGACATTAAATACTAAAATAATTACATTTCTGAAAAAGAAATTAAATAAGCCATCAATGACCCCCTAAGAAAAACTCTCCAGGGCCAGATGAATTTACAAATGAATTCTATCAAACAATTAAAGAATAGTTAATTCCAATAATATATGCACTATTTGGAAAAACACACAAATAACAAAACCAACAGATAGCATCTGATTATCTCAATAGATGCAGAAAAAGTTTCTGACAAAATACAATACCCATTCCTATTAAAAACACTAGAGAGATAGGAATAAATGGAGTTTTCCTTAAAATGCTAAGTAGTATGGATCTAAAACTGTCAGCAAACATCATATGTAAAGGAGATAAGCTAGAAGCATTTCCAGTAAGATCTGGAGTGAAACAAGGATGTCTGTTATCACCACAGTTATTCAATATTGAACTAGAAATGTTAGTTTTAGCAATAAGGAAAAGAAATTGAAGGAATTAGAATAGGTAGCAAAGAAACAAAACTATCACTCTTTACAGATGATATTATGATATACCAAGAGAATCACAGAGAGTCAACTAAGAAACTCCTTGAAAGAATTAACAACTTTACCAAAAGTTGCAGGATATAAAATAAATCCAAATAAGGCCTTGGCATTTCAATATATTACTAACCAAGTCCAAAAGCGAGAGATAGAAAAAGAAATTCTATTTAAAGCAACTATTGACAATATAAAATGTTTGGTAAAAAACCTGCCAAGACAAACCCTGGAACTATGTGAACAATATTACAAAACACTTTTCACACAAATAAAGTTCAATTTGAAAGACCAGAAGAATATCATTTCTCATTGGTAAGCCAAGGACTTAGTGCCACATCAATAAAATTACTTTACATTTATTTTATGGAGTGAAAAAAATAGCAAAATTCATTTGGAAGAGCAAAAGTTCCAGAATATCAAGGGAATAATTGAAAAGAAATGCAAGGGAAAATACCTTGCTGCACCAGATCTAAAACTGTATTATGAAGCATCAGTCATCAAAACTACTTGGTACTGGTTAAGAACTAGAGTGGTGGATCAGTGAAATAGGTTAGGTACACATGACACAGCGTAGTCAATGCTTACAGTAGTCTATTGTTTGATAATCTCAAAGATTCCAGCTTCTGGGATAAGAACCTACCAGCTGACAAAAAATGCTGAGAAAACTGGAAAATAGTGTGGCAGAAACTAAGCATAGATCAACATCTTACACAGTAATAAAGATAAGGTCAAAATGGGTACAAAATTTAGACATAAACAGTGATACTATAAGTCAATTTGGAGAGCAAGGACTAGTTGTCAGATAAAAAGACAATGAAAGATTTTCTGGCAAAAGAAGAGATAAACATTATGAAATGCAAAATGGATAATTTTGACTAAATTTTAAAGGCCTTGCACAAACAAAGTCAATACATCCAAGACAGGAAGAAAAGCAGAAGTCTGGGAAACAACTTTTATAGTCACTGTCTGTAATAAAGGCTTAATTTCTAAAATATATAGAGAACAGAGTCAAATTTATAAGAGTATAAGTCATTTTCCAATTGATAATTCGATAAATGATCAAAGGATATGAGTAAGCAATTTTCAGATGAAGAAATTAAAAATTGTTTATAGTCATAAGAAAAATGCTGTAAATCACTATTGATTAGAGAAATGCAAATTAAAACAATTCTGAGATGCCACATCACACCTATCACATTGACTAGCATGATAAAACAAGAAAAAGATATATGTCAGAGAAGATGTGGGAAAATTGGAACACTAATGTATTGTTGGTAGAGTTGTGAACTGATCCAATCATTCTGGAGAAAAATTTTAAACTATGTCCAAAGGGCAGCCAAACTGCACTGACCCTTTGATTCATCAATACCAGTACTAGTCCTGTATCCCAATATTTATATATTAAAATATATAAATTGCCCAGAATAACAGAAGAGGAAGTTGAATCCTTAAATAATCCCATGTCAGAAAAAGAAATTGAATAAACCATCAATGAACTCTCCAGGAAAAAATCTCCAGGACCAGATGGATTTGCAAGTGAATTCTATCAAACATTAAAGAACAGTTAATTCCAATAATATATAGACTATTTGAGAAAATTGATGGAGTCCTACCAAATTATTTTTATGGTACAAATATTGTGATACCTAAAGCAGGAAGATCCAAAACAGAAAAACAAAATTATAGACCAATTTCTTTAATTAATATGGATGCAAAATTTTAAATATTAGCAAAAAGAATACAGCAACTTATCATGAGAATAATACATTATGAATGGGTAGGATTTCTACCAGGAATGCAAGGCTGGGTAATATTACGAAAACTAGCAGCATTGTTGATCATATTAGCAACAAAACTAACAGTAATCATATGATTATCTCAATAGATGCAGAAAAAACTTTTGACAAAATACAACATCCAGTCCTATTGAAAACACTAAAAAGCATAGGAATAAATGGAATTTTCCATAAAATAATAAGCGGTATCTACCTAAAACCAACAGCAAGCATTATATGCAATGGGGATAAGCTAGATGCATTTCCAGTAATATCAAGGGTGAAACAAAGATGTCCATTATCACCACTGTTATTCAATATGGTACTAGAAATGTTAGCTTTAGCAAGAAGAGAAGAGAAAGAAATTGAACACATTAGAAAAGGCAAAGAAGAAACTAAATTATCTCTCTTTCCAGATGACATGATGATATACTTAGAGAATCTCAGAGAATCAAGTAAAAAACTGCTTGAAATAATAAACAACTTTGGGAAAGTTGTAGATTACAAAACAAACCCACAAAAATCATCTGCATTTATATATATTACTAACAAAACCCAACAGCAAGAGATAGAAAGAGAAATCCCATTTAAACCTAAGGTAGACACTAGAAAATATCTAGGAGTCTACCTGCCAAAATACACCCAGGGAATATATGAACATAATTACAAAACACTTTTCACACAAATAAAGTCAGATCTAAGTAAGTAGAAAAACATCAGTTGCTCATGGGTAGCCCAAGTTAATATAATAAAAATGACAATTCTACCTACATTAATTTATTCAGTGCCATATGAATCAAACTACCAGATAACTATTTTCTAGTGCTAGAAGAAATAATATCAAAATTCATCTGGAAGAACAAAAAGTCCAGAATATCAAGGGAACTAATGAAAAAAGAAATGCTAGGGAAGGTAACCTAGCCCCCCCTAGATCTCAAATTGTATTATAAAGCAGCAATCATCAAAACCACTTGGGACTGCATGAGAAATACAGGGGTAGACCAGTAGAATAGGTTAGGTACTCAAGATACAGTAGTCAATGAATATAGCAATCTACTGTTTGATAAGCCTAAGGACCTCAGCTTCTGGGATAAGACCTCACTCTTTGATAAAAATTGCTGGGAAACCAGATAATAGTGTGACAGAAACTGGGCATAGACCAATGCCTGACACCATACACAAGAATAAAGTCCAAATGGATACATGATCTAGGTATAAAGACTGATACTATAAACCAATTAGGGGAGCAAGGAATAATATATTTACCACATTTATGGAGAAAGCAAGAATTTTTTAGCAAACAAAAGATAGAAAGCATTATGAAGTGCAAAATGGATAATTTTGATTACATTAAATTGAAAAGTTTTTGCATAAACAAACCCAATGCAACCAAGATTAGATAGGAAGCAGAAAATAGTGAATTTTTGCAACTGGTGCCTGTGATAAAGTCCTCATTTCTACAATATATAAAGAACTGAGTCAATTGTACAAGAATACAAGTCATTCTCCAATTGATAAATGGTCAAAAATATGAACAGGCTGTTTTCAGAGGAAGAAATTAAAGCTATCTACAGTCACAGGAAAAAATTTTCTAAATCCCTATTGATGAGAGAGATGCAAATCAAAAAAGCTGTGAGGTACCACATCACATCTATCAGATTGTATAACATGACAAAACAGTAAGATGATAAATGTTGGAGAAGATGTGGGAGAGTTGGAACACTAACTCATTGCTGGTAGAGCTGTGAGCTGATCCAACCATTCTGGAGAACAATTTGGAACTGTTCCCCAAGGGCTACAAAAATGTGCATACACTTTAACCCAGCAATATTGCTTTTAGGATTGTATCCCCACAGATCATAAAAATGGGAAAGGGTCTCACATGTACAAAAATATTTATTACAGCTCTTTGTAGTGCCCAAGAACTGGAAATCAGAGGGATGCCCATCAATTGGGGAATGGGTGAACAAGTTTGTGGTATATGAATGTAGTGAAATACTATTGTACTATGAGAAACAATGAACAGGAAGACTTCAGAGAAGCCTGGAAAGACTTATATGAACTGATGCTGAGTAAAAGGAGCAGAACCAGGAGAACATTGTGCACACTAACAACCACAGTGAGTGAGGAATTTTTCTGATAGACTTAGCCCTTCACAGCAATACAACTACTTAAAAAACCCCCAATGGACTCTTGAGGCAAATGCCTTCCATATCCAGAGAAAGAACTATGGAATTGGATCACAGAATGAAGCAGATCATTTTCCTTTGTGTTATGTTTTGTGTTGTTTCATGGTTTATCCCATTCATTTTAATTCTTCCATACAAGATGATTACCGATAAATTGTATTTACTAAGAATGTATGCGTAGAAACAATATACAATTGCATGCTGTCTGGGGGAATGAAGTAATAAAATTCTCTGTATTTCAGATGATATGATGATGTATTTGGAAAATCCCAAAAACTTAAAAAGTTATTTGAAAAAAATCATTAATTTGAGCAAAGTAGCAGGATATAAAGTAAATCCATACAAATGTCACAAAAAAAAAACCTTGCAGAAAAAGAGAATAAGAAATGCTTCCTTTAAAATAACTCTAGCAGGATAAAATACCCAAACCTCATTTTATAAGCAAAGTAACTAAAGTTGGGACTGACTGGGACTGGCTTCACATGACATGATAGAAGCAGGATGTGAATCCTAATCTTCTAACACCCAGTCAAGGATTCTGCTTTCCTGGGGCTCACAAGACTTCTCTGAATTTGGTCCTATGCAGAGGGAAGAAGAGGTATTCAGGGAGATCTGAAAACTCTTATGTCAGGGAAGGTTTCCTTCAGGCCTCAACAAAGCAATGAAACTCTCCCTCCCTTCCTGAACAAAGGGACCAACCTGTGCTGGTGATTAAGGCTCTGGGTCTAAGGAAAACCACCCCTGGGGAAGGAAGAGGAAGACTGAAAGGTTTGGAACAAAACCTCACAGCAAGCCAGGCCAGGACCCACAACTTTTCATGAAGATGTCATATACAGGGCACTTAGGAAGGCACAATCTGGATGGAGATTTCAGCTACAAGGATGAGGTGAAGTCCCAGGAGGCTTAGAACCAGCAGTGTCAGTGAGAAGAGTGTCTGGTACCTTCTGCTGCTAGGACCTGGCCTCTTGACCTGTGTGTGAGTGAGGTTGTCAGAACTGATGCCCTCCACAGAAGCAAGGGTCCCATGTCTTCTGATCCAGACTCAGCCAAGAAAATAGGACAGTTAGACTGTGTCATTGAGGGCTCAGCTGTTTCTACCCTTCTAACAAAGAGGACACAAATCCAGCTTTCTGCAGACTCTGTACCAAAGAGTTGCAGGAAGATTCTCCCCAGTGGAACATAGAACCAAAGGGAAAGCAAGGACAGAAACACAGTTTTAGAATCAGGAAAAACCCCAGAGATCATTGAGTTTAATCCTCTTGTTTACTGCAGAAATGGAGGCCTGGAGAAGTCTAGTGACTCGTCCACAGGCATTAGCAGAGCTAACATTTCAACTCAAATCCCTTCCTTCCAGACCCAGTGAGCCAGGATGCCAGCACTACAGTGATGCCCTGGAAGCCTCCCCCCGATTCCTACAGTCACACACCTCCTCCCCATTGAGCTGCACTGCTCGGTCACACGGGGTTCTCCCACAGACACAGAGCCTCTCTGGTCCAGCCTCTGGTATCAGCTGCACAGACACAAGAGGAGGGCAAGTCCAACACACCAGCCTGGGGCAGCCTCAGTGCTGGGGCAGAGTCTGGGGCCAGCAGGGGCCACTGACAGAAGCTGTTGCCTTCCTGCCTCCACCCTACACTTTCAGTCCCCATTCAGCTGCCCTGGCTCCCTGAATATGCAAGGCAGTGAAGGGAGAGAATGTTTTGTCTCCATATCACAGATGTGTCAAGTGTAAATGGTCTTGGCTGCTCTGACCCCTCCTTACATTCACTCCTCCACCTCACTGGTCTCTTCTTCCTTGCTGTTTATCCCTGTTTCTCCACACAGGCACATTCACAGTATCTGGCCCTCTGGTTCAGCCCATCCTGGCCTGGGTGGGGGAAGATGTCCAGCTCCCTTGTCACCTCTCCCCTAAGAGGGATGCTCGAGAAATGACTGTGAAGTGGGTCAGAGGCTCAAGGGTTGTACACTTGTATCACAATGGGCAGGAGATGATGGAAGTCCAGGCCCCTGCATTCCAAGGGAGGTCAACAATGCTGAGAGAGGACATGGCTGAGGGGAAGGTGACCGTGATCATTCACCAGGTCCAGCTTTCTGACAGTGGCCTGTACACATGTTATTTCCGGAAAGGCTCCTTTTACAACGAAACCAGCTTTTACCTTCAGGTAGCAGGTAGGTCCTACCTGGATCATGGGTTTTCTCTAGAGCTGGGAGGGACCTTCAGACATTGGCATTGGCACAGATCTTCAGAGTGTCCAAGGTCCTTTCCATACATTGTCTCACTGGAATCTCATAAGTACCTTGTGGGTCAGTATTTGTGTCACAGGGAACACCCAAGCTCTCGCTGACTGAAGGCCAGGTCTGTTGACTTTCAGCCCCTCAGGGTCCTCTGGTACCTTTAATGGGGTTTAGGGTATCTGGCCCTTCTGTCATTGGCTCAATGATTTTCCACCAGTCTTAGAGGGTCTTCTGTTTCCTAATTCTATGTAACCACTAGATAGATTAGTTTTTCTATGGTATTAGTTAATTGTACAGTAACATGAGAACAAATATAAAAATGACACTTTCTCTGACACCTGGGGACATACTCCTCCTCACACAGGCCACTTCAGTCTCTGGAGACTTGGGGGGTGAAGGGGGTTCAGGTTCATAGCTTAACCCATTTCCTACATAGTATAGTCCCACCAAGGTCCACATCCCAAGCACCCCTTGGGCACAAGTCTCAGGCATCCTGGTTTTTCAGGGCTTCCCTTCTGGGTTGGTAGCAGCATTTGGCTTGATTCTTCCTCCAAGTTCTCCATGGCTTTGGTCTTGATGGCAGGAAGAATCCCCAAACTGTTCTTAGAAGTGTCAAGGACCAATGAACAGCTCCTATCCACACTCTAAGCTTGTTTCTGGAGGGACCCAAGGCCTAGATTGGGGAGGGAAAGAACCCAGTTCAGTTCATAATATCTATGCCCTGTGGGTTAATAGGACTTTCACCTCCCATGGACACAGCTAGGAGAGGGAAAGAGAGAGAGCGATGGAGAGAGACAGAGAAACAGAGAAAGACAGAGAAAGAGACAAAGAATGAATCCTAGTATGGTACTTTGCAAGGAACAGGCTGTTTTAGCTTTGCAGTCAATAGAAAGTGACTGGTTCCTTCCCAGTGTAAGGAAACACAGAATGGTTTCTCCCTGACTCAGGACCCTGAAATCTCCCACATGGGTGTCTCCATGATAGGTCAACTGAGGCAAAAAGCAAAGCCCCTTGTCCTTCTCTCTCCATTTCAAATGTTTGTTTCTTTGCTAAATAGGCAGCGATGCATTTTGAACCCAGTCCTTGTCCCCAGTCTAGAACAATCCACTGGGATCTCTGGGCAACCATGAGGGATCTCCTTTCATCTGTTTCCCCAGGGCCCTACAGGATGGAATCATATAGCAACCAACAGTGCAGGGTCATATACAATCTCACAAACTCAGAAGACAATCCAAAGTTTTGTAGACTCAGTAAACCCAAGAACATTTTACAATCATGACCAACTATTACTGCCTGTTTTTCCCTCATCCTTTCAGGGCCTTTCTCAACCCATTTTCTCTCAAACAAAAGAAAGAGCAAAGACAAAGAAAGCTGGATGTCCCTCTTTGAGGGAAGTCCAGGTCCCTCTGAGATTTCTAAACCACATGGAGCTCTCCCCACAGGGAGATAATTTAGGCCTGGGGTTTCCCACTGACAGGTTGGGGGATCTGCTCTCTGGCCCAGACTCACAGAACTGGGATAAAATGCCTGGACTGACACCCTGCTCTCATGCACTCAGGGGATATGGAGTGGCTAAGGACTTCTCTCTGGTCTTCTGCCCGCATTCTAGACACATCAGTCCAACCACAAACATTCACTCACTGAGTCAGGAGGACCTGAGTTTAAGTCTGGCCTCAGACACCTACTAGATGTGTGACCTTGGGCTAGTCAGTTAACACCAATTACCTAATACATACATACATATATATATGTATATATATATATATATATATATATATATATATATATATATATATACACACACATATACGCATATATATAATATATATGTATATATACATATATAATATACATACATACATATATATCACAAATATTAGATATGATATAATAAGCTTCTGAATAATTATTAAGAGCATAATAATTAATTCAATTAAAAGACCTGGAGGTAAGAAAACCTGAATTCTCATCCAAACTCAAACACTTACCAGGTTCACCATTTGGCCCTAGGCCCTTTACCTCTGTCTACCTCAGTTTCATCATTTCTAAAATGAGGACATTAAGAGCTTTGACTCCCTAGGGTTGTCCTGAGAATCCCATGAAACAACATTTGCAAATGGTACTGCACATGTAAAAGATGGTTTTGCTGATATTGTGTTGTTCCAGCCCTGTCCAACTCTCTGTGACCATGTTTGGGATTTTCTTGGCAGAGATCCTGGAGTGGTTTGCCTTTATCTTTCAATCTCATTTGACAGATGAGGCAAACAAGGTTGACATGCCCAGGCCCTCAAAGTTAAGACGTATCTGAGGCAGAATTTGAACTCATGTCTTCCTGTTTCCAGGCCCAGTTCTCTATCCACTGAACCACCAGCTAGCTGCCCTAAAAGACATTATACAAATGTGACCTCTTCTTATTTTTGTGGCTATTGCATTTTGGCATCCACTTAGTGTATTCATGGCCCTGTGCTTAGTGCTAAAGGAGACTTGGTTTTTACACTGAGCCAGGACTCTGCATTCAAAGGAACTTGTCTACAGTAATGAGATGAGACATATGCATAAGTATAATAATCAAGAATATATGCTAAGTGGATCAGCAAGGTTTAAAATTAAATGCTATTAGATTAAATTGATCAAATATTAACCACCTAGTTTATAGGACCCACTGTCCATGGAAATATTTAACAGTGAGGCTTGTTCCAGACATGGGGACCTGGGCAGTGGCATCTGAAATGGGCTGCAGAGGAAGGGGAGAAATGAAATAGAAAGAGGAAGGCATCCCACTAAAAGGAAACAGAACTGTCATCATCCTCATCATCACTAGCATTGCTAGAATGCTTAAATGTTGACAAAGGGCTTTATAAACAATCAATCAAACAATAGCATTTATTAAGCATCCACTATGTGCCACTGTTGCACTAAGAACTGGAGATACAAGAAGAATTTGAGAAAGGCAGTCCCTGCTTAGAATCTAATGGGGGAGGCCCCATGCTGACACACATGCACAGGGCACAGAACATACAGGAAGAATAAGAAAGAAATAAAAGGGAAAGCACTGGAATTAAGAGGAGTGAGCTGAGGCTTTCTGTACAAGGTGTGGTTTCTGTTGGGCCTTGAAGGAGGCCAGGGAGGTCAGTCGTCAGAGGGGAGAAGGGGGAACATTCCAGGCCTGAGAACAGCCAGAGAGGATGCCCAGAGCTGAGAGAGGGAAGGTCTTGTTTGTGGGATGGTCAGGAGACCCAAGTCACTAGACTGAAGAGCAGGTGTTGGGGAGTAAGAAGTCAGAAGATCAGGGTGGTAGGAGGGTCTGGGTTAGAGAAGGCTGTGAATTCTGTTCAGGGCATTTTGAATTTGCTCTCTGAAGTACTGGGGAGCCACAAGTGTTTACTGAGTAGCACAGGAACAGGATCAGACACGAATTTTAGGAAAATCCCTTTCGTGACTGGATGAGGGTGAATTGGAGAGGGGAGGTGTGTGAGGCAGGCAGACTCCACGTGGCTATTGCAGTGATCAAGTTCTGATGTGAGAAGGGACTGCACTGGGTGGGGGGGCCCTGTGAGAGCAGACAAGGGGTTATAGGAGAGATGCCTGAGAGATGAAATTGAAGGGCCTTATCAATGGATTGGATATGGGGGATGAGAGAGAGGAAGAATTCAGGGTGACTGCTAGGGTGTGAGGCTCAGGGGTGGGAGGAGGGTGTTGTCCTCTACACTCATACTGAACATAGGACATGGGGAGAGTGTGGGGGAAAGATAATGAGTCCTGTTCAGGACAGGTTGAGTTTAAGATGTTTACTGGACAGCTAGACTGAGATGTCAGGGAGGCAGGTGGAGATCTGACACTGGAGGTCAACAGACAGACTGGGGCAGGAAAGGCTGAATTAAGGATCATCATCAGAGAGACAGTAATTAAATCCATGGGTGCTGATGAGATGACCAGTGCAGTCCTCTAGAGGCAGAGCAGAAGAACCCTGGGGACAGAACCCTGAGAGACACCTGCAGTCAGAGGGCAGGATGTGGCTGAGGATCCAGCACAGGAGGCACAGAAGGAACCATCAGTTAGGTAGGAAGACCCCAGGATAGGCTCCTGAGAGCCTAGGGGGCGAGGGCGTCTAGTTGTGGAGCGTGGTCAACAATGTCAGAGGCTGCAGAGAGAACAAAGAGAAGGAGAATTGAGAAGAGGTGTTGGACTTGGCAGCTAAGTGACTGTCAGTGACTTTGGAGAGAGCAGTGTCAGTGGGGTGAGGAGGTCAGGAGCCAGACTGTAAGGGGTTAATAAGAAAGGGTGAGACGGGGAGGAGGAGCCTGGTGTAGATGGACTGTGGAGGAGTCTGGCTAGAAAGGGTAGGAGACAAACAAAGAGCCAGGTGCTAATTTGTCCCCATCTTACAGAGAGGGAAACTGAGGCAGACAGAATCAGTGCCTTGCCTAGGTCCTGCTGACTCCAAAACCAGAGCTCTCCCCACTGGGCCCCCTAGTGGCTACATGAGGATAGGCATGTGAGCTGAGAAGAGGTAGTGTCTTCAGGAGACCTAGAGCTGTCCAGTGCAGCCAGAGCCCAGAGCACCAAGAGAGAAGCTGGGTGCAATAGATGGGAAGAGTCGGGGGAGGTGGGGTGGATTGCAGAGGGTTTTGAATGCCAGAAGTCTGAGCCTCACCCAGAAGGAAGTAGAAAACCACTAAAGATGTGTAAGGAGAAGAGTGGTTTGGTCACTTCTGGATACAAAGATCATGAGACCAGGCCAAGTGGGAAGGGGGACTACCAGTGAGAATTTAGAGTCAGGAACACAAGACAGTCATTCAGTCAGTCAACAAACATTCATGAAGGACTGAAGGCATCTTGGTGGCAGAGTAGACACTCAGACATGGAGCTGGGCACACAGGATCCAAATCCTGCAGACATTAACTGTATGACCCTGGCCAAGTCACTTAAACTCTCTCAGCCTCAGTTTCCTCATCTGTACTACAGAAATAATAACAACTGGCATGTCTGTAGCCCTTGGAGGTGGGCAAAGCACTTGACAAAAATGGTGCTTTATATCCTCAGCCCTGGCAGCTGGGCACTTTTTCTGGTGTAGTTTTACCAAGGAACACACTGGGGCAGGCAGAGACTGAGGGACTTGGCCCAGGTCACACAGTAGGGAGTGTCTGAGGCTGGACTAGAACTCCGGTCTTCCTGCCTCCAAGTCCAGTGCTCTATTGATCCCCCAGCACCTCTCTTCTCCTTATTAGGGTTATTAGGAGGGTCATGGGAGATCAGCTATGGAAAGTGCTTTAGGAATCTGAGAGCCTAGAGGAATACTAACTGTGACTATCATTATCTCTGGTATCATCATTTTCATCAGTACATTGTTATTCTGAGGAGGGTTGTTGAGAGGATCCAGTGAGATATCAATGATGAAGCCCTTGGCCCATGGTCTGGCACATAGTAGGTGCTACAGTAATGTGAGTGATTCTTATGATCACCATGTGGCAGGTGTCATGGTAAGCACTGGGGGGAAGCAGAAAAGCCACAACATGGTCATTGCATCAGGGAGCTCACACTGAGATGGAAGAAACAACCTGCAAATAGCTGCAGATGTTAGATAGAAAAGGCCCATGGAGGCATCCCGAGGGGACCTAGCAGCAGATGTGAGGTAGAGAGGGCCAAGACTGACCTCCTACAGAAGGAAGAACTGAGCTGAGTCTTAAAAGAAGCCAAGGTAACCAAGAGGCAGCGGGGAAGAGGGACAGCACTGCAGACAGGAGGTATAGCCAGTGCAAAGACTCAGAGGTGGGGAGATGGAGAGCAGTCAGATGTGAGAAAAGTAAGGTCAGTGTGACTGGACCATAGAGCACATGAAGGGAAGTGAGGTGATGAGACTGGGTTGGGTGGCTGGGGACAGATTTGGAGGGTATACATCTGTGACAGCATTTGTATTTGATTCTAAAATAGTCAGACCTCCCCTATAGGAAAAACACTTTGACAGCTGAGTGGAGGATGGATGGGAAGGAGAGAGACTGGACATGAGACCAGTGAGAGGCTATGGCAGGTATTCCAGGGGAGAGATCAGGAGGGCAGAAGAAGGGTGGGGGCTTCCTGAATGGAGGGGAGAGGTAGGAAGTGAGAAGTGTGGTGGAGGCACAAACTTGCAGAACTGACAAGAGCCTGCCTATGTGGGAGGAGACAGGAAGGAGGTGGGGAGGACACCAGTGCTGTGATCCTGAATGGATGAGAAGAATGGTGGTATACTTGATAGAAGGAGGGACATATGGAAGAAGGGGGGTTGGAAGGAAAGAGGATGAGTTTTTTAGGCATGAAATCCCCAAAGTTCAAGAGATTGTTGTAACTGTGGGTATCAAATTGTGGGAAGTCTCTAACCCTCGGCAGAATGATCTGGAGAATTATATGAGGCACTATTTCTAATACAGCTTTAGGTTTGTAAGGAGGATGGTGATT
The DNA here is from genome assembly GCA_028658325.1 of Potorous gilbertii. Taxonomy (NCBI): domain Eukaryota; kingdom Metazoa; phylum Chordata; class Mammalia; order Diprotodontia; family Potoroidae; genus Potorous; species Potorous gilbertii. Next base: position 106,813,233 of record CM053771.1, read on the forward strand.
GATTACTACTGTCACAGGTGGAAGAGGCAGCAGAGGTGGCCACTGGGCCTGGAGGCAGCATAGACCACAGTTCTAACACACCCTCAGATACATAGTAGTTGGTGACCCTGGGCATGGCATTTAGCCTCTCTCTGACTCAGTTTCCTCGACTGTAAAAAAGGGATAACAATAGCACCTAACTCACAGATTTTTTGTTAGACTCAAATGAGATAATATTTTTAAAGCCCATAGCACAATATCTGGAACATAATGGTCACTAAAGCAAGAATTATTTCCTTCCCCTACTAATGTGACATAGGAATAATGGTGTCATAATCTCCATTTTACAGATAGATTGATGCTCAGCCAGCTTTGATGGTGTAGGTGTGATGGTGTTTGGGAAAAGGGCACAAAAAGGAACCCATCCTTTTAATTCAGGCTCCTTCAGATCCTCTCACATCACCATCACCATTCATCTGTCTAGCTCAGAGGGATGGTATCTGTAGCCTCAGGTGTGCTGGAGACTTGCTATGGGAGAGCTCTTATAAACGTATCTAAAAGCAACAAAAAGGAGGCATGATGATGGAGTAAATGCAAGGACTCACCTCAACCCTCCCAAATTCCCCTCCAAACAACTTGAAAATGAAATTCTTGAAAGTGAATTCTGATGTGGCAGAACCAACCAAAGGATGTGGTGAAATAATTTTATGGCCCAAGAGAACTTAGAAGGTTGGGAAGAAAGGTTTGTCTCACTGGTGTATTGGTATACTTTATTAACAAAGTCCAGTAACAAGTGATAGGAAAATTCCATTTTAAATAATTATAAACAATACACAATAAAGGTAGTCTACCTCCCTAGACAAACCCAGAAAATATATGAACACAATTACAAAAAACTTTTCATACAAATAAAGTAAAATCTAAACAACTGGAAAAATATCAATTTATCATGGGTAGACTGAGCTACTCAATATTATGAAAAGACAGTTCTGCCTAAATTAATTTGTTTAATCAGTACCAATCAAACTACCAAAAACTTATGTCACAGAGCTTGAAAAAAAGGACAAAATTCATCTGGAAGAAAAAATGTCAAAAATATGAAGGGTTTTAATAAAAAAAAAATACAATGGAAAGGAGTCTAGCCACACCAGATTGAAAACTATAACATTAAGTCTTAATTCTCAAAAGCATTTGGTACTGTCAATGGAAAACAGATCAGTGGAATAGATTAAGCACACAAGACACAGTAGTCAATGACTGTAGTAATCTACTCCTATAATCCCAAAGACTCCAGCCTCTGGGATAAGAACTCGCTATTTGGCAAAAGCTGCTGGGGAAATTGGAGAATTATATGGCAGAAGTGGGCATAGGCCAACATCTCATAAGCTATACCAAGATGAGTTCAAAATGGGAGCATGATTGATACATAAACAGTTATGGAATAAGGAAATTATGAGAGTAAACAATAGTTTATCTGTCAAATATGAAGAAGAGAAGAATTTATGACCAAACAAGAGAAAGAACATTTTGAAATGCAAATTGAATAACGTTTATTACATTAAATTAAAAAAAAAATTACACAAAGTCAATGCAACTAAGATTAGAAGGGAAGTAGGAAACTGTGAAACAATATGTATAGCCAGTGTCTCTGATGAAAGCCTCATTTCTCAATCATAGAGAACTGAGTCAACTTTATAAGAATACAAGTCATTTTCCAATTGATAAATAAATGAGGACACAAACAGGCAACTTTCAAATGAAGAAACAAAAGCTATCTATAGTCATATGAAAAATGTTCTAACCACTTTTGATAAGAGAAACACAAATTAAAACAGCCCTGAGGAACCACTTCACACCTATCAGACTGTCTAATATGACAAAAAAGGAAAGTAATAAATGAAGCGAAGATGTGGGAAAATTGGAATACTAATACACTGTTGGGATAATTGTGAACTAATCAAACCATTCCAGAGAGCAATTTGGAACTATTCTTAAAGGGCTACAAAACCGTGTTTATATTTGATCCAGTAATACCACTGCTAGGTCAGTATCCTAAAGAGCTCATAAAAATGGGAGGACCCAGATGTACAAAAATATTTGTAGCACCCCTTTTTGTGTGGCAAAAGTATTGGAAATAGAGTAGATGCCTATCAATTGGGGAATAGCTGAACAAGTTGTTGTGTATGAATGTAATGTAACTGTTCTACAAGAAATGATGAGCAGGCAGATTTCAGAAAAACTTGCAAAGACTTCCATGAACAGATACTGAGTGAAGGCAGCATAACCAGGGGGACATTGTACATAGTAACAGCAACTTTGTGTGATAACCAACTTTGGTAGACTTAGCTCTTCTCAGCAATACAACAATCTAAGACAGTTCCAGAAGACTCATGATACAAAATGCTATCCATATGCAGAGAAAGATCTATGGAGTCTGAATGCATATTGAAGCAGACTACTTTCTGTTTTTTCTTTCTAATGATTTTTCTCTTTTATTCTGGTTCTTATTTCATAACAGGACTAATGTGAAAATATATTTAAATTGATTGTACATGGCTAACCTATGTCAGGTTGCCTCACATCTTGGGGACAGTGGAAGGAAAAGAGGGAGGGAGAAAAAAATTTGGAGTTCAATATTTTATTAAAGTCAATGTTGAAAACTATCTCTACATGCAATTGGAAAAATTAAAAAAAACTCTCCATTGGGAAAAAAAGAGAAAGGATATACAGGACAGTTGAGATTTTAGCAATTATGAAAACATCCACAGAATTAAAACTGGAGTACACCTCACATGACATTGTTTCAATCTTCCTCCTTGTACAGAGGAAGAAATTGAAGGCCAGAGAATGAATGGATAAACAGGCAGTGAAGAAGCACCTAATTAGCTAATTGAATATCTAGGAATAAAAGCAAACCATTTATTAAGCACACCCTACCTGCCAGCCCTGAAGTCAAAAACACAAAAGGGAGGTAAGACCTGCCCTTAGGGAGCCTCACTTCCAAGAGGAGAGAGTACAGGAGGAGAGGAAAGGTGACCAAGGAAGGGAGATATGCTTTGGGAAGTTTAGGGAGTGAAACAGTGGGGCAGTCTATTGACACGCTTTCCCCAGGGGCAATGGTTAGTATTGATTCAGTTATAGTGCTCAGAACAAGATGTGTAAAGGTGAGGAAAGTGTTTGGAGTTGGGGGGAGATGAGGAATCCAGAGCATCAATGGACACCAGACTGACCTATCCATCTCTCCAGATGACCAGATTCCATAACTCTTCAATTAGCTGAACTACTCCTGCACATAGAGCCCTCACCTGACTCTGTGGCACACCCTCCTTCTAACTCAGCTGCATAGTCAATGATCATCTCAGGGCCCCGTAAACCCCAGCCCAGAAGCCTGGGTTCCCTCTGCTCTTGTAAGTAACAGTGTCAGAGTAGAGATTAATACAGTTCCCCCTTCAAGGCCATTGATGGCATCTTTTGCCTTCCTGTCCCCACCCCTAACCCTCCAGCATCCAAAAAGCTTCTCTCCTCTCTGACCATAAAAGGTAGTCAAGAGAGAGAATGTCATCTCCAAGGGAATCACAGGAAACCAAGGGATTTGTCTAGAAATGGGCCTACAGCAGCAGCTGGTGTGAAGTCAGACCTGAATCTACTGGGCCCCCAGCCACACAAACAAATACTCTTAATCCTTGGCCAGCATTGTCCTCTGATTTTCTTCTGCTCTATCCCTAGAATGCCAGAAAGGAGCAAACTCAGGGACTGACCCTAGTCAGTTCATTGAGGTGATGCAGGGGGAAGACATCGCACTCTCCTATGAACTCTCCTCTAAGATGGATGCTCGGGACATGGCTGTGAACTGGTTCAGAAATGAGATCCTTGTGCTCAAGTACCCCAATGAGGAGAAGCTGAAGGGATTCCAGGGTTCTGAGTCCCAGAAGAGGATGGAGCTGCTGCAGCATGACATGACTGAGGGGAAGGTGACCTTGAGGATCCAGCAGGTCCAGGTCAATGACTCTGGTCAATACACTTGCTGTGTCCAGTCACTTGACAGTTATGATGAAGGCCACATTGAACTGCGGGTAGCAGGTAGGTCCTGTAGGGTTTATGGGTTTCTTCTCAATCACAGAACGTCAGAGCCGGATGGGATTTTAAAGAGCATTGAGTCAAAACACCCCATTTAACAAATGAGGAAAATGGGACCCAGAAAGGGCAGGGACTGTGCACAAGATCATGCAATTTGGAAATGTCTGGCCTGCGAGTCAGATTCGGCTCTTCTCACTCTATATCTGGCCATTTTCTTCTCTCAGACACATCCCTTGTATCCTGCTTGTGTGAAATCACAGGCTTTGAGAAAGAGACAAACTCACTTTGGGAAGTAGATCTTAACCCATGGTTCCAATTCCTTTCTGCCTCTTGGATTCTTTAAGCCTAATGTTTCCCACTAAAAGATGATGGAGGCCTCCCTTCTATCCTGGAGCTTAAAAATAGAGGGGATTCTATTCTCTCTCAAAGATGCCAGGCCCCCTACAGCTATATATTGAATGGGCACTAAGGGTCTGGTGCCTTCCTGACTATCATCTGCATGGCTGCATGGCTTCTATCCACATTGGCCCAGTGACACATGTTTACTAGACACCTTCTCTGTGTTGAGCTCTGAACTAGGTGAGGATGTAGGGACGAGAAGGAAAGATGACCTGGCCTCATGCTTTCTGGAACTGGAGAGATATGATGCTTAATCTACTAAAAAAAGTAATATATATAGCAGAGTGAAAGGGAGTGTGGCAGAGTGGATGGAGTGTTGGCCTTGCAGACAGGAAGAGCTGGGTCCTGATGACTCTTATTCCCTTATAACTATGGGCAAGTCACTGAAACTCTGTGTGCCAACTTCATTACAAAAGACCTTTCCAGTTGTTTCCACACTGACAAACTCATAGGCCCTTAATGGATTGATGCATATACCTGGAACCTGAGTAGTCCCAATATAGTACATTTCAGGTCACACTAACTGAATTGGTAATTATGTAAAATATGGTCATCAGTTCTAACTCAATGGAAATATTCAGTGGGACTCAAAGAATGCAACCACTTCAGGATATTTGTTCATTAAAGTAGTCTGGATTTGCCTCTGCAATGAACTGATAGATCATTTGGAACATAATTTAACTCACTTCCAAAAATTTTATTTCAATGAAAATTAATTCAAGCTGTATTTATTTACATATTTGGTACAATCCCATGTAGTTTTGTTCCATCCATCAACTACTATGTACAATTTCCTATACTTTGGTGAGAGAGATAGAAAGTTCAAATAAGGTAGGACACTCCTGCCCTCTAGTTGCTCAGTTTAGTAATAAGGCAACTTAGGATAAGAAAGCAGGGAACCTTAGATGAAGGAAACCAAAATATACATGTGATGTTGTAAACTGGGATTTAAAGTTAACTGTAATTGTATCTTATCTACAGAGGGACTCAAGGGAAGAAGTTCCTTACTGAGAAAGGGTGGCTCCTGGTGGTCTGGGGGCTCCAGGAATGGTCTCGATTTGAGTGGCCAGTAAACTGGAGATTTGGATTGATAGGATTAAGGGTGGGAAGTAGAACAGAGATTTGGGCATAGTGATAGAGTGGGTCTCAGGAGAGCCAATTCACATGGGGAAAACCAAGGAGTTTTCAAGGTGAGGTTTTCCAGGGCCTTTAGATAAAAGGGACTAAAACTCTTTTGGAGTAATGGATAAAGGTCCGAACTTGGAATGAGGTCTTTAATGATGAAATGATGTAAAAGCAATTAGTATTAAAACATTTGACTGAATTAATTACTAAGACTAAATCAGAGACATTTTCAGTTTGGGGAAAAGAATTTCAGTCTAATTTTCTTAGAGGCAGGTAACTTCTGCTGATATTTGGCATTGAAAGTTAAATACTTGTTTTGATTTGAATTCATTTCATGAATGTAAGTTGAAGTTAGTGTTTGAACTTGTCATATGTGTAGTTCATTCTTTTAGACTGAGCAGGGTTAAAAAGGCACAGACTAGTTTGGGAAACAGATGTAAATCTTTTAGAGCAATAACTTATGATTGTTACTTAATCAGAAACTAGAACATGTATAGAAAGGCATGTAAGCCACTTAAGACTTGCTTCCTTAGTCAATGTGAAATTATAGTCGTATAGTGAAATTGCAGTCATATCTACAACTGATTATTGGAGCTTACTATTTCAAGATTTTATGGGACTATTAACTGACTGTCCTTCTGAGTCTAACTCCTGGTGTGGATATCTGGAAAGGTGGTCTGGACCACTGATCCATGATGCCAGTAAACCTGTGAGATTCTGGTAAGAACTGCAAAAAGGTGATCTCATGGGAAGGTTGGGAGAGTGGCTGTTCAGCCTGGGCTGAGGTAGGTTCTTCCAACTAAATTTCCCTACTAACACCTGGCAGACTTTAAGCCTGGCTGAATGCCAGTTGACAATCTACTCCTGCTTGGAATTGACATGAAGTTAGGGAGATGTTGTTTCCCTGCAGTATCCCTACTCTTAATGGTAACTTCCTAAAATCAAAAGTTTTGTAAGCACAATTTTGCAGTTCTTACCACATCTATGAAACAATAGATTGCTGGGAGGGGAACATCTGAGGTTAAATCTAAAATTCAGCTATAAGACAGGATTTTAGACGAACAAAAATAACTTAGGGTCCTTTAATTCTTAGTAATACTGTGGAGATAATCAGGTGAAAGATTTGTGAGCCTAGCAAAATGTAAAAGCCACGTTTTAATGTCAATTTCTTAAACGTGACAATTGGCCAAAGTTTCAATTTTCATTTTGTAAGAGTGATACGGAATGGTAATCTAAAATTGTATTAAGGTCAGTTTTGTAGGAGAGTGGACATCTGGATTTCTACAAGGAGATAAAGGGAAGAAGATGATGAGATGCTATGCTGAAGACTGTTTGAAGGAGCATCCAGATCAGAAAACTGCATCAGATGATGTTTCTCCCCAGATTTACTGTATGAGATAGAACCTCTAAATGGACAGTTCATTAATTTACCTTTTCCTTTGAATCTCTGTATCTGTACTTATAAGGGGACTGCCCCCTGTAATTTGTCAGTGCATCTGTCAGCTTTGCTTCCTTCCCATATTCATATAAAAGGGAGATAGATGAAGGGAAGAATTCGTAGGGGAAAGAATGTGAGGAGGTATTTATTGGTTGGATTTAGGTGTGGAAATAGACATTTTAATAAAGAAAGAGGGGGGATTTGATGGAAAGTAAGCAAGTTCTGTTGTCTACATTCCTAGGTGATAGGGGTTGTGACCTAGCATGGACAGGTTAGAGGTCAGAAACTAATGCGCAGGCCCAAGGAGCTGTGGGAGGAAGGGCATATCAGAGAGGAGAACAAGAAGTCACATGGCCAGGGGACGTATCGAGGGAAATCCAAAAGTTCAGAATTCTATAAGGGTCCTGCCTCATCCTGACCTGTTTGTAGTCCTTCCAGTGGCCATGCTGGAAGCTATCCATTCCTTTGGGGAAAGGAATGTAGGCCTTCCCTACTCTGAACTTCATTTTAAATAAATTTTTCTTGATACCTATAAAAAAAAAAAGAAAACAAGGGACATAATTGGAACATACAGTAATACAGGATAAGTGCATGAGAAGGTACAAAATGAAATGAGACATGAAGACTGATGGGGAAAGTGTTAGTGACACAGGAATCAGGAAAAGCTTCCTAGTGGTGGTGGTGATTACATCAAACTTTAGAGGAAGAGGAGGAAGGGCATGGCCAGCACAGGGAACTGCATGAGCAAAGACATGGTGGCAGGAAGAGCAGGGAATTGGTAGGACCCATCTGCTCTAGTCTGACCAAAGCACAGAGCATATAGCCGAAGAGATGAAGATAGAATGGGGTGATGGCACCAAATTGGGGAAGTTCAGCCCAGTATGAAGGCCAAGCCAAGTAGGCTGAGCCTACAGCACTGAGCCCCTGCAGACTTTAGAGGGCAGCAATGGCCTGAGAAGGGCCACGTGCAGGGAAGAGGAGCCTGGCAACTGACAGGAGTACAAGGAGCAAGCAGAGGTGGGGAATCATTTATGGAAGCTAATGGAAGAATACAGGCAGGGAGGAAGGAGGACTTGGGCCAGTATAGTCTCAGGGAGAATAGAGAGGAAGGAAGTTTGGGAAAAGTGGTCTGGAGTCAAGATTAGGAGGACTTGGCAATGGTTTTGATGGTCAAGGTAAGGTAGTCAGTGGACATGAAGTATTCCTCAAAGAAAGGGGAATGGATGAATCATGGTGCCTCTGATATGAAAATGGTGAAATCAGAAGGAGGGGCAGGATGAAGAAGGAGAACTATAAACTCAGGGTGTGATACGCTGAGTGTGAAGTGCTGAAAAGACATCTGGGGGGAGATATCCTGAGAGGGGTGGGAGATGAGGATGCTAAGCAAGAAGAAAAGTCAGGGCTGGGGATGGAGATCTGAAAGTCATGTGGTTTGAAGGGGTAATTAGAGTTTTAGGAGCCATAAAATTGAAAATTGAGAAAAGAGGGTCAAAGACAAGAGACTTGACCAACATCCACCTTAACTTAATGTGTTGGAGATAAAAATTTAAGTAAAAGGACAGAGAAGAGAAATGGGAGGAGAACTAGGAGAGTGTCTTGTCTCTGAAGTCAATAGAAGAGAGGAAGAGAAAATAACTGAGAAGAGGTTGGGGATGGCCAAAACATCAGACACTCCAGAGAGGTCAAGGACAATGAGGACTCCAGGGAAGTCCCCAGGATTCTTGTGTTAGGAGGCCAATGATGACTTTGGAGAGAACATTACAACAAAACAGTGTGGGGGAGAAAGCCAGACTGAAGGCACAGAAGGGAAGGTGTGGTAATGAGGCAGTAGAGACTTTTTGAGTGTTGGCCACTTTGCCCCCAATTTTAGCAATGAAGGGATAGTTACTGGATGGGGGTAAAAACATCAAGAAAAGCCTCAGGGCTGGGGAGTCTTAGGCCAATGGGAAGGAGCCACTGGAAAAAGGGACCCAGAAGATAAGTGAGAGAGGGGAGAATTATGGAACAGGATCCTAGAGGAGGGAAGGAGAAAAGGGCACAGGATCAGTGGCACAGAGAGAGCAATCAACTTTAGTGAGCAGGGAGGCCTTTCCTTGCGTATGCAGAGGAAAAGAAGAGTGAGAGATGATGCAGAGGAGCTCTGAGGATGAAGGAGGGGAAGGGAGGCCTCTCACCCAGGCTCACATTGGACTGTCTCAACAAGACCCAGCTTCCTCATAGAACTTGTCCAACCAGTCACTGAAATGAAACTCCTGAAATGTCTACAACATCCAGGACACATGGTCATCCAAGCCCTGGCTGTAGACCTTCAGAAGGAGGAGGCATTGGCCCTTTCTCATTATTTAAAATTTTATTTTATTCTGTACTTAAGAAATTCAACAAGGAATTTTATAATATAGTGGAATAGTAAAAAGAAATTGAGGTTATACATCAGACTGCAAATCTACTATGTCCAACTTGCAATTGCTTTTAAACATATAGTAATGGGATCATGTAACTTTTTTCTTTCATCTTCCTTCCTCCTGCCCCCACTATAGAGATGACAGCCATTAGAAAAAAATAGGTATGAATATGTGGCCGTTTATGTGCATATGTAAAATCATTCTCCACCAACTTCCACTTATCTGCTCCTTCTCTGGATGCTGGCAGCATCTTTCTTCACATTTGAAACACCTGAGCCACCCAAAGTTGTTCTTCAAACCCTGTTACTGTTAAAGTGTCCAACATTCTCTTGGTTCTTCTCCTTTCCCTCTCCATTATTTCATACAAGTCCGTCCTTGGCCCCTCCTGAGGCAGCCCCTCCCACCTGGGCCAGCTCACCTGAGCAGGAAGGCTAAATAGGCCTCCCTCCCACTTCTAGCTCTTTTTCCCAATTCAGCCTCTGAGATCACAAGGAAGAAATCAGGCCCCTTACCCAGGACACCGGTTCATCTGGTGGAAGTCAGAGAGGGGTCTCTAAGCATTTGGAGGGCTGTCTCTCTGTGCTCCACAAGCAGACCCTGCAGTGTCATCTGGTTAACAAATATTTTTACAGGAATTAGGCTCATATCCCCCACCTAGACAGCTCCTCAGTGTCGGGGCCTGTCCCTATCTAAAGGCCCTAGGACAGGTCTGTGCAGGCACATAGAAGATTCTCAGTAGGGAAATCTGACCTTGATAGAAAAATCTTCTGAAGCATTTTAGGAAGAGTCCTGAGGCAAGGTGGGCCCATTTCTGGACTGGGGACCAGGTTTAACTGAGAATTTGGCATCATCCAGCCTCAAGAGAATGTCCCTCTGGCCATGGGTACAGCTCAGAAGATAATTAGCCCTCTGATAATCTGCCCTTCTCTAGAACACAGCAGTTCCAATCTGGCATTGCAGGTGGAAGGTACCTTATTTGTCATTTAATTTCAAGCTCATTTCACATTTGGGTAACTGAGGGCCAAAATACTGAAGGGATTTATTTACTGTTAAGTGTCTCAGAAGGACCAGAGATGAGATCGGACCAGAGTTCTCCTCACTCCAAATCCAGCTTCCATTTTTGTTTCAAAGGAGGGTCTCCATTTTGTCCTTTCACCATTCTGTCTTGCACAGGCTTCCAGATTCATCTCCCTAAAACACAGCTGTGGTCATGTCACTTCAGACGCTCAAGAGAATTTCCTGACTACCTAGTGTCTTAGAGTCCTCCATAATGTGACCCCACTGTAACTGTCCAATGTCATGGTACCTCCCCCTACTCTACTGTCCATGGGACTGATAAGGAAGTGAAGCACTGGGCTCCTGGGAGGTTGGGAGAAGGGAAGGTTACTAAAAGAGGTGAAAGATGCTGAGTGAGACTATTTTGTTATTGAATAATGTCATCTTTAAAACAAACCTTACAGGTTATGCAGTCCCTTCTTCTGTTTACACAGGAAGAGACTGAAGCCCAGTGACTGTCCAGGTTCAATTAGTCGCAAAGTAGCTGAGTCACAATTTAAAACCAGATCTTCTGATGTTCCAAGAGTGGGGCTGTTTTTTTCTCCTTTATCATACTGCTGGCCCCAACCCTCTCCGTTTATAGGTGGTCAAACCGAGATCCAGAGAGGGCAATGGATCAGTGTGAGAATTGAGTGGAGGGCTAACCCCAGAGCTCCTTGAGTCCAGCCTGTTCAGCTAAGAGCCAGAGAGCTTCCCAATGGGGATGTAAGAACCAAACCCAGAAAGTACTTCAGAAGAGAGGGGCCTCCTCTGGAATCAGGAGACCAGTGCTGTGTCTGTCATTACCTCCCTGTAACCCTTTGGACTAGCCTCTTCCTCTCTCTGCTCTCTGGCCCTCTGTCTAGTGATGGGGCTGGACTAGATGCCATCTAAGGTCCCACCATCCCTGACAGTCTCTGAATGTGTAAGGACACAGCTGTGAGGTGGTGGGAAGAGGACTGAATTGGGAGTCAGAGGACCCAGACTTCAGTCCTGGGACTTACAAGCTGAAGACCTTTCTCTCCCATTTTCTTCTCCATACACTGAGGCAGCTGGGCTAGATTCTCTCTAAGGTCTCTTCCAATTGTTACATTCTGATCTCTGAAGTCCTAGGAAAGCTTGGGTTTGGTGAGAATGGTTAGAGACTTGTGGTGGGGGAGGAAGACTGCATCATCTCTGCACGAAGTCACTATCCTTGTGAAACATTTCCTGAATCCTGATGCCTTTTCTTCTCCCATCCCTAAACTGGGCCACAGGGATCAAGGTCCAGGGTTTCCCTTATCTGATTCCCAATATTTTGGGGTCTCTTTTCAGAGAATCTCCAGAGATCTCAGAAGACACATACTATGATTCTTACTATAATCTTGATGGTCTCCATTGGTTCCCTCTTGGTGATTTATTTCTTCTACCAAAGAAGACTCCATAGAACCAGAGGTAAGAGAAAGCCCTGCCCTTACAACTAAGTCCTTCCATTACTCACCAGTACTCACCTCTGACTATTGCTTTGAGAGGGATCTGAGGTTCTCCTGCTTTGCTGGACTTGGGCACCTCCCTTGGGTCTGAACATCTAGTCTGACCCAGGGCTGACAGATCTGGGCTTTGCTGCAATGACAGAGAAACTCCTCAGTAGTTCGTGAGGTTGTGTCTAAGATGATTATCCATTGGGAGTCAGGAAGACAGTCTCTTGGGGAGAAACCTCTTAGCCATGTTTTCACCCCAGTGTAGTCCTCCACACACTCTCATCCCAGACCTGGTGCCTTGAGTTACTTTCTAGGTCTAGGTGGGATGGGGATGACAGGGCTGCCATATGCTCGATAGCTTGTGGTAGGGGTAAGATCAGTTGGTATAGATTTCTCAGGAGTATTCTGGTTCTAGATGAATCTCTCTTTCTATGAGTAACAGAATCAAAATCAGGTCCCCTAGCCCCTCATTAGAATAGTCTACCTCTCATTATAATACTCATTCTCTCATTAATTATTAACCAGTCAGAGGTGATTTCACTTTTCCACATCAAGAGACCTCCAGGAGTGGACTTCAGTTTACTACAGGAAGTCAAATCACCTCCTTTTATTAATTATTCTCTATCCACCATTAATAAAATGATCAGTTACCTAGAACCTCAGTCTCTCCAGCTTCTCATGCCTCACTCTTGTCTGCTCATTGAAGCAGCCCTGATCCCAGGTGCCAGCTCCTCTCCCCAGTCTCCTGGCAGCCTTGTTCCTGTCACTGCCTTCTTGCTTCCAGCTCCTCTGTCCTGAATGAGGCAGCCTCCTGCCCATGCTCCTGCCCTTGTAAACTGAGGCTTGAGACTGAGAGGGCATACCTGGGGCTTCCTTCCAGGAGTTGTATTCTGAAGGCATCTGGAGCCTACCAGGAAGCCAGGTCCCCTTGATTTGTCACCTGTTGTTGTCATCCCTTCAGTTGTCTGGTTTTCTACCTCACTCTCTGCCAGGAAGATTTTTTAATTCTCCAGTTGTATTGGTCTTTTCAATTTCTATTTGTTTTAGAAAACAATTTATTTCTATTTTAAATATTTCCTTAATATTTTCTTAGTTTATATCACATATTTTTATCTTCTCCTTCATTTGGTTATTTATTGAATCCTTTCCATTTTATTTTCTTACATCCTGTTTGGGTGACCCTGGTCCAGTCACCTACCTCTCCTTAGTCTCTGAGACTAGAGGTATCAGAGGAGGCACAGACCAGCATTGCCACTGGAAATTCCTACTCCAGAATTCCCTAGACTGATGAAATACCAACCAATTCCCTTATCCCTTAAAAAATCAGTTATATTTACTTTTTAAATGTTCCATTATACTAAGAAACATTTATCTTAAATTCACATTTTTTAAATGGTTTTATTCCTTGATTTGTTTTGTTTCCATTTAAAATGGTATTACATTACTTCATCAAGATACTGCTAACACTTACAAAACAATTGCTTTTGTTTCATTGACAGCATGAATGGCCAACAATGCCACTAGCCAAGTGGAAGACATCAGAGAAGCAGCAAGGACCAGCAGGGACAACCCCTGCCTCTCCTGAGGACCTCCAGCTTTCAAGGGCTGCCAGCTAAAGACTCTATCTTTCCTTTAGTGGCACACGAAGGGGAAATGGGACAACATGATTATAGATCAACACCTATAAAAACCCCTTTTTTTGTGCCCCCTTTACCTCCCTGGTACTTCTAGCAATAATGAAAGTATAGTCCTCTCTGCTACTATCCTCCCCCCAAGCCATCACCACAAACCTAGGTTGCAGCCTAGGCAAACCATAAAGAGCCTGGAATCTCTGACCACTTCTGTCTTTCCACTTCTTCCTTGAGGTTATTGCTGACTAACCCTCTGCAGATGTGAGCATTTTACTCCCCTGGTGGCATCATGGAGGGTGGAGACTTCACAATTTGAGATTTGGTTAAGAATCGCCAAGAGTGATATTTCTGCAGAAGCACCTTGTTCCCAAGAGAGGATGGCATCCTCAGAACTGGAGAACTACAGAGGGTCATACTAGGCTGGCCAGGACATCTGGAGTCATCCACAAAGCCCCTTGAATAGGACCCCAAGAGGCAGAGACATCTATCCGTCCGATTTTAACAGGAAACTGTTTCAGAAGCTGAGACCTTTGTCCCTTACCCCAAAAGATTTTGGTTCCCATTTTATTTGAAGGGGCATGATGGGGTGCTTGTGCTTGAACCCCAGCCTGAGGACCATACCTCTCCTCAGCCCAAAGACCCTATCTTTGGCAATAATTCATGAGTGAACCCCTGTGAGGCAAACTATCTCTCACTGTCATAAGAGCAAGCTGACTTCTGCAGATTTTCCCTTGTATGAACAGGATTATCTTGCATTAGAGGAACTATCATGTACTGATTCCCACAGTTACCATACACAATCCAGGGCTCAAGACATAGACTTCAACTCCCAAATCCATCTTGTCACAGCCTCTTTGGAAGTAGCTTCCCTCAGAGGCCTGCACCTCATGGTCATGCCACTAGTGAATGACACCTGTGCCCAAGGTTCAGAAACTATATGTTCACCATCTAATTAGCATACTTAACACACCACTCACTGAACCTTTGCTGTATAAGCTTTAGCATCACTCCTCTTAGGCTGTGAGCTCCCTAAAGGACCTCTGTCCACCTTTATCAGCATTATGATAAACTTCTTGCCACTTGACTGCAAAATGCTTGAGTCCACAAATTCTTTCCACACAGCTCTGCCATGAACTTCAGTATATTGAGGTCCCTGTACCTGCAAAACATATCATTTAGGTAGCTACTTTCTCTTCACTATGACTCACTTTCCTTCAACAGAAAATGGTGTGCACATATAAAAATGTCCTTGAACCCAATTTGGTGACCCTATTTGGGCTTTTCTTGGCAAAGATGCTGGAAAGGTTTACCAGTTCCTTCTTCAACTCACTTTACAGATGAGGAAACTGAGATAAATAGGGTAAAGTTGATGGGGTGATGGGACCTGGACCCCTAAAAAAAGACTATGTCTCTGGAAACAACTCAGTCCTCAGATAAACTTAACTAACCTCTAGTTAACCTTTGAATTTTTCTATAAATTTCAACAGTTCAGATCTCTGGGGCCTCTGCTCAAAGCACTTGGCAAGCTGAAGACTATTTGCATATGAGGACCACTACTTAACCCACCCAGATCACCTAATTAGCCTACTTGATATTCTTTTCACTGCTGCATCTGGCACATCCCAGACTACTTGTCAGTCCTGAATCCCACCCAGATCTTTTCACTGTCTTTTCGTGTGTAAGTATCAGTATCACTTCCAGTAAGCTGCAAGTTCAACTAGGAACCTGCCCACTTCCACTGGCTAAAATACACCTTGCCACTTGACTGGAAGACTGTTTGAGTAGCTAAATTCTTCCAGGTGGAAGCCACCCAGTATCCTGACATTCTCAAGGTTCCCAGCAACCCTATACCACTGCATCACCAAGGTTCCCAGCGACCCCAAACAATCTATATGAATTGCCCAGGATCACACAACTAATAAGTGTTTGACACCAAATTTGAACTTACAAATGTGAGTCTTCCTGCCTCTGCTTCCAGCACTCAATCCACTCTGCCACCTAGTTGCCTAGATTGGCACATAGTAGTTGATACAGGATTGGCTCCTTCCTTCTTTGTTTTCCTTCCATGCAGGCACTGATATGGCACAGTGGACAGAGTACTGGGTCTGGAGTCAGAAAGGAATGAATTCAAAACTGACCTTAGACACTTACCAGCTGTGTGACCCTGGGCAGATATTTGAACTTCTCTTTGCCTCAGTTTCCTCAAAATACTTTCTCCTTGACTTGGGAACTCTGGAATTTGGTTACAACATTCCTAGGAGTTTTTCTACTTGGATCTCATTCAGGAGGTGATCACTGGATTCTTTCAATATTGATTTTGTCCTCTGGTCCTAGAATATCAGGGAAGTTTTCCTTGATAATTTCATGAAAGGTGATGTCTAGGCTATTTTTTTGATCATGGCTTTCAGGTAGTCCCTTAATGTTTTAATTCTCTCTCCTAGATCTATTTTCCAGGTCAGTTGTTTTTCCAGTGAGATATTTCACATTGTCTGCTATTTTTTCATTCTTTTGCTTTGGTTTTGTAATTTATTGGTTTCTTCTAAAGTCATTACCTTCCATCTCCTCCATGATAATTTTTAAGGAACTGTTTTCTTCAGTGACCTTTTGAACCTCCTTTTCCATTTGGAAAATTCTGCTTTTCTCCTCATTGGCTATTTAGACCTCTTTTGTCATTTGGGTTACTCTATTTTTAAAGATGCTGTTTTCTTCAGAATTTTTTGGATGTCCTTTAGCAAACAGACTCACTTTTCATGATTTTCCTTCATTGCTTTCTTTTCCCAATTTTTCCTCCATCTCTCTTCATTTATTTTCAAAATGCTTTTTGAGCACTCTCATGGCCTGAGACCACTGCATATTTAGTTTAGATGTTTTGAATGCAGAAGCCTTGACTTCTTCTGATGGTGTGGATTGTTCTTTCTCATCTGAAAGGATGGAAGAAAATACCTGTTAACCAAGAAAGCAACCTTCTACAGTCCTATTTTTTTTTCCTTTTTGAGGCATTTTCCCAGCCAATTACTTGACTTTTGAGTCCTTTGTCAAGAGGAGAGCATACTGTAGGGACCTGTAAGTTCTCAGTACTTCCTCTCTTCCAATCAAGGAAGAGGAATTGACTGCTTTCATGCCCTGTGCTCTGGTGAGAGTGCAACCACAAGCACTATTCTACTAAGGATCTCTGAGTAGCATTCCCTTTCCAGAGCCTCCACCATCTCCACCATGCCAGCATTCTTACCTACCCCAGGAGTGCCTGAGACCCAGATCAGCTGCTTGATTCCCTCAGGGTCTTTAGGCAGATGGCTCCAAAAATGGACACTTCTGCTTCAGTGGCTGCCACTGCCCTGGGGCTGAGTCTGTGGCTGAACCCTCTTCCCTCTTCACCCAAGTGAAAGAGCTTTCTCACAGACCTTGGAAGCTGTCTTTGGCATTGGTGGATTGAGAAATCTGGGAACTACAACTGCTACCCACAGTTCCTTGCCCTGAAGCCTGCTGCAGTCTTGTGCCTCATGGCCAAGGCTGGGCTGTGCTCCTCTCTGAGCCTGGTGCAACAGACCTCTCCTCTTGGCCTTCCATGCTGTCTTGGGCTGGAGATCTCTTTCACTCTGTCATTTGGTAGCTTCTGCTGCTCTAGAATTTGTTTTAGAGTCATTTTTAACAGCTATGGGGAGGCTATGGGGGGAGAACTATACTAGTTCCATAATTCTACTCCACCATCTTGCCTCTGCCCCCTCCATTCTAATTTTTAAGCAATTATTTTCTTCATTGAACTTTAGGACCTCCTTTTCTGCTTAGCCAATTCTGCTTTTTAAAGCTTTGTTCTCCTCATTGGCTCCTTGGAACTCTTTTGGCATTTGGTCTAGTCTATTTTTAAGGTCTAATTTACTTCAGTATTTGGGTGGTCTCCTTTAGCAAGACTTGTTTTTCTTGATGTTTTTGCATCACTCTCATTCTATTCCCAGTTTGTCCTCTACTTCTCTTACTTGATTGTTTTTTAATTTTTTTTAAAAATTAAATTTATTTGTTTTCAATATTCACTTCCAAAAATTTTGAATTTCAAATTTTCTCCGTTCTACTCCCACCTCAAGACAGGATATCTTCTGACTGCCATTTCCTCCAATCTGCCCTCCTTTCTATCACTCACTCCCCACTTCTTTTATCCCCTTCCCTTCTATTTTCCTTTAGGGCAAGATGGATTTCCATATCCCATTCCTTATATAACTTATTTCCTAGTTGCATGTGAAAATAATTTTTCACATTTATTTTTAAAGCTTTGAATTCCACATTCTCTCCCTTCACCTCTCACTACCCACCCTCATTGAGAAGGCAAGTAGTTCAATATAGGTTATAGATGTGCAGTCATGGAAAACATTTCCATGAGAGTCATGTTGTGAAAAACTATCTATATTCCCTCTATCCTGTCTTGCTCTCCATTGATTCAATTAATTCTCTTGACCTGTCCCTTTATTAAAGTGTTTGCTTCCAATTACCCCTTCAACCAGTCTGCTGTCCCTTTAATTTCCCCCTTCTCTTATCCCCTAAGCCCTGCTTTCCTATAGGGTAAACTATATGGAAGATAAACTTCCATACCCAACTGAGTGTGTGTGTTATATTCCCTCCTGAAGTCAAATCCAATGAAAGGAAGGCTCAATTATTTCCTCTCACCTTCCCCTTCTTCCCCTCAGTTTTAAAAGCTCCTTCTTGCCTTTTTTGTGTGGGATGATTTACTGTATTCTACCACTCCTTTTCTCTTCCTCTCAGTAAATTATTCTCAACGCTTAATTTCTTTTTTAGATATCATCCCTTCATATTCAGCTCACCCTGAGCCCTCTGTCTCTCTCTCTGTCTTTCTCCGTCTGTTTGCCTCTGTCACTCTGTCAATGACTCTGTCTCTCTCTCATCTCTGTCTCTGTCTCTCTCTCTTTAGACATGTATGCATATACACATATATGTATATACATGCATGTATGTATGTATGTATGTGTATATTCCATCCAAATATCTTAATACTGAGAAAGGTCTCATGAGGTATAAATATCATCTTTTCATGTAGGAATGTACACAGTTCAACTTTAATAAGTCCCTAATGGTTTGTCTTTCCTGTTTACCTTTTCATGCTTCCCTTGATTCTTGTATGTGAAAGTCAAATTTTCTATTCAGCTCAAGTCTTATCAACAACAATGCTTGGAAGTCATCTATTTCATTGAATGACCATTTTCTCCCCTGACCACTCTCCACTCTCAGTCAGATGAGAGACTCTTCCCATTAACCTTCTAAACTATCTTTGTTGTTTCTGTGTTGAGAAGTCTGAAAACCACAGTAGCCACCAGTGATTCAATCCCTTAAGGCCTATTACTGCTCTGTGCACTCTGGCCTGATGTGCTCCATGCCAAACTGCACTCTGCTCCAAGTCTGGTGCAGTAGACTCTTCCTGTCAACCTTCCAGATTGTCTTGGGCTGGAAATTTGCTCTGATCTGTCATTTTGTAGATTTTGTTGCTTTAGAATTTGTTTAGAGTCATTTTTACAGGTTTTTTGAGGGTTTGGGGAGGAGAGCAAGTCCCTGTTTCTACTCCAGCATCTTGCCTTTGTCCCCTCTTATTTGATTTCAAAATTCTTTTTGAGCTTTTCCTTGGCCTGACGCCAATTCATATTTTTCTTGGAGGCTTTGGATGAAGGAGCTTTGATTTTTCTTGTCTTCTTCTGGTTGTATGTTTTGATGTTCTTTGTCACCAAAGTAAGATCCCATACTCTGAGGTTTTTTCTGCTGTTGGCTCATTTTCCTAGTTAATTACTTGCCTTTTTAACTCTTTGTTAACACAGGGCTCTGTTTCCAGTGTGGAGAGTGTACTGTTCCAACTTCCAGCTGTTTGTGCAGCTGTTCTCAGGGATACTTCTAGGGACCTGTAAATTTTCATTTCTTCAAAGGTGATGAAATGAGAGGTGTTTATTCCTCTTCTGATCTGTGAGATCAGAGCATTTTTTTCTGCCTGGGAACTATGAGGATTCTCTCTCCACCCTCATCACAACCTTCATCACACCAGTAGTCCTCTACACCCTGGGAGTGCCTTCCAAGACTTTGACTCAGATTCAAGCACAAGCAAAGGAGTAGAATCTTGGCTCAGTGCCAGAAAAGGGATCCCTGCAACCCAATTCTGATCAGTTGCTCAATTCCCCCAATCTGTGATCCAAGAGCTATGGAAGGAGTCACAGCTACTGACACCATCCTGGGTCTGGAGCTTGACCATGCTTCCCTCTCACTCACGTCCAACAAACTTTTCCTTCTAAGGAAACTTCTAAGCTGCCTTTGGCATTTGTGTGAGCTGAGAATTCTAGAAACCCTCACAGTTGTCAGAGATTCATTCCTAAGGCCTACTCTGGGTTTGCTGGGACCCAGACAGCACTGGCATATTTTCTGTTCTTAGACTGGTGCAACAGACTTTCCCTGTCCACCTTCCCAGATTGTCTTGGGCTGGAAATTTGTCTTACTCTGTCATTTTGTGAGTTCTGCTATTGTAGAATTTGTTTATAGTCATTTTTACAGGCATTAGGAGAGGTAGAGGGGAGAGTTCAAAGGAGTCCCTGCTTTTACTCTGCCAATTTGCCCCTGCCCACCTCTCCTTAAAACTGATTTTTCTGAAGGATAAGGGAATGGACTTGGGATTTCATTGGTCCAGGGAATTTTGGAGGAGGAACTCCTGTTAGCAATGCTAGTCTATGCCTCCTGTCCTACATCTAGTCTTACATAGCACTGAGAAGTAGGTGACTAGCCCAGGATCACACAACCAGGATGTATGAAAAAAAAAATGGAAAAGGATCCATAAGAACCAAATCAGAGAGATTTTTACAAGTAACATAGACATAGAAAATGTTAAGAAAATACATTTTAAAACAGAAATATGCTGTTTTCCAAGGACTATATGAATTGAATTGTTGTTCAGGCTTTTTAGTTGTGTCTGACTTTTTGCAACCCCAATTTGGAGTTTCCTAGCAAATATAATGAAGTTCTTTGCCATTTCCTTCTGCAACTCTTTGTGAGGAACTGAGGCAAATTGGGTTAAGTGACTTGCCAAGGGTCACAGAGATAGTAAGTGTATTTGAACAGGGCATATTTGAACTCTGGAAGACCACCTGCCTACCCTTAAATTGAATTTAGAAGACCCAACTCAACTAGACAAAAAAACAGTCTCAATGGCATACTTAAAGGTAAAATGTCTGACAACTGAAAAGATAAAGCCTAAGGCAACAGGTGACAACCAGAGAGACCTGGGCTTCCTACCTGAGTTCCAAATAGGTATCCTATTGCCCTCTCATTAAAAACCCTAGCTATTATTGGCCCTCAGAATCAGAGCCTCAGTTTACCAGGGCTAGGAGCATGGAGAGAAGGCTGCCTCATTTAGGACAAAGAAACTGGAGCCAGGGCACAGTGACAGGGCACAGGCTTGCAAGGAGGCTGACAAGAAGAGCTGGCACTTGGACTAGATTGTTTAAATTAAGGACATAAAAGAAATTCAGACGAGGGAAAGTCCAATTCACACCTGGAAATCAAGTCAGCCTGTGGGTGGGCAGATCTGGGGAAAGGACAGGGTGTGGGACAACAATGGCTGAGTAGTGGCGAAGGGAGTAAGGGAGAGCAGCCTAAGACAATCCTGGACCAGGGACACATTCAGGGGTTGAAGGGTACAACTCTGGCAAAAACCTGATTGGCAAAGGACAGCACCAGCAATCCACATTCCTCCAACTAGATCTAGAAAGTAACCCAGAAACCAGTTCTTGGATGGGAATGTGTGAAGGATTAGACTGAGGTGAGTACATGACTAAGAGTTTTCTGCACAAGAGTCCATCCCTCTGACTCCCAATGGATAATCAACTTTGACACAGCCCACCTTTCACAGCCCAGGAGTTCCTCTAAGACCTAAGTCTAGGTCCTCTGACTCCCAGTTCAGGCCTTTTCCCACCACCTCACCCCTGTGTTCCTACAGATTCAGAGACTTTCAGGGGATGATGGGACCTTAGATGGCATCTAGTCCAACCCCATCATTAGACAGAAGGCCACAGAAAAGAGGGGGGAAGAGGCTTGTTCAAGGGGTTACAGGGAGGTAATGACATACACAGCACTGGGGCCCAGGTCTCCTGATTCCAGAGGATGCTCCTGTCTTCTGTAGTCCTTTCTGGATTTGGTTCTTACATCCCCATTGAGAAACTCTCTGGCTCTTAGCTGAACAGGCTGGACTCCAGCAGCTCTGGGATCAGCCCTCCACTAAATTCTCACATTGGTCCATTGCCCTCTCTGGACCTTGGTTTGACCACCAATAAAAGGACTGTGATGGGGACAGCAGTATGATACAGCAGAGAAGAAACTACCACAGCCTTGGAAAATCAGAAGATCTGGTTTCAAATTGTGACTTTGTCACTTTGTGGCTAATTGAACTTGGACTGCTCACTAGGCTTCATTCTCTCCCTGTGTAAATAGAGAAGGGGCCTGGATGACCTCTGAGGACCCTTCCAAAGATGGCATTCTTCAAAGATAAAGGAGTCTCAATCAGTGACTTTTAGTAACTTTCCCTCCCCACAACCTCCCAGGAGCCCAGTACTTCACTGTCCTCATGGATGATAGAGTAGAAGGAGGGGCTGTGACATTGCGCAGTTATGGTGGGGCCAGATTGCAGAGGTCCCTAAGACAATAGGAAGACATGGAAGCTTCTTGAGCAGTTGAAGTGACATGAGCACACATGTTTGAGGGAGATGAATCTGGCAGCCTGGGAGAGACAGACTGGTGAAAGGAAAAATGGAGAGCCTTTGGAACAAAAAAGAGAGATGGAGCTGGAATGAGGAGAACTAGGGTCAGGTGCCATCTTTGGCATCATGGACTTAACAGATGAGAAAAATGATTATTTTCTTATTATATTAATATCCACTTTTATATATAGGACCAAAGGTTGCCCCTTTTGATTATTAATAGCTAATAATTATTAGCAGGTCAGTTATTAGTAGGGTGGGTTTTTTTTTTTACTTTTTACTCCTTGTGAAGGACAGGGCTGACAATAGGACATTTTCCTCAGTTTTGGGCAGGACCCTACCCAACTGGGAGAGCTCATTTCTGCTTAAAGGGTAAAGACAATCTAATGGAGGTGAATTCTGGATCATAGTTCTACCCAGATAGGACTGGGTGGAGAACAGATCCTTTTGTCAGATTGCTGGAGGATAGAATGTTCTGGCTGGAGATAATTCTCTTTGTCCAAGAGCAATGACATAGTCTAGTCCTATAAGCCCTCATTTAAAAAAAGCCCACCTCTCATTATAATATTCATTCTCTTATTAACTATAAATTCATCATAATTGATTTCTACCCATCAGGGACATCCCCTTTCCAAAGGTATTTAAACATTCAAGTGGTCTCCATGAAGGGTCTTTAGTTTCCAATAGAACCTGTAACCTCAATTTATTAATTATCTGCTAGCCCAATTTATAAATTGAGTATTAGTTATCCAGAAACTGTTCCTCTCTGAATTTTCATTCCTCTCACAGAGTAAATAAGTCTTTTTGCTGCTTTGGATCTCAGTTTCTCAAATGTGAAATAAGAGCTTTGAATTAAAGAATGAATAAAGTCCCTCTCACAACCTCAGATTTGAACCACTCTGCTGTATAGAAGGGAAGCTTTTCAGTGGATGACATCCTCCAAGCTGTAGCCATGGCCAGAGAGACATTCCTTGAGGCTGGACAATGGCAAAGTCGAGGGCCAAACCTGATCCCCTGTCTAGAAGTGCCATCTGCTAGCCTTAGGGCTCTTCCTAAAATATTTCATACCGGGATTTGTCTATCAAGGCAAGAGAGTCTTCTATGGTCCTGCCCAGATCTGTCCTAGGCCCTTGGGGCAGAAAAGGAGCAAGACTAGTGTAGGCCCTGCCACTGAGGAGCTCACAGTCTAGGTGGGGAAATGAGCTGAGCATCTCTAAAGATATTTGTGAATGAGATGACACTATAGAGTCTGCTCCTGTGGTACAGACAGATAGCCATCTAACTGCTTGGAGACCTCATCTCTAACCTGCAACAAATGAACCAGTGACCTGGATCAGGGGCCTGATTTTTCCTTGTGGCCCTACAGGCTGAATTGGGAAGTAAAACAGTAGAAGACGAAGGGAGGCCTATTTAGCTTTCCTGTTCAGGTGAACTGGACCAGGTGGGAGAGGCTGCCTCAGTAGGGGCCAAGGCCTCCTTCTCTTCAAGTTCTTCAACCAGGGCCTGGATGACCATGTTCCTTGGATATTTGAGATGTTTCAGGGGTTTCCTTTTCTGTCACTGGCTGGATGAGGCTATCTCTGACCTCCCTTCCAGCCCTGAGGAAGCTAAGTCCTGTTGAGACAGTCCAGTGTCAGCCTGAGTGGGAGGCCTACCTTCCCTTCCTCCATCCTCAGAGCTCCTCTGCATCATCTCCCACTCTCTTCTCTTCCTGTATCCACAGAAGCAGAGGTGTCCCTGCTCATTAAAGTTTATTTCTCTCCACACACCTCTGACCCTGTGCCCTTTTCTTCTTTCTCCCTGTAGGACCCTGTTCTATAATCCTCCGCTCTCTCATTCATCTTCTTTTTCCAGTGGCTCTTCTCGTTGGTTCAAGACTCCCCAGTCCTGAGACTTTCCATGATGTATTTACTCCCATCCTGTAATGACCCTTCATTGATAAAATTGGGGGTAAAATGGCCAGTGTTCAAAAAGTCTCTGCTGCCTCATTACCACACTTTCTCCTCTGTGCCTTCAGTCTAGCTT
This sequence comes from Potorous gilbertii, assembly GCA_028658325.1. Taxonomy (NCBI): domain Eukaryota; kingdom Metazoa; phylum Chordata; class Mammalia; order Diprotodontia; family Potoroidae; genus Potorous; species Potorous gilbertii. The sequence continues at coordinate 106,837,533 of CM053771.1, forward strand.
TCTCTCCCACACTTTTCTGTTGAAATGTACTCTCCAAAGTCTGATCATTGGCCTCATAATATACAGATTTTGTGGACTTGCATGGAGTCCTCATTGTCTTTGGACAATGGAGCTTCTGATACAATTGGCCACCCAAACCCCTTCTGGGACATGTACTGTTCTCTCTTCCACCATTGTTACAGACAAGGTATTCTCCTGGTCTTCCTCCTATTTCTCTGATGGTCCCTTCATCATCTCTTCTCTTAGGTCCTATCCCCACCATATGAAGTTAACATAGATGTTGGCCAAGGCTCTGTCATGAACCTCTTGTTTCCCAACAGTTGTGCTCTTGGTGATTTTATTCCCTCTACAACTTTAATTATTGCCCCCCAAAAAGCCACACAACTTTAAGATCTCCATCTGCAGCCCTGACTTTTATTCTATGCTCAACTTCATCTCCTCCTTCCATCAGGACATCTCCTTGCAGATGTGTTTTCACCATCTCAAACTCCCCTTCTGAAGCACTAAATTGGTATTTCTCCTTAAGCCTGCCCCTCCTTCTGATTTCACCATTTTCATATCAGGGGCACCATTATTCACCCATTCCCCTATGTGTGAGAAATCCCTCATGCCCTTGTCTCACCTCAGACATCAAAACCTCTGCCAATTCTTCTTCATCCTGCATCCAGATCACTTTTCCCAGCCTTCCCTTCCTCTCCATTCTCTCTAGGACTATACTTGCACATGTCCTCTTCTCCACTGCCTGGAGTCTTCCATTAGCTCCCATATATGACTGGCCACATCTGCTCCCTCTTTGCACCTTCATCAGCTGCCAGGATCCTCTGCCCTGCACACAGCCCTGCTTAGGCCATTCTTGCCCTCCAAACTCTAGAGGGGCTCTGTGCTGTGGAGCTCAGCCTACTTAGCTTGGCCTTCATCATGGGCTAACCCTGCCCAATCTGGGGACATCCCCCCATTCTAACCTCATCCCTTCTTCCTCCATGCGCTCTATGCTTTGGTCAGACTGGACAAGAACTTCTGACCTAACAACGACCCTCTCTCTTTTCTGCCATGCCTTTGCTCATGCAGTTCCTTGTGCTCTCAGTGTTCTTCCTCTTTCTCTTCTTCTAAAATCGTATGTAGTCACCACCACCTCTAAGAAGCCTTCCCTGATTCCTGTCTCACTAACACCTTCCCCATCAGTCTTCACACTTCATTGCAATTTGTACCCTTTTCATGCACTTACCTTGTATTATTGTATCATCTAATTATGTCCCTGGCTTTCTTATCTTAAGCTGCCTTATTCCTAAACTGAACAATTTGAGGCCAGGAGGACCTGTCTTATATAAACTTTCTATCTGCCCCACTTAAATATAGGGACATGTACATTGTAGTTGTTGGATGGAACTAATTTATATGGGATTGAACTAAATATTTAAATAAATATACATTGAATTAAGTTGCATTTTAAAAAGTTTTAGGATTCAACTAAGCTATGGTCCAAATGATCTATCAGTTCATTATACAGAGCGTTCCAGATTAGTTTAATGAAGCAATCTCCTGAAATTGTTGCATTATTTAACATCCCACTATGTTTTCTCATTAGGTTGCACACAGTGAACAGTGTTTACATAATTATGAACTCAAATAGGATGAACTGAATTGGATGAAATTGGAGCTAATCAGCACCTAGGTATATAAATCAATACAGTAAGGTCTTACAATTGTCAGTGTGAGAACAGCTAGAAAGGTCTTTTGTATTGAAGTTGGCACAAAGCATTTCAGTGACTTGTCCATAGTCGCACAGAGAATAAGAGGCAGAGGCAGCATCTGGACCCAACTCTCCCTGCCTCCAAGGCCAGCATTCCATCTACTCTGCCACACTTCTTTTCCCTCTGCCTTATACTCATTTCTTTTTTCAGCAAGTTAAGCGTCATGTCTCTCCTGATCCATAAATGCATGAGGTCAGGTCTTCTTCCATTCTCTTGTCTAGAGTCTCACCTCTTGCAGGGCTGCTGAGGAGCCCAAAATTGTCCAATATGCAAGAAAAGCCACTGAGGCAGAGCTCCAAGTCAGCAGTACTTTTTTAAATGGTCCAAGGCTCCTTCTAATGAAGTCCACCTCAGATCTTCCTTCCTAACTGAGATGTCCCTGGTCCCCAGGACTCATTATATAGGGTTCAATACAAGGTATAATACCAGGAAATTCTGGAGAGACAAAGCCAAATCACATTGGTTCAGAGATATTGTTTTGAAGGTTTAACCAAAAACTGGTATATCAGCAATGGGGGCATGGGTTCTGTGAAGCATAGGATTTCTCTGATAATTAACTTGTCATAAGATGGGCAAAAGCATAGTCATCTCAAGTGATTGTGTGGCTGTAACATGGGTACCTGCTCATAATAGACTAGAGAGAGTGGTCCAGATGTACAACAGAAGTTGAGGGATTTCCCAAAGAATCAAAGTATCTCACCAACACTTGATTTGGACTTGGAATTTGCGCAAAACAGAATGGAGATACCTTTGTCAGCATTCCTGGGTCACTCAAGTGAGCCTCCTAACTGGTAAAGAAGTGCTGAACATTAGGTTAATGTTTGAGGCCTATTATGTATTTATAACTGCAAGATAACGTATAAAATGTGTAATTAAAAACGATTAGAATAGAGTAGGGGTCCAAATGAATCATTTCTCACACCAGGAACAGGGAAAGCATCTAGGAAACATTTGTTACTAGACCAGAATTAATGGAAACTATGCAGATGACAGTCAAGAAGGCCTGAGACCCTTCATACTCCATTCAGTGTATGACTTTAGAGGACCAAGTGTGGCTGGGTGTCTTTGAAAAGAGAAAAATATATCATCCCCATTTTTGAATTCAGGTACAGAGGGGAGACCTCTGTCATCTTTAGGTAGGAAACATGAGACCCAAAGGATCATGATTTAGACATAAAAGGGTAATACGATAGCAAATTGGGAGACCAAGGAATAATTTACCTGTCAGATATATAGAAAAGGGAAAAATTTATGATCTAAAAAGGAATATAGAGTATTATGAAATAAAAAACTGATAATTTTGATTGCATAAAATAAAAGTAGTTTTTGCACAAACAAAGGCAATTCAACCAAGATTAGAAAGAAATCTGAAACCTAGAAATAATTTTTACAGTCACTGTCTCTGATAAAGGCCTCATTTCTAAAATATATAGAAAACTGATCAAATTTATAAGGAGACAAGTCATTCCCCAATTGATAAATGATTGAAGGATATGAACAGGCAGTTTTCAGATGAAGAAACTGATGCTATCTCTAGTCTTATGAAAAAATGCTCTAAATCACTACTTATTAGAGAAATGAAAATTAAAAGACCACCTCATACCTGTTATATTGGCTAATATGGCAAAAGAAAAACGGCAAATTTTAGAAAAGATGTGGGAAAAATAAAACACTAAATGCATTGTTGCTGACGTGGTACACTGATCCAACCATTCTGGAGAGCAATTTGAAACTATGCCTGAAGGGCAAACAAACTACTTATATACCCTTTGATCCAGTACTATCACTACAAGATCTATTTCTCAAAGAGATCATACAAAAGGGAAAAGGGCTTACATGTGCAAAAATACTTATAGAAGTCCTTTTTTGTGGTAGCAAAGCATTTGAAATTGAAGGGATGCCTATGAATGAAGGAATAGTTGAAAAAATTGTGGTGTATGGATGTACGGAAAATGGTTGTTCTATAAGAAATGATAAGCAGCTAGATTTCAGAAAAACCTGGAAAGATTTACATGAACTGACGTTGAGTGAAGTGAGCAGAACCAGGAGAACAGTGTATATGGAAACAGCAACGTTGTGCTATGACCAACTTGGATATACTTAGCTTTTCTCACCAATACAATGATCTAAGACAATTTTGAAAGACTCATAATGGAAAATGCTATCCTCATCCAGAGAAAGAACTATGGAGTCTGAATAAGATTGAAGCATACTATTTTCTCTTTTTTGTTTTTTTTCTCTTGATTTTCCCTTTGGTTCTGATTTTTCTTTCATAACATGAGTAATGTGGAAATAGGTTAATATGATTGTACATGTGCAGCGTATATCAGATTGCTTGGCATCATGGGATAGGGATGGGGAGAGAGGAAGGGAGGGAGGAAAAAAACTGGATCAAAATCTTATAAAAATGAATATTGACAACTATCTTCACATGAAAATACTCTTAAGTGAGGTGGGAAGGAGAATGGATATACACTACAACTGAGAGTTTAGTAACTCTGAAATCATTCATAGAATTAAAGCTGGAAGGGACCTTAGAAGACATTTTTTTCAAACTCATTCATTTACAGAGGAAGAAATTGAAACCTACAGAATGAATAAATAAAAAAAGCACTAAGGAAGCTCCTAATTAGCTAACTGAATAGTGGGAAATAAGAGTAAACCATTTATTAAGCACACACTATGGTTGGTTGGTGAACTTCATTCTCAAAGAGGACCAAAATGACATTACCATGATAAAGTGAAGCTTCAGTGTGTTTGCCTGTGCATGATCAGACCAATACAAACTAGGAATACTCTGCCACAGGTTGAGCACAGATAGTCCTTGTGAATATTTATGGTGGGTACTCTAAATCTGTGCATCCTACATTTACTTTGGACTGTCTCAGTTCTGCTTTGCTCATGGAGCACTTCAGTAAGCTGGCCTTTATTTGTCAATCTTGTTTCACTCAGGGCTGCTATTTGGATGTGATACCTGTTGAGTTCTCTTGCAACAGGAGCAGTTCGTCTTCCATGTCTACTGGATTGTTTTGTTGTCTAAAATTGTGTGCACTTTTCACATGCCAATGGTGAGTGGAATCATTTCCAGATGTTTTTGGACATTTTGTATAGTTTCTTTTCAGTTTTGACCTCAGAGTGGGATTCCCTGCCTGTTGCAGTAATCAGGCCAGGGTTGGCTATGCAGGCAATATTTAGAGGACCTTTTCTATCCCCCTTCCTCACACCAGGAGGTGAGCAGTGTGATCCTTAAAAGGCTGCTCAAACACCCCGGGCGCTGCTGAGTCCCACTGCTGCTTCCAATAAGAAGCTACCCTGTGGCCTGGGCCACCTGTGTGCAAGGTTATGACTACAGCTCCCAGTGTATCCACACCTGCTGCTTCATCGCTTGCCTGTCATTGCAGGACTTTGGGGCGTAACAGTAAAATGGTATGGGTGATGATGTCTTTTGATTCACGCATAAATTGAATTTAAGTAAGGTAGAGTTGCTAGAAGTCATCAGCCTCATTCTCTCCTCCAGAGCCATCATAGTCCAGTGGCAGGACAGAATCAAGATGACTGGCAATGACTCAGGATGCAGTAGATGACCTTGGTGTCTTTGGTGTCTAACCAAGCATTCCACATTGCCTGCTTCAGCTGCCTTCCTGACTGTTGGAACAATCTGTTCCCATCTTCCCGTTCCACCAGAGGAGGTCTTCACATTTTTGGGGTAGACACCTCCCTAAGTCAAAAATGGGTTTGAGACCCCTTAGTTGCCCTCAACCTGGTTTGGCCAGTCTGCCAAAATGGTTTTCAGGGGTGTGGCCACTGTGCATGCTTTAGCTTCTTGGAGCTGCAGGTGAGAGTTAGGTGGAACAGGTGGACACCAAAGGTGGAAAGAGCCCCAACAAGGGCTTGGCAGCCATCACACCAAAGATCATGGTCCTCCCTGAACACATCCTGTACCCTAAGCATACTCTATAGGGCAGCACTGGATACACAAAAATAAAAGGGAGGTAATCCCTGCCCTCAGGGAGCCTCCATTCCCGCAGTAGAGACAACAGGAGGAGAGGAGAGGGGGCCGGGGTAGGAGGTACTCTTTGGGGAGATTGGGAAGTGAATATTAAGGCAGTCCATTAACACACTTTCCCCAGAGGCAATGGTTAGTGCTGATGCATTTATAGTGCTCAGGACAAGATGTGGAAAGGTAAGGAGAGTTTTGGGAGCTTGAGGAGACAATAGACTCACAGCATCAGAGTGGAAAATGACCAAGAAGATTCTTGAAGGGGAGGGGGTGGGGAGACAAGGAGTTATCTGCAGTCACACAGGAGGGTGAGAGTAAGGCCAGGTCCAGAAGCCAAGTCTCTCAGTTCTCATAGATTCTCTGTTTACTACAGTCTGGGAGTATCCTGTTAAAAGTCTAGATACTTCTGGCAGGGAGTGGCATATTCAGCCATCTTGTGTCGTAACACCTTGGCAAGAATAAGTGAAGCAGAACTTCCCCAATGCTAGCCAGAGAAGATCCAGGTGAGGGATATCAGACACACCAATGCATCTCTCCAAATGGCCAGGTTCCACAACTCCCCAGTGATCAGAAGTACTCTTGCACATAGAGCCCACAGTTGACTGTGGCTCATCCTCCTTCTAACTGGGCTACCCAGCCAATGATCACCAAGGCCCAGGCAATCACAGCCCAGGAGCCTAAGCTCCCTCTCATTTGTATCACTATTCCAACACAATCAAATACAACAAATTTTTCAGTCATTCCTCAATGGATGCACAGCCCATCAATTTCCAATTCTTTGTCTCCTCAAAAAGACCTAGTATAAATATTTTTGTACCAATACGTTCATTTAGTTTGATGGGGGGAAGTAGATAATTTAAATAAGTCCTCCCCCTGCCTTTAAGTTGCTCAGTTCAGTAACAAGGCAGCTTAAGATAAGAAAGCAAGAAACATAATGGAAACATAAGGTAATTGAAGAGAAGTTCATGGAAAGGGTGTAAAATGAAATGAGATATGAAGACTGCTGGGGGAGATGTTAGTGACATAGGAATCAGGGAAGGTTTCCCAGAGGTGATGGTGATTGCATCGGATTTTAGAGGAAGAGAAGGAGAAAGGGCATTGCCAGCACAGGAACTGCATGAGCAAAGGCATGGCAGCCAGAAGAGCAGGGCATTGTTAGGGCACAAGGTCTGGCCTAGTCTGAACAAAGCATAGAGCACATGGAAGAAGAAGGGATGAGGTTAGAGTAGGAGGATGGCCCCAGATTGGGCAGGGTTAGCCCATGATGAAGCTAAGTAGGCTGAGCTCCACAGCACAGAGCCCCTGCAGACTTTGGAGGGCAGGAATGGCCTGAGCAGGGCAGAGGAGCCTGGCAACTGATGGAGGGTGAGGGGAGAGACTGGAGGTAGGGAATCATGTATGGAACGCTAATGGAAGAGTCCAGGCAGGGGTAAAGGAGGACTTGGGACAGCATGGTCCCAGAGAGAATAGACAGGAAGGAAAGGCTGGGAAAGCTGTTCCTGGGGCAGGATGGGAAGGAATTGGCAGTGGTTTTTATGGTCAAGGTGTGAGAGACAGAGTGAGTAAATCATGAAATGAGGATGATTAAATCAGAAGGAGAGGCAGGCTTAAGAAGAATAAATATAAACTCAGGGTGTAATATGGGGGGAGTGTGAAGTGCTAAAAATAAATCTGGGTGGAGACATCCTGAGGGGAGGGGTAGATGAGGGTGCTGAGCAAGAAGAAAAGCCAGGGCTGGGGATGTCATGTTATTTGAGGTGTAATGAAAGTTATGGGGGGAATAAAATTTCTAAATGTGTAACTGCTGAGAAACAGGAGGGTCAAAGAAAATCTTAATCAACATCCACCTTAGCTTAATAAGATGGAGATGATAATCCAACAAAAGAGACAGAGGAAGAACCCCTGGAGGAGGATCAGGACAGAGATTGAACCAAAGGAAGAGAGAAAGAGAAAATAACAGAACTTCTGGTTTGGCCTTGGCACTCATCCTCCCTCTTCCAGCTTTCAGCCGTGTATGCTTCCAGTATACAGCTTAAGCTCCAGCTCAAGAATAAAGGGATGTTGGGCAGTAAAACTGGGAAGAGGAACTGAACCTTTGGCTAATACCCCTTATAGCTGCCAGTAAGGGAAAGTTGGCCTTAAAAAATGTTTATAATCATTCTAACTCTAAATTATCTGCTACTAAATGCTGAAATCTAATCAATCTCTCCATTAACTAAAAACATAACCGAGACTTAAGAAACATTCTGTTAATCTGGCTTATCCGTTAGGACTAGCTTTTACTAAGCAAGGGAACTGAATCCTATAATCAAACAAAAATAAATTAAAGTTATCAGTACTTTCTGATTGGCTTTTCACTAGAACCAGATGCCCATGGACACCTTAAACTCAGCTGCCCCAGTTCACATTCATTATTCACACCCCAAATCCTCTCTGCTTCCCAACTTCCCCATTAGTGCTGCTAGTCCACCTGATTTTCTCAGGCTGACAGTATCATCCTAAGCACCTTTCTCTCTCTTTCCCTCAAGTATCCAAACTGTCTCCAGGCTAGTGACTGGACCTTCCATCCCAAAGCTTAATACTTTTTTTGGGTTCTCTTCTGGCATTGCCTCCTTCTGGGCTCAAGCCTGCAGCTTGATCTTGCTGTCTTCAGTGTCTCTGCACTCTAGGTCAAATATTTACTGTCTAAGGGATTTTCTTCAACTGTAAGTCTGATCCTGGCCCCCCTATCCTCACTAAATCCAAGGGGCTCCCTGTCACATCCAGGATAAAATAGGAAATTCTCTGTTCTGTTCCCAAAACACATCATACCCTGCCTCCCCCACTGCAACTTTCCAGTCTTACAGCTTAAACCTCTCACATCCCCTCATCCAATGACACGGGCCTCCTTGTGGTATCTCCCACAAGACCCTCCATTTCCACACTGTGGGCATTTGTCTTGGCTGTCCCTCAAGCCTCAAATGCCCTCCCTCTTCGTCTCAGATTCCTGGCATGCCTTATATCTTCAAATTCCCACTATAATCCTACCATCTACCTTACCTAATCTCTCTTTTTTTTTTTGTTGGTCTAGTTTTTTTAAGTTGTTTACTTATTTTTAGTTTTCAGCATTCATTTCCACAAGATTTTGAGTTCCAAATTTTCTCCCCATCTCTCCTCTCTGCCCACCCCAAGACAGCATGCATTCTGATTACCACTTTCCCCAATCTGCCCTCCCTTCTATCACACTCCTCCCTTCTGTTATCCCCATTCCCTCTATTTTCTTGTAGGGAAAGATAAATTTCTGTACCCCCATTGCCTGTTTATCCTGTTTCCCAGTTGAATGCAAAAACAATTTTTAACATTTGTTTTCAAAACTTTGAATTCCAACTTCTGTCTCCTCCTCCTTCCCCAACCATCCCCACTGTGAAGGAAAGCAATTCAATATAGGTTATACATGTGTAGTTATGCAAAACACTTCCATAACAGTCATGTTGTGAAAGATTAACTATATTTCCCCCTATCCTATCCTGCCCTCAATTTATTCTATTCTCTCTTTTGACCCTATCCCTCCTCAAAAGTATTTACTTCTAATTAACCCCTCTTCCTATTTGCCCTCCTTTCTATCATCCCCCCAAAACCCACTTATCACACCCCCCTACTTTCCTGTAGTGTAAGATAGGTTGTCATACCAAATTGAGTGTGCATGTTATTCCCTCCTTAAGCCAAATCTGATGAGAGTAAGGCTCATTCTTTCTGTCTCACCTTCTCCCCGCCCCCATTTCCTTTCATTGAAAAATCTTTCCCTTGCCTCTTATGTGAGATAATTTGTTTCATTCTATTTATTCTTTTCTTCCCCCAATATATTGCTCTCCCACCCCTTAATGTTATGGTTTTGGAAATCATCCCTACTTATTCCACTCACTCTGTCCCCTCTGTCTATAAGTATTTAATGATTCCAACTACCCTAATACTGAGAAAAGTCTCAAGAGTTACAAGTATGACCATTCCTCCTAGGAATGTAAACAGTTCAACTTTAGTAAGTCCCTTATGATTTCTCTTTCCTCTTTACCTTTTCATGCTTCTCTTGATTCTTGTATTCGAATGTCAGATTTTCTATTTAGCTCTGGTTGTTTCAACAAGAATGCTTGAAATTCCTCTATTTCATTGAATGACCCTTTTTTCCCTGAAGTGGTATGCTCAGTTTTGCTGGGTAGGTGATTCTTCGTTTTAATGCTGGCTCATTTGACCTCTGGAATATAATGTTCTAGGTCTTCTGATCCCTTAATGTAGAAGCAGCTAGATCTTGTGTTATCCTGATTGTATTTCCACAGTACTTGAATTGTTTCATTCTGGATGCTTGCAATATTTTGTCTTTGACCTGGGAGCTCTGGAATTTAGCTGTAATGTTCCCAGGGGTTTTCCTTTTGGGATCTCTCTGGATGGTGGATTTTTTCAACATTTATTTTACCCTCTGCTTCTAGAATATCAGGGCAGTTTTCTGTGATAATTTCTTGAAAGATATTGTCTAGGCCCTATTTTGATCATAACTTTCAGGTAGACCCATAATTTTTAAGTTGTCTCTCCTGGAACAATTTTCCAGGTCAGTTGTTTTTCCAGTCAGATATTTCACACTGTCCATTATTTTTTCATTCCTTTGTCTGTGTTTTATAATTTCTTGATTTTTCATAAAGTCATTAGTTTCCATCTGCTCCATTCTCATATTTAAGGAATTATTTTATTTAGTGAGATTTTGAACCTCCTTTTCTATTTGGCCAGTTCTGCATTTTAGGGCATTCTTCTCCTCATTGGCTTTTTGGATGTCTTTTGTTATTTGGGTTAATCTATTTGCTAAAGTGTTATTTCCTTCAGCATTTTTGGAGTCTCCTTAAGCAAGAAGTTGACTTGTTTTTCATGATTTTCTTGCATCACTCTTATTTTTCTTCCCAATATTTACTCTATCATTCTTATTGATATTTTTGAGGTCTTCTAAAGACTGAGAACAATTAATATTTTTCTTGGAGTCTTTGGATGTAGGATCATTGACTTTGTTGTCTTCCGTTTGTATACCTTGGTCTTCCTTGTCAGCAAAATAAGATTTTATAGTCTGATTTTTTTCCAGTTTTTGCTCATTTCCCCAACTATTTACTTGACTTTTGAACTCAGGTACTTCTCTACTTCCAGTGGGAGTGGGGGTGGTATACTGTCAGCTACTCAGTCTTTCCATAGTTTGTTCCATCAAGAGCCACTGCAAATGCCCCTGCTACCACTGTGACTACAGTGGGCTCTTCTGCTCCCTCTGTGGCCCTGGGGCTGGGGTTGGACCATTCTACCCCTCACACAGTTCCACCAGGTTTTTCTCCACTGACCTTCCAATTTGACCTTGGCATTTTGGGGTCATGAAGTCTGGAAACCCCCACAGGTGCCCAAGATTCAGTCCCCTCTACCACAGACTGCACTCTGCTCCCAGCATGGTGCTATATACCCACTTCCTACTGACCTTTCAGGCTGTCTTGGGTTGGAGATTTGCTTCAACCCATCATTCTGTGGGTTCTGCAGCTCCAGAATTTGTTTAGAGTCAATTTTTACGGGTATTTGACTGGGTTTGTGGGGAGAGCCCTAGCAAGTATCAGCTATTATGGGATGCCACCCATCTCTCTTAATTCTAGTGTCCATCTTTGGTTATAATTTCCTCTCTGTAGTCCCCTCTCTGTAGCTTCTTTGGATCTAGATGTTTGCATGTTGTCTCCCTCAGTAGATTTTGAACTTAGGGAAGGTGAGTACTGTCTTTTCCCTTTCTCTGTAAAATGAGCATTCAGCACACTGCCTAGCATACAGAAGGTGTATAATAAATGCTTACTAAGTGACATTCAGTACTAAATAGTTATTTCTCTAGTTTGTGGCCAGGTTCACATATCAGTAGGTGGGAAGATGAGAGGGTAACAATGGGAGACCCCAAAGTGACCCTCCATGGACTGATGTGGCCAGGAAGTGTGAGAATAAGGAACACCAAACACAGAAGTAGGTTCAGATTCAGGCTTCCCCTTCATTTCCACTTCACAGCAAACCTGATATAAGTAGGCAGGTCCTGAGGACAAGTCAAGGATGCTGGCAGTGAGGAGCAGGGTGACAGTGTGGGCATGGTTCCCTCTGCTCTTTCAGCCTGGAAAGAAATCAGTGGTGATGATGAGGAATATATGGATAAATGTTTAACAACTGACCTTGCAGGGAGAAAAAGTACATGCATGACCCAATTTTAAGTTGAATGAGCGTTATTAATATTTTTCTTTCATTAACTTTAGACAATCAACAAAATAATAAACCAATTCCTGTGTTGTTCAGTCTTACCTCCCACTCCTCATACAGTTCTCACGGCTCAGGCTACTCAGGTCCTTCAAAAGTCCAGGCTGCACATGTCCCTCAGCACTACTATACCTAAAGGTTACCCCCACCGGTATCAGAGACCTTGGAGGTACAAAGGAAGCCCTCCCTCCACCTATCCCCTAATTGGGGGAAGCAATTATTTTGTAGTAATTGTTCCTACCAAACTGTTGCAGTAAATGCAAATATCATTGTAATAGTTACTTCATCATGAGGAGCATATTTAATGGGCTTTGTTCAGCTACACAACTATGAACCCCAACCCCAAAGGGTTACCCCTAGATCCCAAAGGGGAGCAGAAGTCAGCTGCCCTCCAGAGACTAGGAAAGGTGGTGGAGTGGAGTGAATAGAGTGTTGGATAAATAGTCAGGAGGAAGGGAGTTCAAATCCTGCTTCCGACACGTACTTGCTTTGTAATCTGAGACAAGTCACTTCCCTTTCCCTCTACTTTCTCATCTGTAAAATAAGGGGAACTTTAAGATCCTTTCCAGCCCTACATCTATCATCTCATGATTCTCTAAATCACTACTGAAACAGCAGTTTAAGGAAGTCATGAGACAGTGAGTTCAGAGGGGCTATTTACATGAATGAGTTTGTCCTTTTGGACAGGAGACTGAGTTTGGAGTCAGAAGCCCTGAAATCAGCCCTAATCCTCTTTCACCACGTAGAAGTTGTGTGATCTAGGACAAGTCTCTGCCCTTCTCTGAGATGTTCCTTCATCTCTCAGGCAATGGGAATAACCTGTGTGTCCCTCCCTCCCAGGTAGTGAGGAGGCCCGCAAGAGCACCTGGCTGGGAAGGTGCTTGGCCAGCTGTTCTGTCACAGAGAGAAATCAGGGACTATTGTTTTGGTGTCTGCCCATGAGGCCAGCAAGGGTGGGGCAGGGACAATCTAGCAGAGCTTCTAAAAGCAGGATTCAGGTAAAAAGTGAAAAATCACCCAAAACAGACATTGAAGGCAGAGTAGAGCAAACACCCAGATGGGCAAGGACTTTGCTTTCTTTTCTCATTACTACCCTAGAACCTCAGAAGGTCCCTGGAAGGGAACTAGATGACAGAGTACTGCCATCTAGTACAGCCCCTGTCAGAAAAATGAAATCCCCTAGCATCCAGCCTCTGTTTAAAGATCAGAAGGAATGGGAAGCTCACTACTTGTAATGTTAGCACATTCCTCCTGGGGCAACTCTATCTGTTAAGAAGCTTTGACCTACAAGAGCCTCATCTTCCATGCACCCTGAGTCTCCATTGGTTTCTGGATCAGGTAGAGCAATAAGGAATCCCTGCCACAAGTTTCTCCCACCCTAATCCATCCTGCATTCAGCTCCCAATGAGACTTTGCTAAAGCATTGGTCTGATCATGTCACTACCCCTCCATACACAGTAACCTTCAGTGGCTCCCTATCACTCCAGGGTCAAATAAAAAATACTCTGTTTTCCTTCAAAGACCTTGGTAACCACCCCTTGCCCCTCTTTTCAGCTTTCTTCTACCTCCAAGCCTACAGGTCTTCCCCCAGTGACACTGGTCCCTGAGCTGCTGCTCCCCCAAGACAAGGCACCTCTCAGATTAGGGCCTTTTCTCTGACCTCCAGGCCTGGAATACTCTCCCTCCTCCTCCTCCTACTTCTCCTCTTCCTCCTCCTCTTGTTTCCTGGTTTCTCTGACTTCTTCAATTCCAAACTAAAATCCCATCTCCTCCAGGAAGTCTCTTCTGATTCCTCTCACTTCTAGAGCTTTCCCTCTGGTGATTATTTCCTCCTTACCCTATAGATAGTGTGTTTGTGCATATTTGTTTGCTTCTTGTGTCCTCCATTACACTGGGAGCTTTGCTGAAAGCACGGACAGGCTTGTCCCTTTCTCTATATCCCCAGAGCTCAGTGCAGTGCCTGGAATAAATTGTTACCGTTCAGTAGTTTCCATCATACTCCACTCTTTGAGACATCATTTAGCATTTTCTTGGCAAAGATTCAAGAGTGCTTTTTCATTTCATTCTCCAGATTATTTTACAAATGAGGAAACTGAGGCAAACAGGGTTAAGTGACTTGCCCAGGGTCACACAGCTAGTAAGTGCCTGAGGCCAGACTTGAAGTCAGGAAGATGGTTCTTCTTCACTTCAAGCAGGGCATTTTAACTACTGTGCCACCTAGCTGCCCTCTGGCACATAGTAGGTATTTCATAAATGCCTATTGATTGACAGTGTGAAGGAAGGTTCAGGTACCCCTACTCAAGGGCTGTGAAAGTTTACAGAACTCCTTCCTCAGTTCATCAAATTGCACCTGAGTACTCTCAGGGGTATGAATAGAGAAGCAAGCACTGGGGAGTTCTACAGCCTCCTCCCTCCCATCCTGGGTCAGGGTTACCCAGCAGGAATATCTGTAATGATGGTCATGTTGACTTTGCTCAACTCCCTGTAGTTGAGAAGAAGCTGCTGGGTGTCATGTGCCTTCCTCATTGGCAGCACAGGGTTTTGTAAGGGGAGCTAGGAGAACATAAAACTCTAGCTTCCATCATCTCCATCACTCTCTTTCACCCACCTGACAACCCAGCACTATTTGGTGCTAACTCCATGGGATGGTTCTGACTACTCTAAGGATTTCCATCTGATCCTCCTCACCATGAGATGCATAAAAGCTTCTAAAGGGGCTCCAGCAGATCCTGTCTTCCAAGTGCCCAAGATATTCCTTTCCTGTGAGGTCTCCCCTCTAGGACCTCTGCTGGATGATCAAAGAAGGGGGCAGAGGTTTTAGAGGATACCCTAGGTTTGGGAGAAATGGACGATCCCTACTTCTCTGATGTTTAGCTTTACTGGCACGTCCATAGTTCGGCCACCAATTGCTTTCTAAGCAACCCCATGTTAGAGAAGAAACAGCCAGAAGTCCTCTCAGAAGAAGACATCTTTGCCCCATGCTCCTTCAGCATGGTGCCATGTTCTGTGGCTTCTCCCTCCATTCTCAGAGCACCTATTTGAACCAACAATAAGTTTCTATTTTTATTCCAACTGCAGGTTTCCCAGCATCTTGTTCAAATTCCATCTGCTGGTCAGGCGTATAGGCCTTATAGAGGCAAAAATCAGGACAGGAAAACTGAAAAGGAGTTTACTAAAACGCATAGAAAAATAGCATTGTCTACTAGGATTCAAAGAGATGATTGCTTTAAAAATAATACATGTGACTTCAAACTGGTGAGACTACCTGGAAGATCAACAAGGTTGGAAACAATGGGCTCACTAGTACTCGGTGATCAATCAGATACAAAACAATGAACTATCAAATAACTCTCAAACTATTCAGACTATACAAGGATACTGTAATGTTAATTTAAATGGGAAGATCTTTCCCATTCATTAATAGTCCCATGTGACCCAGATGGGTCACATGGAGCCTGTGGTGGGAGGAGGTCACTGATGTGGTGGAACAGAAAGAGTGTCAGGGCAGTCAGAGGTGGAAATGAGAGAGACAGCAGCAACCAGTGTGAGTGGGAGAGCTTATTTGTGATTTATTTAAAGGTGCTGGTCTGTGGGAATCCTAACAGAGGGAAGGCTTGGGGATGGTAATGGCCCCCAGTATTGTGATTGGGTACAGATTTCTTGGTTGCTGTGATAGATTGGATTTCTGGTATTTGAATAAATGTTTTGGTTCTGTCGTCCATGTGGAAAGTCTATTATATTTTCAATTTAGAACTACACTGGGATATCCATAGCTGCTGTAGGTGCTATGAATATCATTTTGGCACTACAATTGGCAACGAGGATGGGATTGTGAAATATCAGACCACCATTTGGAGGCAGAAAGGTCTTAGAGAGAGAAATGGATATACCATGATGGGAGGATTTATCGTATTCCTCCTCAGCAAGAGAATGGGGTAAAAGCACAGGACCCTGTAAAAACTGGGAAACAAGGCTACAGAAGGAAGAACCTGGAGATTTGAAAAGATATTTGCAAGGAAAACCAGTAGAACTGGGGAAAGAACTGGCAGGGATGTGTAGGAGAGGATGGGCCTTATTGAAAAGCTATGACTTTATGTGTAGAAACAGATAAAGGCTGCTGGAAGAGAAAATTTTGATGGAAAATAAATTAGCTGGTTGCATGAGAAACTTTCTAAGTCACAGTGTTTGAAATTTCCTTTGGAGGGGAAGCAAGACAGGTGATAGAAGAAAAAGCTGATTGTTTGGTTCAGGAAAATAAGAAAAAGGGGAACAAGAGGAAGGCACATTCGGCCTTCGAAGAAAACTGGGAAAGGATTCTTGGAACTAGTGTCTGTGATAAAGGCCTCATTTCTAAAATACTTAGAGAACTGAGTCAAATTTACAAGAATACAAGTCTTTCCCCAATTGATAAATGATTAAAATATATGACCAGGCGTTTTCAGAGGAAGAAATTAAAGTTATTCAAAGTCATATGAAGAAATGCTCTAAATCATTGATTAGAGAGATGCAAATCAAAACAACTTTGAGGTACCACATCACACCAATCAGCTTGGCAAACATGACAAAACAGGAAAACGATAAATGTTGGAGAAAATATGGGAAAGTTGGAACACTAATTCATGGTTGGTGGAGCTGTGAGCTGATCCAAGCATTCTGAAGAGCAATTTGGAATTATGGCCAAAGGGATATAAAAATGTGTATACCCTTTGACCCAGCAATATCACTTCTAGGGTTGTATTCCAAAGAGATCATAAAAATGGGAAAAGGACCCTCATGTACAAAAATATTTCTAGTACCTCTTTTTGTGGTAACCAAGAACTGGAAATCAAGGGGATGCCCATCAATTGGGGAATGGCTGAACAAGTGGTAGCATATGAATCTAATAGATTAATAATATACTATAAGAAATGATGAAAAGGTGGACTTCAGAAAATCCTGGAAAGACTTATATGAACTGATGCTGAAGGCAGTAGTAACCTGAAATAGGAGACCAATGTTCACAGAAATAGCCACAATGTGCAATGACTGATTTGGATAAACTTAGCCCTTCTCAGTAATATAAGCAATTAAAATAATTCCAAAAGACTCATGATGCAAAATGCCATCCACATGCAGAGTAAGAACTATGAAGTCAGAATGCAGAGTGAATTAGAGCATTTTCTTCTATGTTTTGTTGTTCTTTTCAAATTTTGTTTGTTTTCAGTCTTCTACAATCACTTCCATATATCTTAGATTTTTTCTCTCCCTCCCCCACTTCCCCCTACCTCTCCATTCCCTCCATTCCTTCCCACACCACACAGTTTTATATAGGTTCTACACATACATTCCTGTTAAATACATTTTCACCTTAGTCATGTTGCATAGAAGAATTAAAATGAAAGGGAGAAATCATAAAACAAGCCCAAATTTAATACAAAAGAAAATGATCTGCTTCATTCTGAGATTGAATTTCATTTTTTCCCTGGTTGTGGAAGGCATTTTTCCTTAAGAAACAACTGGGAACTATTTAAGCCCTTGCATTGCCATGAAATACTAAGTCTCTCAGAAACATTTCTCGCCCACTGTGGTTGTTGATATGTTCAAAGTTCTCCTCGTTCTGTTCCCTTCACTCAGTTCATATAAGTCTTTCCAGGCCTCTCTGAAGTCTTCCTGTTCATCGTTTCTTATAAAATAATAGTATTCCATTACATTCATATACCACAATTTATTCAGTCATTTTCCAATTAATGGGCATCCTCTAGATTTCCAGTTTTTGACCACCACAGAGTTGCTATAAATATTTTTGTACAAGTGGGACTGTTTACCATTTTTATGATCTGTTGGGGATACAGTCCTAGAGTTGGTGTTGCTGGATTGAAGGGTATGCACATTTTTAGAGCCCTTTGGGTATAGTTCCAAATTGCTCTCCTGAATGGTTGGATCAGCTCACAGCTCTACCAACAATGAATTAGTGTTCCAACTCCCCCACATCTTCTCCAACATTTATCACCTTCCTGTTTTGTCAGCTACCCAATCTGATAGGTGTGATATGGTATCTCAGAGTTGTTTTGATTTGCATCTTTCTAATCAATAGTGATTTAGAGTATTTTTTCAGGTGACTATAGATATCTTTAATTTTTTCCTCTGAAAACTGCCTGTTCATATCCTTTGACCATTTATCAATTAGGTAATAACTTGTATTTCTGTACATTTGATTCAGTTCTGTATATATTTTAGAAATGAGACCGTTATCACAGACCCTAGTTGAAAAAATTCCCAGTTTTCTGCTTCCCTCCTAATACTACTTGCATTGAGTTTGATTGTGCAAACACTTTTCAAATTACAGTAATCAAAATTATCCATTTTGTACTTGATAATGCTTTCCACCTCTTGTTTAGTCAAAAATTCTTCCCTTTTCCATAAATGTGATAAATACACTGGGGAGAAGGAAAGAAGTGGGGTATGGAGGTGATGATAGAGGGGAGGGGAAATGGGAGGAGGGGTAATTAGAAGTAAAAACTCTTGGGGAGGGATAAGCTTATAAGACAGAATAGAATAAATGGGGGGGGCAGGATAGGATGGAGGGAAATATAGTTAGTCTTTCACTACATGACTGTTATGGAAGTGTTTTGCATAACTACACATGTATAACCTATATTCAATTGCTTGCCTTCTCAGTGGGGATGGTTGGGGAAGGAGGAGGGGACAGAAGTTGGAATTCAAAGTTTTGAAAACAAATGTTAAAATTGTTTCTTACATGCAACTGGGAAATAAGAAATACAGGTAATAGGGTATAGAAATTTATCTTACCCTACAAGAAAATAGAGGAGATGGGGATAAGGAAAGGAAGGGGTGTGATAAAAGGGAGGGCAGACTGGAGGAAGGGATAATCAGAATGCATGATGTCTTGGGGTGGGGGAGGGGAGAGATGGGGAGAAAATTTGGAACTCAAAATCTTGTGGAAATGAATGTTTAAAACTGAAAATAAATGAATAAATTAAAATAATATATCTGAGACTGTGTCAGAACTTGGGTCTGTGCTGCCTCCTGGCCCAGTGGGCCACTTCTATTGCCTCTTCTCTTTCTGGTAGTAGTAGTAGTAGTCAACTTCATCCTCATAAACCTAAAGCTGTATTAGAAATAGTAGCTGGTATTTATCTCCAAATCATCCTGCTTAAGGTTACAGATTCCCCACCATTTGATTCTCACAGTCACATAGATCCCTTAGACATTGAGAATCTCAACTATTTCATCTAAAAACCTCATCCTCTTTCCCTAAAAATTCCTACTTTTTCCAAATGTCCTTCCTTGTATTGAGAACACCACTGTTCTTTTCATGCATTGCAAGTCATAGCCCTGGTGTCCTCCTCATCTGCTCCCACATGGGCAGGCTCTTGTGATTTCTTGATATTTCTTCCTCCACAACATTTATCACTTCCTACCTCTCTCCTCCACTCAGGGAGCCCCCACCCTCATTCTGCCCTCCTCATCTTTCCCTTAGAACCTGCCATGGCCTCTCACTGGTTTCATGTGCAGTCTCTCCCCTTTCCATTCATGCTGCATTCAGTTGCTTTTCCTGAAGGGGAGGTCTGACTTTGTCATTCCCTGCTCTAGAAACTTCAGTGACTCTCAGGTACTTCTAGGACCGAATACAAATGATGCCATCTTTGTACACCCTCCAAGTCCCAACCTACCAGAACCCAGCCTTACCACCTCACTTTCCTTCATATGTACTATGGTCCAGTCACACTGGCATTACTCTTCTCACACATGACAGTGCTTTCCATCTCCCCACCTCTGTGTGTTTGCACTGGCTGTACCTCCTGCCTGGAGTGCTGCCCCTCCTCCCCTCTGCCTCTTGCCTGCCTTGGCTTTGTTTCAGACTCAGCTAAATTTCTCCATCTGTAGGAGGCCAGTCCTGGTTCTCCCTGCCTCACACCTGCTCCTGGTTCCCCTCAGGATGCCTCCATTGACCTTTTTTTCTCTCTGACATCTGCTGCTCTTTGTTGGTTGTTTCTCTCATCTCAGTGTGAGCAAACACAGAGGGCAGTTTGTGGCTTTTCTCCTTCCCCCCAGTGCTTAACATAAAGCCTGCCACATGGTGGTAAAAGAAGAGTCACATTCCCAGGCCCTGCTATGTGCCAGATGCTGCAGTAAACAATTTACAATTATTATGTCACTTAATTGTCACAGACACCCAGGTAGTAATAGCATACTGACCGCCATAACAATGCTTGATATTACTACTCATAGTAACTGCAGTTTGTATTCATCTCCGTTTGCCATGTCCTCTTTTGGTCTCCTGACGTACTTAGTTCCTCATTTCACATTAACAGCCCGGAAATGGCAGTTATTTGCCTTTTCCATACCAGGAACAAGCAGCTGATGGATGTTGACTTAGTTTCAGGCCCACAGGAGTTTCATTTTCAACTTGAGATTTTCTCTTCCTGACTCCAAGCCCAGTCTGCCCTGTACGCTGCTTAGCTACCTAGATCAATAACTGAAAGGGACACCTGGATAATTGGACAGGCTCCCTCAATTTGTAGATAGGTAAATTAAGCCCCAAGGTCTTCGCAGGCCCCACAGGCACTAAGTCTCAGAGAGGATTTGAGTACAACTCCTCTGACTACAGAGAACAGACCATTCTCTTCCTGATGGGATGAAATCTCTCCTCCTTTCTGACTGAGAAGGAGCCTTGAAGACTGTTTATTATTCAGCAGAAACCAAGGTGAGTCACAGAGTCCTCCAAGGGAGGTCCCTATCTAACCTCTGGCAAGGCAGGGGGAGCCCTTTTGTTGGAAGGGGCTTTGCTGGAAAGGGCTAGTGTTCCTTTTCATGGTGGTCACTCTGCTCTGGGTGTAGCCTTTTCTCAGAATCTTGGGCAGTGAAGCTGGGTCTGTTGTTAATCATCCCCTCTGACCACAAGGTCTAATGGGGTGGGGAATCTATACTCTTGAGGCCACATGTGGACCTTCCAGGTTCTTGAGTGTGACCTTTTGACTGAGTCCAAGGTTTACAGAACAAATTCTTTTATTAAAGGATTTGTTCTGTGAAGTTTGCATTCCATCAAAAGGCCATACTTGAGGACCTCTCTAGTTCCTCTAGGCTACATGTTACCTCAAAGCTGCAGGTCCCCATCCCCTCCCCCTACCCCCGCAGAGGCAGATTGAATTGTAAGAGGAAGCTTAGGAGACAGCCTGGCACACTGGACAAAGGACCACTCTTGGACTCATGTCCTGACTGTGTCATGTAGGAGCTGTGTAACCTTGGGGAACTACTTTCTCCTCCCTGTCCCTCATTTTCCTTAGACAGTAAATGATTGACACATGAAAATGCCCTGATGGGAAATGACGTTTTTTGTAATTAGTTGATTCTGATTCTGTGACCCCATTTGGGTTCTCTTGGTCAAGAAACTAGAGTAGTTTCGCATTTCCTTCTCCAGCTCATTTTACTGATTAGGAAACTGAGGCAAATATGAGTAAGTGACACACAGCTATTACCTGTCTCAGGCCAGATTTGAACCCAAGAAGAGTCTTCCTGACTCCAGTCCCAGCACTCTATCCACTTTACCACCTAGCTGTGCCAATTGGTGCACAGTGGTGAATAAAGCGTTGGTTTCTTAATTTTTTGTTTTCCTTCCACAGAGACAGACGTGTAGTGCAGTGGATGGGGTGCTAGGCCTGGAGCTGGGATGGTCCGAGTCCAAATCTGACCTCAGACAGGCTCTAGCTGTGTGGTGATCAGAAGAGCCCATGAGTTTCCAGGAAGTTGTTTAGTGTAAGGATCAAATGAGATCATAATTGTAATGTACATAAGCACATTGTCTGACATGTAACAGGTGCTTAATGAGTGCTTATTTCATTCCCTCCCTTCTTCTTTCCCTTCTTCCTAATTCTGCCTCCCAGGGCTGTGGTGAGGCCAAAGCTGTGTAGTCCTGAGAGCACTAGAGACATGGGAGCTCCTGAGAAAGGGAAAACCAGACCTCTCCTCTCTATCCCTTCTTCACTGGTCCACAATGTCCCCACACCCCTCACACCTCTCTCTCCTCCAGGTCCCATCTCCCTCCCTCTACCATCCTGTCCTTATTGTTAAAGAGGTTAGCCATGCAGTGTTCTCTGATCTGGAATTCCCTCCCCCTTGTCCTGCTGCTGCTCCTGCCCTGCAGTCTTCAGCCCTAGCTTACCCCTACCATGTGTTCTCTCTACCTCTGCTCCTCTGCTCCTGAGAAACTGCCCCTACCAGCCTAACTCAATTCCCTTATCATTCTTATCTAATTATCAATTTCTCCCTTAGAGCCACAGGACAATCCTTTCTTTTTCATGGACTCACTATCCCCCTCATTTACCTCTCTCCTTTAGCCTCATACCATCCCCAAATCCTTGTCACTTTTTACTGCAAATTCACTAGACACATTCCCGTGTCCTCTCCTTCTTACTCAAGTCTGGCATGGTGCTACTTGCCAAAGCTAAACCTTTCAGTTGTGCTGTTTATCCCAGTCCTTCTGATCTCTCCTAAGAGTCTCTCCAGCAATGAAGGACAGCCCAAGTCTGAGAGTCTTCTTCCCTATCATATATACATATATATATGTATATATGTATACGTAATAAAGGCAGGGACATGAAGCAAATAATGAAAAAGGATCTTTTCTTCTTAGTTTTGGGATCTGCTCAGATTCATTTCCTTGGTAGCCCTCAAAGGTAATTGTACTTCTGAAGGAAAACGTGGTACCTCACATGCAGATAGCCCTTTGTGTTTGTTAAAGGGTCAACCTTTGAAAAGGTGGAATTGCAGACGACAATCAGGAACTGATGGGAGGAAAATGGACTTTCTAATCTTGAATCAGAGAGTGACTTGGGATCCAGATGTCCATGTAATCCATAACATTTTATTGTGTACCTTCAACATGTTAGGTAATTGCTTTAGGGCCAAAGGAACAAAGAGAAAAATAACACTCCTGAACCTCAAAGACTATGCTTTGATTTTGGTGGTAGAATCAAGTAAGGTAGAAAAATAAAAATGAAATAGAAAATAGGATAATCATAGAATTAAATAACAATAGTAAATAATGAAATAATTTTAAAACCAAAATAGGACAAATAAAACATCAGTAGGCTAGACTTATCTACCTGGCTAGTCGGTGCTCCAAAAGAACATAGACAGTGGAGTCAAAACTTTAGGAGCTGACACACTTCTCTCTTCATGAAAGAAATCAGGTGCAGTGCCAAACAAAATAACTCAAGAAATTATGTTCCTTGTTGCCTTTGGGTCCACAATAAAATAAAAGCTACTAGACCTGTTCTTTGATTGCTTTTTTAGTGGGAACATATGATCTTTCCTTTTACATTTAACTTGTTTCTTTCTTCAGGTTTTCTTTATAGTGAAAATATCAAGATTTACAAGGTTCCGTTTCTCCAGCAGAATATCCCCACATTGGTCACTGGACCAGAGAATCACCTTGAGAGTACTAATAGTTAAGTTACATTTTTCAGGCAGTCCAAAAACTGTTGAACCTGTAGTACTCTTTGTTTCATATCCTATCACTTTGTAGAGCCTACAGGGGGGAGGAGTATTTTGTATCTGCCTGGGTTTCCTCCATTGCCTTGGCCAAAGAATTCACCCTTCAGTGGCCAAACCACTTATGATAATCTTCTCTACACTTAGTCTGGTCCTCAGGCAACCATCTCAGTCTGTTGCTAGTCTTGAACTAGAAACCTTTCAAATACGATAGAACTTATAAGACCTGGAATGGCCTTTGAGAACAAGGGTCAAAACTTAGTGAAAGGTTCTCCTTCTGCTGAACTGAAACTGGTCCTTATGTAGCTTCCGCCTTTGGTTAATTTGTTTTATATCTTTGTACTTGACAAGTGCAAGCAAAAATGAGTATTTTCCTATATAACGGAGAACAGGAAGGGGAATATTGTGTATAAAACCACAAATTGTAATTTTTTACATCTGAAAGTTTTGTATATCTTAAGGAAAGAGAGAGAATGTTAGCCTTCACTATCTGAAGGTCAATTATGCCATGTTTCTTTTTCTTTAAACATGACAAAATTCACTTCCTTTATTTTTTCTTTAGATGTAAATTTATAATTTCTCTGATTTCGTCTTCAGAAATTAACTTATTGAAATTCTTTATTTCTTATACTTTAACCTAAGCATTTATTCATTTGACTTAGTGTGTTTGTTTTTATATATTTGACAAAATCATTTCTACTGAATTCCTTTTTTCTCTTCATGCATTATAAATTTTCTTTTTTCTTTTTGATAGTGTTAAATTAATTTGGCTCTGAGGAATTTGATTTAATGTAGATCACTTACTCTGTTTCAATCAGTATCTGACTGTAAGTTCTGTATATCTGACTCCAGAGCTGTGAGCTGCAGATGGTAAGAATACTTGTTTAATCCTGAGAAGCTGGTTGGTGGCCCTCCACCCTTATTTCTCCTTCTCATGGTGACCAAGCCCAGTGTGGTAGACATGAGCCAACATCATGGTAAGTCCCCCCAAATTATTTTTGTACCTCCCAGTCATTCCCTCTTGTGCAACATGAGCAGGTGCCCATCTCATGACCGTCTTAAGTCAGTGGAAACATTCCTTACTTTGCCCAACTTGTGATTCCATTGATACATCATTATGCTTATTTAAGTTAATGAACCATATGTTAACCAGTGAAATTATTCTGACTCTGGTCTAGCTGTTCTTGAATGTTCACATATTGAGCTCCATGAAAATGAGCCCTGAGAGGAGTAGGCAGCTCAGATGATGATCTGAGGCCCACTTCATTACAGGGGACCATGGATCCTTTAATAAACTGCCATTGGCTCAGAGCTCTACATCAGCTTCTCTTTTTGTAGGTTGGATAATTTTTAACCCCCCAGTTCTTTGCTAAAACAAAAACAACGATACATTCTAATTTATACATTTTCCTCTAAAGACTGATTTGGCAGCCTCCCAAAATTTGTTGTCTCATTTTTACCACTTTCTTTGAATAAATTCTGTTCTTCTTATGACTTAATTCTTTTTAATTAAATTACTTCATTTAAAAAAAACTTTGAATTCTGTCTTTAAAGGACTCATCATTTATATTTCATGTGTATGCTCAAAATTTTTATTTTTCTTTATTAAGCATGGAATCATATATATGATATATATTAATCATATATATATGATATATATATCATATCAAATTACATAATTTATGTAAAAAGCCTCTCCTAGCTGTGACATATGGAACTTCCAATATAGTCTCACTCAAGCAATTTCTACCCTTGTTATCAGTGTCACTGAGCAGAGTAATTACTTGGATCTGTGCCCAGTTACTGTGAAGGAGCACAAGGAGATGCAGTCTGTACCCTCAAAGCATATCTACTCTGCTCAGTGACACTGATAACAAGGGTAGAAATCAAGGCAAACCATGAAGTATTTGTTAAACACCTACTATGTGCCAGGCAGAGAGGTAAGCATAGGGGTTATGATGAGTCTCTACTCTCCAGGGGCTCACACACATCTTTATGTAGACCAAGACAAATACAGGATTAATTAGACTTAATATGAAGATGGAAGATTCTAGAATTAAAGGGAATGAGGAAAGGTTTATTGCAAAGGGAAGGTTTTACCTGAGATTTCAAGGAAGCGAGGATCTAGAGATGAAGAGGGAGAATTCTCTATGTATGACAGCCACTAAAAATGCTCTGAGTTGGGAGGTAGAGTGGTGTTGTTATTTTCATCCTTTGTTGCCAAAGAAGACCATGCCATCAGAGAAATGATGACATGACTTGCACTTGACTTTGTTTTGAGTGAAGGAGGGCTTTGCCGGTCACCAACCTCACTTCTCCTCCAGAGCCATCTGGATCCAGTGACCAGATATTCATCAGGATGACTTGGGATGAGCCAGTATTCAATGGGAGAGTGTATTGTTTGAGGAACAGCCAGGAAACCAGTGTCACTGGCTGGTAGAATACATATAGGGAAGAAGGTGTAAGGAGACTAGATATGTGGGAAGGGCTGGGTTCTGGAGGACTAGCAACACTAGAGCATTTTTTATTTGATCCTAGAGGTGACAGGAAGCCACGGTATTTTACAGAACTTGTGTTTGGCAGGGTCACTCCTGAACTATTGGAAGGTTATTTTGACAGAGGAATGGAGGATAGATACATTGAATTTATATCTAAAAGAAGGAAACATTCTTAAGACATTACTTCAGAAAGAAAATGATTTAATAACAATGCAAGCAAATTACCTAAAATCAGGTCAACTGATCCCTCGGTGATTAATGACCTTCCAAGAGGTTTACAGAGCTTATTTTATAACAGAAAGAAAAGAAACTATATTCATGAGATTGATTCTTAAGTTTTACAGAGAAATAGGTAGAATTGTCATGTTTAGCTGGTCTGCCTATTAGGGGTATAATGTGGTTAACTAGGGTGAGATAACTGCTAGATTCAATATTTCATGCTTCTAGAACTCATGTTTATCGTTGTGTGAAATTTTAAAAATTAATTTATTTAATTCTAAAGTTCAGAAATTACATGATCCTCTCCATGGGGGGAAAAGACAGGATTGCATTTGAAATGACAGATCCCTTATGTACAACTTACTATTTATTCAACCATATAACAAAGTTATCATGTAAGTTTCTTTCTTTGCCCCTCCCTACATCCTTTCTACCAAACTTCAACATGGTTAACATTAGATACAAATATATGTGTATTATATGTGTCCGTATATGCATATATTTACATACATACACATATATGTATACACATATGTCAGTTCATTTTCTGGATGCAAACAGCATCTTTCTTCACAAAATCTTGGTGGTTAATTTGAGTATTTATAATACTCAAATTGGCTCAGTCACTCAGATGTTTTTCAAACAATACTGCTATTACTGTATACAAAGTTACCTTGCCTCTACCATTTTGCTCTTCAATATATCATGGAGGTCTCTGCATGCTTTTCTAAAATCACTAGGCTCATTATTTCTCATAGGACACTAATATTCCACCATGAACATATACCATAATTTGTTTAGCCATTGCTCATTTGACAGGCATCCCGACAATTTTCAGGCTTTTGCCCCCACAAAGAAAACTGCTATAAATATGTTAAAACAGGGAGGCTCTTTTCCTTTTCCCCTTAACCATCTTGGGAAATAGACCTAATAATGGTATTGCTGGGTCAGAGGGTACATTCAGTTTAATAACACTTTGAACAAAATGCCAAATCTCTCTACAAGTGGTTGGATCAGCTTACAGATCCACTGGCAATGGATTTTTCCACATCCTTTCAAACATTTGTCACTCTATCAATTTAGCCAATATAACAGGTATAAAATGATGTTTCAAGGTTGTTTTAATTTGAATTTTTTGAACCAATATGATTTAGAGAATTTCTTTTATATGACTATAAATGGTTTTGATTTTTTCATTGAAAAAATCATATCCTTTGACTATTTATCAACTGGGAAATGACTTGCATTCTTATAGATTTTGCAGAGTTCTTGATATTTTGAGATGTGACACCTTTTTCAGAGGAACTGTCTATAAAAATTTTCTCCAGGTTTCCCCTTTCGTTCTGATCTTGGATACACTTTTTTATTTGTACAAAACTTTTTTCATTTAATGGAATCAAAATGGTAACTTTCACATCTCACAATGCTCTCCATCTCCTGTTTGTTCATAAATTGTTCACTGAAGTGGTGACCCTGATAGGCTTGTGTTCCATGTTCTACAAACTCTCTTGTAATCTCTCCCTTCTCATCTAGGTCATGTACCCATTTTGACCTTGCCTTGGTAAATGGTGTAAGATACTGGTCTGTGCTAATTTTCTCTCAGATTGCTTTGCAGTTTTCTCAACAATTTTTTACCAAATAATCAATTCTCATCCAAAAAACCTAAGTCTTTACACTTGTCAAACACTAGGTTACTATATTCATTTGCTACTGTAAATTGTTTGTCTGCTGTGTTCCATTGATCTTCCTTTGTATTTCTTAACCAGTGCCAGAGAGTTTTGATAAATACTGCCTTGAGATATAGTTTGGGGCGGAGCCAAGATGGCGGAGTAGAAAGACTCACATTTGGTAGCTCCGAACCCACAGCCCATGGATTTCCTGTAAAAAGAACTCCTGACAAATTCTGGAACAGTGGAAGCCGCGCAGAAACACAGTGAAGGAGATTTCCGTTGCAGAGAGCCCTGAAAAACCGACCCCAGGGGTCCATCACGCCCCGGACGGGAGCGGAGCCCTCCCCTGCCCTGCCTCGGCCGCACCGCACCGCACTGAGAGGAACGAGCAGACCCCAGCAGGCCTCAGGGACCGGAATCTCCAGCGGCCACGAAGGTCCCTCCACCCACAGACGCACAGGTCAGTGAAAGAGACGGGCTGAGAGGGGAGCGGGGGTATCTCTGGGACTCGGACCCCCTAGGGAGGCGGCCGCTGCGGCAGAGGCAGCTTGGCCAGAGCTCTGCAGCAGCTCCATTACAAAAAGTCTCTGCATAAACCCCCTGAGGGAACTGAGCCTGAGAGGCGGCCCTGCCCCTACCTGAGCACCAGCAGATAAGCTACCATTGAAGAGCAGTCAGGCCTGCTGCCAAAAGCCCTGAGGCTGAGGAGCAGCATTTGAATCTCAGACCCCAAGCACTAGCTGGGCAGACCTAGGCCAGGGAGTGGAGAGGACTCTCAGAAGTCAAGTAACTGGCCGGGAAAATGCCCAGAAAAGGGAAAAAAACTAAGACCATAGAAGGTTATTTTCTTGGTGACCAGATGATTGCGCCATTCATCTCTGACAACGACGAAGAGATCTGCTTACCCTCAGGTAAAGACATAGGATTCAAAGCCTCTATATCTCAAATATCTGAAATAGATACCCCATGGGCTCAGGCCATGGAGGAGCTCAAAAAGGATTTTGAAAATCAAGTTAGACAGGTGGAGGAAAAACTGGGAAGAGAAATGAGAGAGATGCAAGAAAAGCATGAAAAA
>CM053771.1:106867017-106912854 GCA_028658325.1 Potorous gilbertii
CCAAAATCTTGTGAAAATGAATGTAAAAAGTTAAATAAATAAATTTATAAAAAAAAGTTATGAACAGGCAATTTTCAGAGGAAGAAATTAAAGATATCTATAATCATATGAAAAAATGCTTTAAATCACTATTGATTAGAGAGATGCAAATCAAAACAACTCTGAGGTACCACATCATACCTATAAGATTGATTAACGTGGCAAAACAGGAAGATGATAAATGTTGGAGAAGATGTGAGAGAGTTGGAACCCTAATTCACTGTTGGTGAAGCTGTGAGCTGATCCAAGCATTCTGGAGAGCAATTTGGAACTACGTCCGAAGGGCTACAAAAATGTGCATACCTTTTGATCCAGCACTATTGCTTCTAGGACTGTATCCCCAAGAAACTATAAAAATGGGAAAGGGTCCCATGTATACAAAAATATTTATAGTAGTATTCTTTGCAGTGGCCCAAAACTGGAAATCAAAGTGATGCCCATCAATTGAGGAATGACTGAACAAATTATGGTATATGAATGTAATGGAATACTATTGTTCTGTAAGAAATGATGAACAGGAAGACTTCAGAGAGGCCTAGAAAGACTTATATGATCTGATTCTGAGTGAAAGGAGCAGAACCAGGAGAACTTTGTGCATAGCAGCAACCACAATGTGTGAGAGTTTTTTCTGGTAGACTTGGAACTTTGTAGCAATGCGAGGACTTAAAAAAAAATTCCCAATGGTCTTTTAAAGTAAAATGCCTTCCACATCCAGGGAAAGAACTATGGAATTCAATTGCAGAATGTAGCAGATCATTTTTTGTGTGTATTACATTTTGGTTTGTTATATGATTTCTCCCATTCAATTTAATTCTACACAGCATGACTGTAGTAAAAATGTATTTAATAAGAATGTTTGAGTAGAACCTGTAGTAAAAATGTATTTAATAAGAATGTTTGAGTAGAACCTATATAAAATTGTATGCCATCTCGGGGAGGGAGGGGTATGTAGGGTGGAGGGAGGGTGGAGGGAGGGAAAAATAATCATCTAAGCTATATGGTAGTGATTGTAGAACATTGAAAATAAAATTAATTTTAAAAAAAGAGTTAAATTTTCTCTCATTCCCTTCATCATTTACTCAGGATAAGAAAGATCCCAGTTGAAAACAGGACCACAACACATACCCAATTCTCAGACTAAGGTAAGCTGTAGAAGGAGCAGCCAGGTTTAAATAAAGAGGACATATGAGACACAGGCAGGCAGTTCCCAACTCTCTTGCAAGGAACACCCTTCCCTCACCTTTTCTGAAGTCTTTTTACTGCCCCGAGGCTGTACATGGCAGCATCCAGCTTTGGAAGCAACTCTGGGGCACACAAGGGCTGCAGGTTCTAGCCTCTCCCACCCAGGCTCCAAGGGAGTGAACTTTCCACCAGCTAGGACCAGAGGAACCAACAAGCTGCATGGAAAAGTCATCTCCATAGTGGTATCTAGGGAAAATGCAAAGAAAACAAGTGTGTGATGCTGTTCAGTGGTTTTCCATCATGTACAACTCTTCATGACCCCATTTAGGGTTTTTTGGCAGAGATACTGGAGTGGTTTGCCATTCTCTTTTCCACTCATTTTACAGATGAGGAAACTGAGGCAAACAAAGTTAAGTGACTTGCCCAAGGTCACAAAGGTATTAAATGTCTGAGGCCAAATTTAAACTCAGGAAGTCTTTTTGACTCCAGGCTTGCTCTTCTATCCACTGCACCACCTAACTGCCCTCCAGAAAAGAAGTGACTCCAAACTAAAGACTCCACAGACTGATCATCAGCAGAGCTGGAAGAAAAAATGAGGCACTGTCCTGATTTCAAGGAGTTACCAGTCTGGTTGGAAAGGTAGAACATTCACACATGAAAAAAAGAACAGGTTCTACAAAGCAGCTGAGATGGTGTGGCAAGAGATTTGGACCTGGAGTCAGGGCATCTGGATTTAAATGCAGGCTCTTCTAGTGACCCATAAGGTGACCATAAACAAGTCAGTTCACCTGTCTTTGGTCTTGGTTCCCCAAAAATGCTGGAGTACATTCTGTAAGCCTGTTATCATTGCATCACTCATCAAATAAAATCATACAGACCACAAGTGTTATGGGAGTTTAAAGGAGAGAAAGATCGCAGGGGACTGGGAGGATTCGTGGAAGACTTCATAAATGAAGTGGGCTTTGGGCTGAGCAGGATCCAGGTGGGAAGAGAAAAAGAAGAATAGAAAAAGTGAGGCTCTGGGGAAGAAGGGAGAATGTGAACAACGGCAGAAATGGTTAAATGTTGGAGGAAGCAGTGACTAGCAGTTCAGCTTTGAGCACTGAATAAAAGATCTAGAGCTTAGAGACCTATCCTTTTAGAAATGAGGAAATGGAGGCAGTCTAAGTCAACTAAGCCAAAGCTAGAGGGAAAAGAGCAGGTACCTCTGAAGACAAGGAAGACCTTCAGAAGGAAGGAGTGATGGAAACTTTTGTCTTTGTAGTCAGAGTAGCACAGGGAGAAAGCACTTAGTAAATGCTTATTGACTGGACCATTCTAGGACTCAGGTGTTCTGAAGATACTCACTGGTCAGGATCAACCTGCTTTACATACTACTGTTCATAGGAAATCATGAGGTTTGGGCTAAATTAAATTCCACCAACATATACTAAGTATTTGCTATGTATGAGGCATGGTCCTGGCTGCTGAGGGACAGAGAAAGATGGCGAACACAAAAGACCTGCTCACACACACACACACAATCCCTACCCTGGGAAAGCCAGCAGAGTGATAAATGACATGTAGCACCTACATGCACTCAGCATAATGCCTGCTACAAAGTAGGTACTTAATACATATTTGTTTCCTTTCTCCCTTCCTTTCCCCCTTCCTCCCTTCTCTCCTTCTTTCCTCCTTTTCTTTCTTCCTATATGTTAATTACAGTTTAAAATATATTTTAAAATATAGACCATTATGCACACATAGACAAGTTAAGTTGTCTCATGTGAAGTCTGAGGAGAAAGATCACTTTTGATTGGTGAGAGAACTGAAAGCTTTGAGGAATAGAGGCCATTTGAGGCTAGTATTTAAAGGATGAAGAGAATTTCAACCCTTTCTCCACTCTCTACTTCTTTTAAAAGAGCAACAAATTCCTGATTGTCAGGGGAAAGATCCCTACTAAAGGTATAGAACATTTTTTTTTAAAGAATGATGGCTGATGGAAATCTGCTGAGGGAAATCATCTCATTTCTCTGAGATGATTCCAAAGTCCTATTGTCTATATGTGCTTTAGAGCAGATGACCTCTAAAGGAGCCTCAAGTCTGGAATCAAATCCCAGGGCACTCTACACACTCCCTGTCTCAAAAAGAAGTTGATGGAGAAAGTGAAAAGGAAGGAGAGAGAACACAAAGTAGTGGTATTCCTCTTTGCTCTACCCCAACATAGGAAGACTTCTGCCCAGGGACCTATGGGGAATCCTACACAGTTTTTCAAGTAGTCTGAGGCTGGTAGTGACCTGAGACCCTAAGTGTTTTTCCTATCTCATAGTCAGAAGTCCCTGGAATACCCCAAGCTGGCTTTGGGGAGGTTATCCAACATCAAGAAACTTTCCAAAATTCTTGATGTATCCAGAGGCAGCAGCCTTGTTCTAGTTCCTCTGCCAGCCACTGGAGGCCAGGATTGTTCTAGGAATGTCTGACGCTCTCTGGATTTTGTAATTACAGTTTGGAGAAACCTGAGAAATGATCAAGTCCCAAGCTCACATTTAGCATAGTGCTTACTTTCAGAGTAGTTATTGTGCCCAGAACAGTGCTGAGCACCATCTGAGATGGAAGGAAAGAAGGAGGGAAGGAAAGGAGGGAATGAAGGAGAGAGGAAAGGAAGGAGGGAAGAAAGAAAAGGGAGAGAGAGAGAAGGAAGGAGGGAGAAAGGGACAGAGGAATGGAAGGAAGGAAAGAGGGAAGGATGGATTTATTAAGTACCCACTATATATTAGCTACTATTATGCTAAGGGATTTAGAATTAGTATCTCATTTGATTCTCACAACAATCCTGGGAGGTAGGTGCTATTATTATTTCTATTTTTTAAATTGAGGAAACAGGGGTAAATAAAGGCTAAGTGACTTGCCCAGGATCACACAGCTAGTAATTGTCTGAGGCTAGATTTGAACTTGGGTCTTCCTGAGGCCCAGAGCTCTATCCACTTCTGTGTATGGCATTATACCTACTATCACAGAACTGCTGATCTAACTGGAAAGACGTGACTATAGTACGAAAGAGTGAATCCAGTGCACATTGCTGTGGTATGGGCTGTGAATGGCCTGTTCAAATGAGAGGGACATCCCCGGGGGCTTCATGGAGGAAAGAGTCTTGAGTTGGGCCATGAATGACTGGGAAGAGCTCTGACCCCAGCAAATGTCAGATTCAGTGCAACCCAATAAACATGTAATAAGCATCTACCAGGTAGAACAAAAGGAAGACTTCCTGTCCTCAAGGAACTGACTTTCTACTAGAGAAATATATCATGTCCATAGCGGTCTATGGAGATTAATTTTAGGATCAGGAAGCTAGTAGCACAGGTATGAAAAATTGAAGGCCAGACCTAGGATGATGGTTGTGTGAATGGAGATGAGAGATAGGGAAGTTACTGTAGAAGTAGAATCAAGACTTGGCCACCAGTTGCATGGAAGTGTGGATAACTGCAGATCGGACAATGTTAAAATTTCGAAGCTGAGTGACTGGCTGGAAGGATGGAGGCATTCCCTTAGAGGAAGAAGGCAATTATAAAGATGATTTTATTCCTTCTGGGGAGGAGATGGGGGAGCATAAAATGAGTTTAATTTCCTTTAATATCTAGAGGGGCTGTGCCCTTCAGCACAAACCAGGGTAAGGATTCCTTTTTGGTTTGTATAGCACAGTATCAGATATATAATAGATGTATGGTAGTGTTTGTTAAATAGTGAAGAATGATTCAGATCCCTGAGAGGTTGAAATCCCCTGTCTCAAAAAGAAGCTTGATGGAGAAAGTGAAAAGGAAGGAGAGAGAACACAAAATAGAGGGGTATTCCTCTTTGCTCTACCCCAAGATAGGAAGATTTCTCCTACTCAATGCACAGTTTTCTAAGTAGTTTGAGGCTGGTAGTATTCTAGTTGAGTGTTCCTCCTATCTCATGGCCAGAACATTCCAAGCCACCTTTGAGGAGGTTATCCAACATCCAGAAATTTTCCCAAATCTTCAGCCTTGTTCCAGTTCCTCTAGAAGCCACTGGAGGTCAGGATTGTTTTAGGAATGCCTGATATTCTCAAATAATTGGAGAATTGTGTAACTTGATATTCAAAGAAACACACGATATAATAAACATATATTAAGAACCTACTGCGTACCAGGCACTGTACCAAGATATGGATGAGAAAAAGAAAGACATGCCCTGCTCTCAAGGAGTTTACAACTTAAAGGAGAAAGATGACAAAACAAAAGGAAGCAGAAAGGGGCAGGGGGATTAGGAGCGGGGAGGTACCTGCGGTAAGGCTATGATGAGGGTGGAGTCCCCAAGGGACAGATGATAAGAAATGTAGAACTGACAGGGATTCTGAACCCTCTTCCAAGAGAAGCTTGAGGAGAAAATGTTTGCTCCTCCCCTGAGCTTCCAATCAGAGAGGCAGGCACTAGGCAGGTGCTGGTGAGTTGTGCTTATCAAAGCTGATGCAATCAAGATCCGAAGAGTTTTCTGGTGATGAGTTTTGTGGGGAAGGAAGAGTAGGTAATGGTGATGGTAGAGTCAAATCCAAAGGCTGCGGCTGATGAGAAACAAGACCTGATGATGATGAAATCCTGCTAAGTAACTTTAACTGAACAGCTTTTGTGTCCAGCACTGCTCTGGGCACCATGGGAGATTCAAGAACTTCTGATCTAGCAGGAAAGACATAATTATAGTAAGAAAGAATGAATCCAGTGCTTATTGGTGTGGTATGAACTGTGAATGTTTTGTCCTGCAGGATGTCAATGGGGAGGAACATCTCTGGGGGCTTCCTGCACAAAAGAGACTTGAATTGGGGTATATGGGGTGTTCAACAAGGAGGATTAGCACCCCTGGTGTGAGGGCTTGCTGAGCCCTTTTCAGGGCTGCTCACTCCCCTTTGGTATCTACCTGGAGCTCAACTCACTTGTGACCTCAGGAAGCCATAGCTTGCAGAGCAGGCATACCCTGGTAAAACCATCTCAGCCGACAGGCTAAGCTAGGTTGAGAGTAGCTGACCGACCTCAACCCATGGGTGAGTTAGGGCAATGTCTACCCCAAGTACGTGAAGCCTTCCCCTAGCAGAATGGGAAGATCAGAACAATTTGATTCAACATCCATGAAGGCAACTAAAGCAGGTGTTACGGATGGCTTAAAGACTGGTCGGAAATTTAAGACACCAGGGTAAGCCACTGGATCGCAGGCTATAACCAGTTGTGCTGGCTTTTGGCTTGTCACTGGACAGATGACCCTGGAAGACAGAGCGAGGCTGATCACTCTGTACAACTCTGCCTCACTCAAATCCAAAATTCACGAGCAAGCTGAGACCACTTGATGATGTTGTTGGTCCTTTAAAGCAAAAGAACAGAAAACAACCATAGACTTGAATTGAGCCATGAAGGATTGGAAAGAACCCTGATCTGGGCTATCGTCAGATTCCCTCCAACCCATTGAACATTTATTAAGCACATAGCACTTACCTAAGCACTGGGGATAAGAAGACAAAAGGAGAAATAGTCCCTGCCCCTAAGGAACTGACTCTCTCCTGGAGGAATAAATTATGTATATTGAGATGAATCCATTATGGAGCTATTTAGGGTTCTAGGGCTTCTGGGTGGGGCAGTGGATGGAGGGCTGGCCTGGAGTGAGGAAGATACATCTTCCTGAGTTCATATCAGACACTTACTAGCTGTGTGACCCTGGGCAAGTCACTGTTTGCCTCAGTTTCCTCATCTATAAAATGAACTAGAGAAGGAAATGGCAAAACCACTATAGTATCTTTACCAAGAAAAACCCAAATGGGGTCACAAAGAGTCAGACATAATTTAAATTAATTTGAGGATGGAGAGAATCCTAACAACCAGGGCAATCAGGAAAGGCTTCCTACAGGAGGAGGCAAAGGCACTGATGTTTGAAAGAAGACTGGGAGCCTCAGAGGCAGGAATTGCAGGCTTGGAGGATCCTTGATACAAAGGCCACAGAGGTGGAATCAGGGATGGACCTAGTATGTGAAGAAAAACAGTTTGCAATAATCCTGGAAAGACCAGCTAGTGCAGGAATGTAAAGGGTTGTAAATGCCAAGCTGAGAAGTTTGTATTTTATCCTAGAGGCAATACATGGGGAGCTCCTGAAGCATCTGCTCTGGGGAGTCACATGATCAGATTTCTTCAGGAAGATGATTTTGGTGAAGGGACTGAAGACAACCAGATCACACACTGAATGTATGTCAAAACCAATTCTAGGACCCAGCTCTCCAGTCTAGAACCTGGCTGGATAGGAGAGAGGGAGAGATTGGCAGTTGCATTCTAGACTGGAGATCACGGTTCTAGATTTGGTTTTGACATTCACTCAAGGTGTGATCTGATTTCTTCCAGTCTCCTCACCATCCAGATTATCCTCTTGACATGTTTCTACCCATGTATGAGACCTGGACAAGACAAGTTGTTTCACCTTTCTAAGCCTCAGTTTCTTTATCTGTAAAATAAGGGGATTTGACTAGGTGACCTCTAAGGACCCTTTTAGCTCCAAATCCTAAGCTCCCCCATGGGTTGTATTCAGCTTCCTAAAATGTGCCACCCAAGTCCAAATGAAGTCTGACCAAAGTGGAGCACAATGGGAATGTGACCTCCCTTTTCTGAACACGATGCCTTTAATGAATATGCAGCCCAATATTGACCTAGGAGCAATGGGGGACAGAGACACATGTTTAGGCTTAACGAAAGGAAAAGTTTCCTAACAATCAAAGCTACCCCAAAGTGCAATAGGCTCCCTTAGGAGATGATGAGTTCTCATCAGTGATCTTCACCAGAAGCTGGACAGACACTTGTTGGAGATGTCCTCATAGGAATTCCTGTTCCTGCACAGATTAGGCCAGATAGGCTCCAAGGTGCCTTCCAATAAGTAGAGACAGTGTGATTTGAGGAACACTGGTTGTTATGGCTGCAACACCCCACTGCTAATTCCAACTGGCCATATGGTCCAACTAGAACCCTCAGATTTTTTTCATAAGAACCTTCTCTTTAGCTTAAGTCTTTAATGTTTCAGAGTCAAAACTCAACTCTTTTTTATCACACTGATTAAAAATAACTAGAAGAGCACAAAGCAGAAGTTTTCTTATTAGAGTTCTGTGTCTTTGTTCCACCTACCCTCAATTCCAACCTACTTGTAGCTTCTGAACACATAGAACAAGACACGGTGGACTCTCCTATGATTACAAGTTTTGAGGCAGGGTCCAGGGGTTCATGAAATTACTGCTCTGTGCCCCACTCCTTGAAAAAGTGGGAAAACTTTAGGTTTATGCAGTCTAATTCCCTAATGCCTCTAGGGAAATCTTTAAGGGTTCTGGAAGGAAGGGAGAAGGGAAAGGCTGATCATGACCAACATGAGCTCTAGGATACTTTCCACAAGGGTTTCTTCACTCTCCAATAGACTTTATGAGGTGATGGTAAAAACAAAGCCATAACTAGTATTAGGTGACTGGCATTTGTTTCAGGGTTCTGACATTTAAGGGGGCATGTTTTTTTTTAAGCTTTTATTTAGTATGTTATTTTTCCCCAGTTACATGTAAAAACAACTTTTAACACTTGTTTTTAAAACTTTGAGTTTCAAATCCTCTCCCCTCCCTCCTTGAGAAGGCAAGCAATTTCATACAGGTTATACATGGGTAGTCATGAAAATTATATTCATAATTGTCATGTTGTGAAAGAAAACAGACAAGAAAAAACCTCAATAAAAATTGTGTTAAAAATGTATGCTTCAGTCTGTATTCAGATGCCATCAGTTCTTTCTCTAGGGATGGATAGCATTTTCAGAGTTGCCTTGGATCATTGTACTGCTGAAAACAGCTGTCATTCATGGCTGGTCATCTTACGATATTGCTGCTACTTTGTAGATAGCACTTTTCACTTTGCATCAGCCCATACAAGTCTTTTGAGGATTTTTTCTGAGAACATCCAGTTCACCAATTCTTATAGTGCAATAGTATTCCATTATAATCACATACCACAACTTATTCAGCCATTCTAAAGGAGCATATTTCTTCCCTGGTGGCTGGCACATTCCCCACAATAATTGCCATTCCCATGTCTTACTCCAATATCCTTCACCCACTTGTGTTGTTCCATGCACCACCACTATTCCCAAGACACTTTTGCTCTTGCACACTTCCCTCCTGTCTTCTCTCTTAAATGCCCCTTGGAGTCACAAACTAGACTCTTTAGGGGACAGATTGCCCCCTTTCCAGTGCAACTAAAGTCATCATCGGATTGAATTTACCCTAGGTCTGGGAAATCCTCTTTGTGACTAAGAGTGAGGATGGCTATCTTTGCTCCCACCACCAGTATGGTGACTGAAGCAGTGAGAACCACCTAGAGCTTCTTTGGCCAAAGGGAAGCAGGCCTTCAGGATCAGTGTCCCACAAAACTATATGAGAGTCCCAACTCTCAAGTCGCTTTAGGACTAGCTTAAACTACTATTGTGTTGTGCTTGTCCTTCATTTTCAAAGAAGACCATGACATCAGAGAAATGATGTTGGACTTTGTTTTGAGTGAGGGAGGACTGTGCAAGGTCACCAGCCTCACTTTCTCCTACTGAGCCCTCTGGATCCAGTGACAAGATATTCATCAGGATGGCTAGAGATTGCCCAGGATACAGTGGGGGAACTTGGCTACCATAATGATGCCAGTAAAGGCAGAAGAATTGCTATTTCAGTAGCTCTGAGACACAGGCTTATAAATAAGACCATCAGGTAGCAGTGTGACCTTTAACCTCTTCAGACCTTAGTTTCCCTCTTTGTAAAATGGGGGAGAGGATTCTGAACCCTAATTCTACTTCTAGCTTCATCATTCTATGATTCAAAAAAACCTTTACCAAAGTTGGTTTAGAAATAACACTCAGGCAGAAAGAGGGTGCCCATCCCAGGCCTAGAGTCAAGAGATGGGGCAGCAGATATTTGTGGGGCTGAGATTTCTAGCTGATTTGCTGAAGCAACTCTAATACCAAACCTCTGCCCTTTTTCTGTCTGGGGTTACTTCCTGACAGTCTCCCCACAAGACCCCATTTCCCACATGTTCCTATTTATCTATGCTTAATCTCTGACCCTCCCACTACTGTTTGAACCAAATTTTGTGAAACAGGACTCTACCCATCAGAATTTTGGGATTAGTAACCAGTTTTTAGGGTAAGCTAAGTGGCATAGTAGATCAAGTGCTGGACCTGGAGTCAAGAAGACTCATCTTTCTGACTTCAAATCTGGACTCAGACACTTCCTAGTTGTGTGACCCTGGGCACGCCACTTTAACCCTGTCCACTTCAGTTTCCTCAAATGAGCTGGAGAAGGAAATGGCAAACCACTCCAGTATCTTTGCCAAGAAATCCCCAAGCAAGACAAATATGGATGAGGAGGAGAAAGGAACTCAAGCTAAACAGGATCATGCTCTTAAGGCTTCTTGAAATGCCTTGGAACAAAACTGCCAGGCTCCTGGCAACAACAGGACTGTGGGTTCAGAGGCAGGATCTGGTCTGTACCACATGTCTCCAAATCCTCCTGGCTTTCTTCAGAACTGGTATCTTGCCTCTGACATTATCTCCCATTTAGCGTGTGTCTATATATGTGTGTGTATACATATACACATAAACATATGGGTATATATACACTTACTTATACACATATTTTTCTGTTTTCACACACATATATAGATGCACAAATATAGAGACAAGGAGAGAAAGGTGGGGGGAAGCTGACATTTCATTCTCACTCTCAGCAGAACTGATTAAAGGAAGGAAGAATACACACCCTTATTTGAGGACAGAAATCCATTTAACTTCACAAAGAAATGGGAGGGAAAGGATGAAATGGGGAAGGAGCATGAGAGAGACAGTAACAGAGATTTGTTGTTGTTTAATCACATTTGATTGGAGGTGACTCTATTTGTGGTTTTCTTGGCAGAAAAACTGGAGAGTTTTGCCATTTCCTTCTCTGGCTCATTTTACAGATGAGGATACTGAGGCAAACAGGGGTAAGTGACTTGCCCAGGATCACACAGCTAGTAATTGTCTGAGGTTGAATTTGAACCCAAGTCTTCCTAAATGTAGGACAGGTGCTCCATCCACTGTGTTACCCAGCTGCCCAGCTACATGTTCTGTCCTTAGAGTTTTATGAAAGTTGCCCAAAGCACCAAGAACTTGTCCAAGAACACTCAACCAGTATGTGTCAGATAGAACTTAAAACTAGGTTCTCTTGACTCCAAGACTAGATCTCTACCCATATATGCCATATTGCCATTATATGTATATATTTTGTACATAATTATATGTGTACATCTTGTTCCTTCTGATGACATGTAAGCTTCTTGAGGGTAGGGACTGTTTCATTTTTAATTTTGTACCCTTTTCACTTTACCTGGCACATAGAAGGTATTTAAGCAATGCCTGTTGACTGATAATGAGAGGGAAAAGGAAATAAACATTTATTAAGCACCATATCGTCTTTTGATTCTCACAACAACTCTATGAGGTAGGTACTGTTATTACTTTACAGTTGGAGAAACTGAGGTGAACAGAGGATAAATGACTTGCCCAGGTTTATACGACTAGTATCTGAAGCCAGATTTGAACAGATTTGAAGCCAGATCATGACTCTAAGCTCAGCACTCTGTCCATAGTAAGAACACCTAGCTACCTGGAATCTTGGGGATAATCACCTTGAGGATAATGCATGTTATAGTAAGAACAGTGCTAGGTTTAGAGTTGGAGAACTTGAATTCAGACCCCAGCTCTTCTGTTTATTTAGTCCTTGTGTGACCTTGAGATGGACAGACAGGG
The DNA here is from genome assembly GCA_028658325.1 of Potorous gilbertii. Lineage (NCBI taxonomy): Eukaryota > Metazoa > Chordata > Mammalia > Diprotodontia > Potoroidae > Potorous > Potorous gilbertii. The sequence goes on from CM053771.1 coordinate 106,879,057, forward strand.
TCTGTTTTCAGCTGTAAATGCCCTGATCCAAAGTTTGTGGGAGGCTCTCTCTTTGGAGAGAGAACAGCTGAACTATCATCGCTCCTTCTAACAATATATAACAAAACTAAAATTTTTCTAAAAAAAAGTTAAACTGGGTTGAAGTGAAGCCTTAATCCAAGCAGCCCACTTGTCTCATCACCACTAAAAGTAATAATAAACCTTTAGTGTCTGAAGCAAAACCTGTCCTATTAGAGCAACATCATTACAGTGTGAACACAAGATTGTTGGGAACCTGACCTAACTTCATTAAGTAATCCCTTTAATGCTTGGTATATATTTAATATCTACTTCGATGGTAGAGAAGGTGAAGCTGTATTGATGTCATGTGCTAATGAAATACCTGTTAATTTGGTAAAGGTTTAATCACATCTAAATAATCTTGCCATAAATTATATGTGAATTTGCCAGTCTCCTAACCAAGCGGGTTTTCAAGGCCTAGGAGGACCATGTTTCAAAAAGAAAATCTATTATTTCTGGAAAAATTCAGTAAAATAATTGTAAGAACAGAATCAAAGGCACTTTTAAAGATGAATTTTATCAATGCACACAGATTGAGCCTGCGCAATATGCATGGAAAATAAGGATCTCAGATATCTCTTGGACATCCCAACTAAGAGGACATCTTTGGGTGCAAATATCATACAATTACATGGTGTTTGGAATAGATGTACTTGGGTCACACAGAGACACAAAATCTACATATTTAAAGCAGCCTAATCTCACTTCCCTTTATCCACAATACCAATAGCAATCACAGAATGTCTGCTATGCTACACAATTTATGCTACACTTCTTTTCCCCAAAAAGTCAGTCTCCAAATCTTTGGGCACCTAACCTTGGTTCCTAGATGTCTGGTTAAGATTTTTAGGTTTTAGTTTGTTTTTAATCAATGACTTGAACAAAATGCAGGCAAGGTGTTTGTAGATGACACAAAACTGAGCGGATTAGTTAACACACTGGATAACAAGATTTGAAAATCTTGATAAGCTTGAATATTAATCAAGTATTTTCAAACAAACTAGAGGCATTTACGAGTTAAAATAAAACCCAAGCAAGACCTAGCTAATTGGCAATGATAACAAAAGATAGGAATAGTTAATTCTGGAGGGGTTGTGGGAACAGAATCATACTGATATATAGCTAGTTGAGTTAGGAATCAGTACAAACATTTTGGAAAGCAGTTTGGATTTATGCAAACATGGAATTATGACTCAACTGTGCATATCATCCAATCCAGAGATTCCAATAGTAGGCATATACTCCAAGGTCATTAACATGAAGAAAATCCTCTCACATACCAAAATATTTATGGGTCGAGGAGCCAGCACTTGAATCCTATCAGCCTCTCCTAAGAGTCGTTGTTTTGGGACAGGAAGAAAATCTGGAATAGCTGACTTCTCTCTCAAAACTGGAAGCCAAAAGATCTCCCTGAGTTCAAATATGGCCATGTTTGAGTGACATGACTAAGTCACTTAACCCTGTTTGCCTCATTTTCCTGAAATTTCACATACCCTTACCTGCAGATTTTAACATTCTTGCTACCTTGGCAAGAACTGAGATTCAAGGACCTATGTGGATTGTATGAAAGTTACCTATTAAAGCTGCCCCCACTTTGAAGCCATTACTAATTTCCAGTGATCAGCCTATCAATATATTGCTACCTTGAAAGTATAAAATCCTTTGAATTCTGTTTGTCTTCGGAGGTTTGCCTCTTTAACCAAGGGGAAAGCCCAAATGGAAAATTTCCCTTTCAACACTATACACCCCTATCTCTTATTGACAATACCAATGCCTCTTGGCCAATTCTTTCCATTCTTTCTTGAAATTAGTTAATTTTAGAACTGGATAGAACTTGAGAAGGTAAGTGGTGTAATGCTAATTTTACCTAAATATCTTCAGCACATCCTTTCTGATCTGCAGTTCCATGGTAATTTAAAATCTTCCCCCCCACACACTCATCTTTTAAAATGAGAAGATAGCTATTTGTGAATGCCAACTGTCCACAGCAGGTATAGAAACTTATCCACCATAACTGTGCTTCCTGAACACTCCATCTAGCCCCATTTACCTTGTACTTTTCATGTATTTTGTACACAGGCAGTTAGGTGGTGCATTGGATAAAGTATGCCAGCCCTGGAGTCAGGAGATCTGAGTTCAGTTGTGACCTCAGACACTATCTGTGATGCATGGCAAGTCACTTAACCCTGCTTGCCTCAGTATAAGGAATCTTTGTACAACTAGGAGAATGAAAGCTATGTGATGGCAGAGATGGTTTTGTTTTGTGCTTTGCCCGCAGCCTAGCACATAATGCTTAATATGTGATTCTTGAATTAGATTGGATGTAGTAAATTAATCATGGAATCAAAGGATGACAGATTTTAAGAGGGAAAGGAACTTTAGCCCAACTCCCTCATGAAACAGTTGAAGACGTCAAGGGTTGAAGACAGCAGAGACAACATAAATGTTTAAACACATCAGTTCTCTAGGGGAAAGAATGAACTTGACACTTTTAAGTTTAATCTGAATTACTGTTTTTCTCCATCTTCTTTTCATTCTAAACAACAAACCATTTTCAAGGTTTCAATCAAGGCCATTTTGGCCGAGATTTGAAGATTTCAGAGATGTAAATATTTATGCTGAAAATTTAGTAACTGAATGCCTTCAAGGCCTTGAATTTATTCCAGCAGGCTCCAAACCCTCCCCCTTAAGTGATTTATCTATGCTATGCAAAACTGCTGCAGAACTAAGGTTTTAGTCCAAACTGCAAATCAAGTAAACTACTTCCCCAAACTGCCAACAGAGCTAAGCATGACATCCCCAAACCTGTGCTTTTTACGGGTACCATGGACATAACTTAGAGAAACCATAGGGAATTGATAAATACTAATTGAGACAATGCAAGTTGTAAGCTATTAAATAAATCCACCCAATTGAGGGAATATTTCAAATGTCATTAGGAACAAAGGCTGAACAAATTGTGGCATATGAATGCAATGAATACTATTGTGCAATATGAGCAAATTTCAGAAAAAGCTGGACTTAGAATTGATGGTGAGTGAAATGAGCAGAGCCACAGCATTGCACACAGTAGCAACAACATAGTAGGTGAGTCACTTTAACACACTTAGCTCTTCTCAGCAACGCAAGGATCCAGGACAATTCCAAAAGACTCATGATGGAAAATGCTCTCCACATCCATTCAGAGCTATGGAGTCTGGGATGAATGGGGGAAGCTTAGACCAGAGACTTCTGGGGACCGAGGACAGGACTTCGCAAAGATGCCAGGAAACAGAATAATGATATTCCCCACCACAATCCCAAACAGAATGGGAGGGACTGCTTTAGAAATGGACAAAAGGCCAACTTTTTCTCCAAGTTCAAAGTATCGGGGATTTGAATCATTCTTCACTACTGAACAAACATTACTAAAAATCTTATTATGTATCTGGTATTGTGGTATACAAAATCAAAAAGGAATACTTAACCTCTCTCTCCTTTTCATTCAGATAACCATCATCCTAGCTCTGGCCTTCAATCTCTTACTATTGCTATAGCCTCCTAATTCATCTTTTTGTCCAACCCCAATACATGTAGCCAAATGTTTGAGCAAATAAAACCAATCCTGATTCCAAAAGACCAACACATGCTTCCCACCTCTTGACAAAAAGATGAAGTTGTAAAGGTGCGGGTGAGACAATTTTCACACCGTGGCATTATTTGGCTTAACTATTGTTTATTATTACAAGAAAATTTTCTAAGGAGTATCAAGTTTGGCACAGAAAGGGTACAAAACAAAAATAGAAGAAAAAAATCTGAAACATTTGCAATCAGGGATAGAAGGAATCTCAAGAGGTAGGCAGGACAGTTTTGAACCAGAAAAATTTGGTAAGTAACTTTTCATATGTAACTTTTTTTCTGTTCATTGTACATGAATATTAAATATTTGCATTTGATGCTTGTCAAATTTACAATAAAAAAATTTAAAGTGATATTTTTAACAGATCTGACCATATCTACTCCATTGAGTAAAGGATTTATTAAACAATACAGAGGAAGACTAAGTTTCTTTCCTCCATTCAAAGTCCTTTACCTGGTTCCAACTTTCCAGTCTTACTGTACATTATTCCCCTTCATGAGCTGTTTTCTTATTCACAGCACTCTTCCCCATCTCTATCCATTCCTTTATACTTAGAGGCATCTTCCTTCTCTGGTATACACCCTATGGTGTCTCCCCCACAAGAACACAAGCCTAGTTCAGGCATTATTCGTTTCTGTATTCTCCCTACCACGATAGTGGCACATCTTTGGTTCTTAATACCTGCTGGTTTGCCACCTTCAAAAACGGATTCAAGTACCACCTACTGTAGAAAGCCTTTCCCAGTCCTCACTATCACCATTAATACCAACTGTTTACCCTGACAAAACTATTTTTGTGATTGTGGACCTCCTCAATCAGCCGGAGATTTCAATAGTCCAGGCAGGAGGTGAAGCTCTATCCCGGGGGGAAGCAATGTCAGAGGAGAAAAAGGGATCTTATGTGAGAGATGTCAGAAGGTAAAAATCCACGGACTTTGGAAAGATTGGATGAGGGGTGAGCAAGGAATCAAGGAGGACAAATAGATTGTAAGCCTGGGTGACTGGGGAAAAAGGTGGTGTGAACAGAAGAGAGGGCTTGGAGGGTAACAGGAGGCATTTTGGACATATGTCATGCAGTTTGAGATGTCCAATAGGCAGTGGGAGAAGTGGAGTTAGAAATCAGAAATCAACAGAGAGGTAAATGCTGGACAAATAGATCTAAACATCTAGATCCTGCAAACTGAATCCGTGGGAGCTGATGAGATTATGAAGGGAATTAGAATAGATAGTAGAGCTCTGAGAGAGCCTTGGGGGATTATGCAGGGTTATCAAGATGGACCCAGATGCCAATAAAGTAAAGGAAACTCAGATTGGAATATTCTACTAATCCCTTCCTTGACCACACCCTTCAAGGGCTGAAAGGGTCTACTCTCACTTATTTCCATCCTTTCTAAATAATGGAATGATTGCACTTATAAGGCACAAAGTGTTATCTCCTTAAGAAAGAACTTGTGTTTTTGACCTAAATTCACTAAAGTCAATTGTACAAAGAAATATTTAGAGAAACTGAAAATAATAAAGTTTTAAATTATGTTTTTACACTATTGTGAAAATGTTTATATATGTATGGTATGAGACTCTAAGAATAAATCTGTGGCAAAATAGTCTGTCTATAGCCACAGCAGCTACTAGAGGGCTGAGATTGCAATAAGGCTTTCTCCTTCATTCCATGTTCAACACCCATTTCCCATGGATGATATCCTAGGATGGAAATGTAAAGGGGGAAATGGGCATACTTTTTACAGATTTTCTGTACAAGGTAACTTTTGTCAGACACAATTGACTTAAGGAGTAGACAATGCGGGAACTCACCCATTATTTATAATTTCTTAATTAACAAAAACAAAATTGACACATTTGCCCTGGTAGAGTAGCACTTAACTTCCAATTCTCCTCAACTAGGACCCCTCCCTTTTGTACATTACATATAAGATTCAAAAGTAGGATACAGTTCCAGGATCACCCTGCAATATCTTTGTTTGGTTTGCCCAGGTCTCGGACCTAATGCCACTCTACTGAGGGATAAGGAGGGAAGTCACTACGTGAGTTCTCCCTTTCAATTGGCAAACAGTAACAGGTGAAGATGGGACAGTCTTGTTCCTCTTCAGAAATGCCATCCATGCTCAATTGTGTAATAGACAAGTCTCTCCCATTCATGTAGTGGAGACTTCCGGAGGTATAAACAGCATACATCTGACCTGAGGAAATATCTGCAAATGTGAACGTCCTCTTTCTGTCATCATCGGGTAATTCATATGGATAATGACACTGCAACAGTCGAGATTCTGCAGAGAGAATAAAAGTCCAATGGAAGATATTCCAGCATGGTGAGTGTCAAGCAGATGGGTTGGGCTCTATACTGCTGTGTTCTATGGACCCCATAAATTACGAGATGGATGTAGAGAAAAAACCAGAAAAGTGGTGCAGAGGATAGAGCACTAGGGCCAAGGACCTGAGTTTCAATCTGACCACAGCACTTCTACCTGTGTGACTCTGGACTTAACCCTATTTGCCGCAGTTACTTCATCTATAAAATGAGCTGGAGAAGGAAATAGCAAACCACTTGAATATTTTTGCCAAGAAAATCCCAAAGAGGGTCATGAAGTGTTGGACACAAGCGAACAGGAAGAAGTTGTTTAGTCCTTTAGCTTTGTCTAACTTAAAATCCCCCACTTAGCCTGGCCTAAGTAGGAAAGAAAAATCGATTTTCCTTCACCAAGTAAAAGGTTGAAAAAAAAAACCAACAGGTCAGGTTTTCTATGTTGTCCTGAGTCAGGAAGCTAATTCTAGCTTACCTATTAGCCACTGCAAATGATAAGGCTATTTTACCAACCACATCAGTAGGTTGTTTCCTAGGGTACAGGGAATCTAGTCATGTGGAGTGGATTATCTAATACATATGCAGATATCTATTGTCATTTTATAAAACAGCTTAGAGTGTTTGGTACTTGTACCAGATTCTTGACAGCTAAGATATCCAACACTGCAAATTCAAAAGGCACATGATTAGAAAGAAGCCTAAATCTAGACTCAAGGAGCTAACCTTTACCTTGAAATTTCCTCAGAAATTCTCTTAAATCCATGCAGTAAGAACTGCTCAGTTTTGGTGTGAAAGCTTCTGGTCTTTGAAGCAACAGGGACTCACTCCTAAAGGTTAAGAGATACTGAGTTAGCAGGCCAGTCACCACAGGCTCCATGGTTTCCATAGCACCACAAGGCCTCCTTACCCTGTTTTAGGCACAAGCTATTACCCTTGTCCCCATCATCCTTAGCATTCCATTTATTACTTCTCTTCAGAAATGTTAACTTACTTGTTCAGGGTATCTTCTGCCTCCTAGGAGAGAGAAAAGAAAAAGGTTCTAATTCTGTGACATCCACAAAAAAAAAAAAGCCACAGAACTATCCCCTGGCATTCCTTCACTTAAATTTTATGTTATTAATATACTGAACATAATTTGCTAAACCAAAATTGAGAAATGCTGAAACATCGACAAACATTTAACAACTGGATAGAAATGGTTCATTAGAAGGTTTTTAGTTAATGCCTGTGCTTTACCATCAGAAAAGCACCTGCTAGATTTCTCTTCCTTACCCCAGGTCAGGTGAACACCATAATATGGTAATAAACATTTAAGTATTCTTCAGTTTTGTAAATAAGATTTTTGAAAAAAGATAGCAGGCCAGAAATTGTCTAAAGAAAGACCAGGCCAAAGGAGTAACTAACTCCTCTTCCTCCCTAGAAGGGTTTCAATTAGCATAGAAAAGACTTAATGGGATGAGTAGGTTCGCCTTGGGGGCAAAAATGAAGAATTCAATCTATCAAGAACACTTGGGAAGTGTTAAGTAAATAGCAAATCAAAGTAGGTCTAGAAATAAAAGAGGAAAACCCTACTGTAATTTCTTTGCTCGAGGAAATTAAATTCTTCTAGGCTAACAAGCACACAGATAAAATATAATTATGTGAAGTGAAAAACATGAACATTTGGGGTTTGGAGAGGGGCAGGGAGACAAAAATATTCTCTTGTAACAGATGACCCCTTGGGTAGAAAAATTAAGTCATAGGAAAAACATCTGATCTTTAATAAGAGACAGCTAATTGTGTACTCACTGGGCCTGGAGTCAGAAAGAAGGGAATCCACATTAGTCATTAAAACACTAACTATGATCTTGGCCCATACTTGTCATCTAACTTGTCTCCCTTAGTTTTCTCCACTGTAAAATGAGATTGGCAACCTTCACTCTCAGGGTTGTTTAGGGGTGAGGGTGGGGAAATGGGATACCAAACCTTAAAATGCTATATAAATGTTAGATATTCAAGGGAGCTAGAAGGAGAAGCAAAGTCAAAGAGTAGCAGAAAATGCAGAAAGTCCCACTCCCATCTGCCCCTCAGACAACTCCTCAAAGAAGATCTGGACAATGTACCAAAATGAATCCTGATCCGGAAATTTAAAAAACTTAAAAATCACAGTGAGTCATTTTCCCCATTTTTACATGTCCAGGTGGGCATGGGTAGAGATGAATGTTTGTACACCCTGTGCATTCACTAACCAGTTCTGGATCATAGTTTTGAAGTCTGACCAAGGAGGGGATCTTTGCAAGGTAGGGGCCAGGAGCCCCATTCCAGAATGACATGGATCCCAGCATGAAAAGGGAGAGGGAGTTGTCATTGATTTTTATCTTGAGGTGAAAATAAGTATTCCAATTTGGATGTGAATTTGACAAATTCCTTGGGCCATCCAAATTGAGAAGTTTGGAAGATAGTTGATGACAGGGGATCGGAACTCAAGAAATGGAGGAATTCTAGATGGATAAATATGAGGCAATAAAATACCCTTGTAATATACATTTGTAATATTTTCCACAATTGTTTAGAGCCTAACACAACTGTTCTCACCTGCAGAAGGTCTGTATCTGGCATCTGAGACTTTTCTTCCAAAGTTGTGGCCATTTTTCTCAAGTCATCCTTGTGCTGGGACAACTGGACATGGCTCACTCTCTTTTTCTCTCTATTGAGGATTTCTTCCTGGGCCTCACTTTCCTTTAGCCGCTCAAACATTTCATCCTCCTCCTCATCCAGTTCCACAAGACTGTGGACCTCTTCTTCTTCATCACTCAGGAATTCACTTATTTCTTGAAATTTCTCCTCAAACATTTCTCTTGACATTTCCACCTGTTCCTACAATGACAAATGCTCAGATGTTAATTATAAAGAGGGCAATCTCTAATTAATCTCAATTTCCCAGTCTGGTCTGCAGCATATATTAGAAAGAACACTGGACTAAACAGAATTTAGAAAACCCAAATTTGAGTTCATGTTCATTAGCAAGCTGGTGACCTGGGGAATATTATTTAACCTTTCTGGTCTCATAAAGGAGAAATTTGCTTAGAAACTTGCTGTAAATTCCCTCCCAAGTTTTTTTCTTTTCTTCTAATCATAGCTGCATTGGTTTCATTTGTGTGAATCCTTTTTCATTTCAGGTAATCAAATTTTCCATTTTTAACAAAATCTGCTCATGTCTATCTGTTTGGATAGGGACCTAATAAATTTTTTCTCTATACTACGCTAATTTGTTTATATCATCCTTTTAGGTCTCTAGTGTAAGAGTATGGTCTACATCTAGTTCTTGCCAGTCTGCTTTTCTCACCACTTTTTCATAGAGGGCATTCTTGCCCCCAAAGCTTGGATCTTTGGATTTATCAAGCACCTAGATTACTATGGTTGTTTACTTCTATAACAGTATTGTCTATCTATCCCATTGATCAACCATATTCTTTCTTATCCAGTACCAGATTGTTCTGATGATTCCTTTGTAATATAGTACTATAATACTGAATACTGAAATCTGTACTGCTAGGGTTTCATAATTTTCATGTGTAAAATGAAGACATTGGAATAAATAACTTCAAATCCTATGATTCTAACTTTGAAGTCTGATATAGCTTTGCTTGCTCTGCTAGCTCTGAAGCGTAGAAGATGGTATGTGAGACTGAATGAGATGAAGTCTAGCTTCAGCTTGGGGGATAGCTTAACACATAGCACAGGGTTTGATGTCACTTAACCCTTTTGTATCCTGGAGCTTTAATAATACCACCACCATAGGCTATACAAACTGTTTTGGGGAAGACAGAGACTGACACACTTACTGTCCACACAACAGCCCATGTTCGAGGTATCTTCTTCTCCTCAAGAATTAGCTTCTGAACATCTTTTAAATTTCCATTGACAAGTTTCAGATTCTCCTGAAGCTTTTTCTGCAAAAAAAACCATGAGAGCTCTAGTAAGGGGCAGGCACTGAGAAATTCAGGAGTCCCAGGAGGCTGAGGTTTGAAAGGGTCTTGTCCTCAGCTATGATAATTCAATCCCTTCAAAGGATGTCTCAAGATACAGACACTAACTTGGGAGTGGGCAAAATGGAGGGAGATAGGGGGAAAGAGGCACTATCAGGTCATGAATCTCCCAGTGATCAATCATTACCCCATGGTTACTCATCTCATCCCATCGCCAATTGCAGACACCTGTAGCTACTCACCCTATAGACCTTAGCAGCTTCTTCTATGGGATGGACTGTGTGAGTCTCATGTTCCTGGGACTGTGAACAGGAGACACAGACTAGGCTCTGATCATTCATGCAGAACAACTTCTTATCCTCCTGGTGTCTGTCACATTTGGGTCCCTCAGGCCTTTGCTGATCTTGTTTGTGGGTAACAGAAGGTTTTCTTTTCCTCGAAGGGAGGTTTCCCCTTCTCCTTAAAATGGCACTAAAAGCTCTTGACTGGGATATGCTCCTGCACCTGAAGCAGGAGATGGGCATGGAAGCTCCTCTGGAGCCACTGAGACAAGATTGGCAAACACTGTGTCCACAGTCAGCAGCCACTGGGTCTGTGAGATAGGCTCGACAAATACTGCAGGTGAGCACATCGTGGCTACCTTCAATATCTTTAGAAGCCATGATCCTGAATGAGAAAGAGAAAAAATTTTGAGGGTGGTTATAGTTCTTTCTCTCAGATCTCAGCTGCCATCCCTCCATCAAAATAGCTGATTAAAAACAAAGGTAATTCCTCTTCCCGGTCCCACAGCTGAGGATTCATTCCATCAAGGGCAGCCATCACGATAAAGCTTTGAGAACTAATCAAGTTATTCAAACAAATTGAAGAATTCCCATTTTTTTTCCTCTCTCATTTCAGCACAACCACAGAATTTATGCAGTATCATCTATAGAAAACTATGTCCCATCGCAAGAATTTAAAAGGTCTTCCCAGGGCAAAGTAAGTTTTTCCTTCAACATTTTATCTTGTCCAGATTCCCCTTCCCCTAAGATGATCAACATGACCAGAGCAGAGTTTTTTCCCTCTCCTTCAACCTTCTCCCACAAGTTAAGACCAATGACAAACTTTCTGGTAGCTTCTGGACATAGCAGCAACAAGGCTTCAGGGTAACCTAAGTACATTAAACAAAGCCCACCCACCATTTGAGGTTTGAGTCTTTTAGACTTTGCATATGTCCCAAAACTCTCCAAATCACCACCCCTACTCTGCTTACCAGTCACATTCCAGGGAGCATATTTTCCTTGTGAAGTGCTACCATTTCCTTGTTGAAAATGTGTTCAATGATCTACATGTGCCACATTCTACTTCAATATTGAACTTGAACCCCATGCCATCCCGAGTCAGGACTGTTCCTAACAAATCGCCATATAAAACCACGCCCTCTCTCTCCCTGACTCCCCTGGAGAAACTGTAAGACACAATCACTGTTGCCACTCCAAATAGTCATCCTCACACAGTCCATTTAGCATACTGACAGTATGTACAGTCTCTGTAGGAGGGTCTAGTGAAACATGCTGAATTAAGGAATGAGACTGGTAGAAGAATCAGAAGTTAACAGGTAAGTATGTAGTCAAAAGTAAAAATCTCCCCTAAAGGCCAGGAGAACCTTAACAAAGATCACTGAATTTAAATTTGGCTATTAAACTGTTGGTAACCATAGGTAGATTACCCCCTTTGGTGCTGGGAACAATAGTCAGATCTCAAGGGGATGAGAAAAGTAGGAAGGAGAAAACAGAAACTAAACTTTCTCTAGAAACCCAGCAGTGAAACACAAGAAACTGAAGGCAGTAGCTTGATGTTTGGGCAGATAGGTGGCACAGTGGATAGTCGGGCAGACTCCTCTTTGTCAGTTCAAATTGGACCTCAGTTTCCTCATCTGTAAAATGAGCAGGAGAAGGAAGTAACAAATCACCCCAAATGGGGTCAGGAAGCTGATAATAAGATCAAGTGATTAAAAATAAAGTATAGGAGATATTTGTGGTTAAGTATCGGGAAGAATTAAGAGTGGAAGATGAAGAGTTCTCAGCAGACACAAAAGGGATAAAATCAAAGATAAATGTACACTTGGCACTAGCAAAGGAAAAGCCCTATCTTTCTTCCTCAGCTTGGATGGCACAGTAGATAAGGAGTACAGACCTTGGAGTCAGAAGACTCAAGTTCAAATCCTACCTTAAATACATACTAGCTTTGTTAACATGAGCAAATCACTATGAGCTCTGCCCTGTTCTTGTTTGCAAAGTAGGGATAAAGAAAGGTTATCTACTTCACTCAGCATTTGTGAGAATCCAGTATCACAGAAAGGAGATGAGCAAATGAGAAAGCTTTTGTCCACTAACGAATAAGGCTGCATGTACAATCAGTTACAATTACTTTTGTAGGGAAGGGGAAATCAAGTTAATAGTATAGAATTAATGGAAGTTAATAATGTCTGCATGATGGGCTGTAACAAAACTCATCAAGAACCCATTTTTAAAAGCAAAAACCTAATTCGTACTATTCAAGATAAAAACCGAGCAGGAATTTAGTTTACTAACCAACCACCTTCTCACTGTCTGCCAGTTAAAATACTGGAGTCAACTCAAGGGCTACCTCTATAGGAGGCCCTCCTGGATGCCCAAAGCTTCTGGTCCTTCAACCTTGTGTTTTCATTCTATCTATGAAGTGTGTACCTATGTGTGCCCAACGCGATGGCCCCAATAGTAAGTCTCCAGGGCAAGAGGTTTACATTTCTTGCCTTTGTGGCCTTAAGCATTCAGCTCAGCATCTCCCTCCAGGCAGCCCTTAATTGGTACTTCCTGTTAGAACATGCCCCCTTAAAACTTGGCACAGAATTAGAAGGAAACCGGTAAGGAGTGAACAAAACTGAATCCTGCTTTTTCATTTTCTTTTGCCTTTTCCCATTAGGAAAGCCCAGTCTTTCTATCACCTTGTTTTACCTTCTTGGAGGTCAGTGAGAAAGATGTGGCAAGAAAGCTTCCCAGGGAGATTCTAATTCACAGCTGACTAGCTGGTTTCCAAGTGTGGATAGATAAAAGGTAGTGTGGGAAATCTCTAAGTGCCAACCTCTCCTCTAAGTGCTAAGAATACAAACCAAAGAAGATTCTCCCTTTTTATTTGAGTAAAATTGGAGTGGTGGATTGACACACCCTTTCCAGAAAGGATAACAAGATTTGACAATTATATTTCCCCAAGTTGGAAAGTAGATAGAGATGATGGGAGACAATTAGATGATTTGCCCAGGTGAGCCCTACCTGACCTTCCTCCTACAAATACTCCCAGAGGTGTACTGCTGCCCCTACCCTCAAGCCTTCCAATTTTCCCCATCTTCCTTCTTTCTGGGAAGACCTATTTATACGCTATGTTTATTTAAATCTATATCTATATAGATTTAAATATAGTGTATCTATACATCTTGTATATACATAGTTGTTTGCATGTTAACCCTCTAGAAGTCATAGAGGCCAAGTAATGACAATAAATATTTATACAGAATTTTATATTTTGCAAATTGCTTTAGGTGTTCTCACTTGATCCCCACAAGAGCAAAGTAATGCAAGTGCTATGGTTACTCTTAACTTAGGAAAACTGAAAGTTTAAGGAGGGTTACTAGCCTAGGGTCACTTAACTCCAAGTCCAAAGGCATCTCCACTGTGCCAGTTGAAGGAGGAGGATGCAGTGTTAATGCAATAGAAAGTTTTGGGTTTGGAGTGTAGTAGATCTGTGTTCAAATTCAAATGCCAATTACAAGGAGACCTACCTTTGATAGAACAGTTGGGGGCTTCCTTCCAAGAATTCAAGTAGCAGGCGAGTTGGCTCCAAGCAGGAAACTTCTCAAACCAACTCAATACTAGGTTTTTATATGCTTTCTCAGACAACCCTCCCCTCCCCTATTTACATTAAGGAGGTGTAAACACAATTCTGCTTTGGCTGCCTGAAATCCTCTCACTCCTCAGCTGTTAACTAGCTTCCCAGACTCAGCTTAAATTCTTCTACAAAAGACCATTCTTTGCCTGCTCACCACCCAGCCTTGCCCTCCTCTACACCACAGGCCCTGCCCCCCCATTCTCACCCCTTGCTTTCCTTCTAGCATTATTTCCATTTCCACTGTGTATCTATATATCTTGTATGTATACTAATTTGCACATTGTCTCTCCCACTGGAATGTGCCTTTAGGATCGGACCTTTCTTTTTATCTCCAGGATTTAGTACAGATTTTGGCAGAGAGGAAATCTTTAATAAGTGCTGGATGATGATTGATCCCCCTCATCAATAACCCCCACTCAAAAGTTTTTCTCCTTCCAACTCTCCCCTCCAGTAGCTCATTTACAATCAGACGCATTCTGAGCCAATCAAGGAGATGATCACTTCTTAAAAACAAAGAGAAATTATTTACTCACTTTGTCTGTTAATCACCCACTAATCTCAAGAAATGAAAAGCTCTTCAAGGCGGGAGGGGGGGGGGGGCACTGGCTTTAAAGTAAACATTCCCTCCATAGGCCTGGTGACCCTATCCTACTGACTGTACCCACTCAATCAACAATTATTAGATTCCTACAGTGTGCCAGGCACTGTTAAGCAAAGAAAAGCAAAAGACAGCCCCTGAATAGAGGAGGCAACGAGCAAATAAATATTACTAACAAGCTCTAGGTAGATAAATAAGAAATAATCACTAGAGGGAGACATTGGAAGTAAAAGGGTTTCCAGAAATCTTCCTATAGAAGATGGAATTTTAGCTGAGAAGCCACGTGGCCACAGGAGTCACATTTCTGAACTTTTCTGGACCACGAAACCACCAGCTACTGGCCCAGAGCCAATGTGAGATTAGTGGCACCCATCTTAGCAAGATTGATAAAGGGAAATCACCTGGGCAACACAGTGCAATGATGCCATCAAGAGACATTATATTCTGCTGTCACTGTCTGGGTTCCTTTGTTGGATACAGGATTTAATTTATTTTAAAAATTTAATGATTTAGTATAAGCATAATGTTAAGCATCAATACAACTGATTAGATAAGCTACAACTTTTTGCATTTAAAGAAATGAATTTCATAGATTAAAATAATAATTTGTTAGTCTATCCTATATTTCAACTCCCAATTCTTTGTTCATTTATTCCCATTCAACTTTTAAAAATTATTTTAATTCTGAATTTTTAGAACAAAAAAAAATCACTTCTATATGAAATGGTGAATCTATAATTTGCTTTTATTTTTAAAAATGTACAATAAATTCTCCATATGACTTTCGAACTGTCCTGTTTCTTTACACTCATGAAATTCCTTTTCTCATGCATTTTAAGAAATGTTATCCACACCCCTTTTATTATATCACTGTTACTAATTCCTTTTCCCATCCTCTCAATTAAAAAACTGACTTTTTTTTTTAACCCACTGTTTCACAGATAAGACACAATAGGCACTGGAGTATGGACTCCAACCTTTAATAGGTTCACTCTTGATCTGATCAAACAGGCAGACAGCTTTGGAGGCGTTAATAATCAATCAATTTTATTTTACTTTAGTCTTCTCAAATGGTTGCTGGGAGAAATAGCTCCTATGTAGCATTTCCTCATCACACTTGTGACTGGGGCTGGAGAGAAAGTGGGGCAACTACCCTTATGTCAATCGAGACTGCCACAGCTTGTGCATGCCCCTAAATCCCCTCAAATCTCAATGGGGACTGGTTGAAGCACATACAAATTCACCTATGGGTTCCTCACAGTTCTCCCCCCCGCCCACCAGTGCCTATTTGCTTTTATAGAGAAACAGAAAAAGAAGACATCTTGGCAACATTAAACTTTATCAACATTGTCACTCTGCGCAAGCGTAGCAAATATCACATTATATCATCTCTTATTTCACTGCGCAGGCTCAGTAAGACTGCCTGTTACTAGGATTCTGGAAATTACTATCTAGAATCCATGGAACTATTCTGGGAGTTATTATCTATCACCTGGACATTGCCATGGCCATGGATCCTGATAAACTAAACTCTAAAATATAACAAAATCCTCCTTACATACAACCACTTTGAACCAATGACAGTGTAATCGAATAAGACAAATCCAAACAGAAGCCTTATAAAAACATGTCTGTGTCTAATCTCATGTCCCATCATTTCTCTGTTCATAATTTAAGGACCTCCTCCATAGCCCAAACCCTTATGACCACAGGAAGAATGAATGTGAAAGAGTATGTTGATGTGGCATTAAATTATATGATCTTTTCAAACACATGGTAGTGGACCTTTGTCTTCAAGTTTCTGCCCATCAGACCTGAATTGTGTGTGATTGAGTATATGCAGTGCTGTGGGCTTGAAACTTTTCACAATTAATGTGGAATGCTGCATATTCTGTCAGACAAAGTATTGTTTAGTTTTTAAAGAAATGAGTTACTAGGTAGGAGATGAGAAAGGGATATGGTCTGATATGAACAAGATAGAAAAAAAAGTAGAAATAAAAATGAGATTAAATTAAAGTCATTAAGCATTTATTTGGTATCAAAAGCATGGAACTGACCTAATCACAAGGATACAAAGTCCAAGTTGAAACAATCCTCATTTGCCCCCAAGGAATTTATATTCATGGCCCACACCCTCATTGTCTCGTCTACCCTTACAGAGAATTTCCTTATTACTCTTTACTAAACTATTTTTCAATGGTTTAACATTTTCTTGGCAATGATACTAGTGTGTTCCTTTTCCCAGTTCATTTTATAGATGAGGAAACTGAGGCAATAATTTAAGTGACTTGCCCAGGGTCACACAGCTAGTAAGTGTCTGAGGTTGAATTTGAGTTTAGGAAGCTGAGTTTTCCTGATTCAAAGATCTCTGCTAACTCAGAGTCCCTGAAAAGCTGTGAGAGTGGGTGGGATAAGTTCATGATTCAATCTCCAACACTTACTATCTAGAATTGAAGTCAGTGGTGTGGGGTCTATGTCAGTGGGTGGGTAGGATTGTGTTGTTAAAGAGGGATCTAGCTTGGTCTGCTGGGTGGGCCCAGGTCCATCTAATCCAGGTGGGAAGTAACAGGTGACTTCTATCTGTTCTCTGGTCCAAAGGGTGGGCAAATTCCCAGCTGCTGAGACTGAAAATAGTTGTTAGGGATTGAGTCATTAGTCAGGCACCCCCATCTTTCAATGGGATGGTTGGGGCTCCTAGAAGAAAGGAGGTTGGGAACAGAGCCACTTAAGCAGGAAAGGAGATACTGGGAGATGATCCGAAGAGAGGGGATAACTAGGTTCAGCGGGGGTCAAAAATGCATGTAGGTCCATCTCCTTTCCCTTCAGATCCTCAGCTTTTCCCCCTACGAGTCCCTTCCCGAGTCATTAGGTAGCTTTTAGTCTTTATTCTTTGAGGCACATACACTCTCATGTTGTGTTAAACCTAGTGTCTCTGAGGGGCCACTTGAGTGCAGTACTATGTAGTGGCAAGGATGGAGTAGGCAGAAATTGGGTGTCAGTCTGAATTGTCCTTTGGGGCACAATTACAATAATGTTTTACTGTGTTTCTTTCCCTCTCAAAATGTCCCATTTATGGGGGGGATGGGAGGGGAAGCAGGGTTGAATTTAAGACCTTTCTGCATCAGGAAAAACATTGACAAAAAAAGGGCCCAACAGTTGAGAATAGTTGGATAAACCATGTGGTGTAAACATTGTGCTTTAATAAAGGACAAAAATGAAGAGTACTGGGCTTGGGTGAAATGTTGAATGCATTTTCAAGGACTCACTTGTGTTTTTTAACTTAAGTGTTTTACCTTACTATTGGAGACCCTGCTCTAATGAAAAAACAATGCCTCAATCAAACTATTAAAAAAAACTCAAGGTTTAATTAATAGATGATGATTGATGAATGAATAAACTTCCCCCCTCTACCCACCCCGCTTGTTTCAGAGAAGTGAATTATTGGATTCATTTCTTAAGTGGCCTTTGGATGACTGACTTAGGGTAAATTAAAATTGGGTAGCTTAGTGGCAAAGTGAATGGGAGGGGGAGTGGAGAAGGAGTCTGGAAGACTCATCTTTTTTAATTCAAATCCAGTCTCTGATGCTTCCTAGCTTTGTGATCCTGGGCAGTTCCCTTAAAACCCTGTTTGCCTCAGTTCCTCATCTGTAAAATGAGCTACAGAAGAAAATGGCAAACCACTCCATTATCTTTGTCAAGAAAACCCCAAATGGGGTCGTGGAGAGTCTGAAACAACTCAACAACAACATGAAGAATCCAAAGAAAATTGAGAAAATTTGCGTAGACTAACACAGTGCAATATTAGAAGAACCAGGAGGATTAACACAATAACTGGAATGATAATAGGTAATATCATATTGTACAGTCACGTTGACAGGTATCTCATTTGATCCTCACGACAACCCTCTGAAATAGGCCCTATTATTATTGTTTCCATTTTACAACTGAGGAAATTGAACATCTTATGAAAGTCAGTAATGAGAAAGAACTGAGATACAGATTGGAGACAGTTTGGCTAGGATCTGCAAATGGTGAGCTAAGGAATCTGTATCTTCTCCTATAGTCAACGGAAGATTGGCATGGGTCAAAGTCTGGCCTTCAAATTATTTTGACTAGAAGGGAGGATGGATTCTCAAAAGCACAACCCAGAAACTGGGAGAATAAGTCAAGGTAGTAAGAAGACACAGATGTTGCCTTATCTATAACCTGAGGCTAAAACGTTATTGGGGTGGGGACAGGCAGGATTTGATGAGGGCTTTTAGGAAGATAAAAAGGATGACAAAACTTTCTCATCTCCAAATGCTATTGAAATTTAAGGTACAAAGCAATCAAGAAGGAATAGTGGTCTCAAACAGTACAGGGAACTTTCTGCCCCTCCCTCCCCCGCAAAAAAATCCTTTCCTGAACAAATCTAAAAAATTCATCAAATGGAATCCCAATGGGGAAACCCAAGAAAAAATCATTGCAACTCCTCTATCCAGCTCAGGTAGATTCATGGATATTGAGGACCAAGGTTGTCCAGCACTGATTCTGGGAGTACTCTAGCACTCAAAGAGAAGAGGAGGTCCCATATGTTTATCAGGGCCCTGCAAGGGGAATGGGAGCTGTGTGGCAGCTTTATCACCCACCACTACCCAGTTCCAGATCATAAATCTAGGTTGGTACAAGAAGGGACTTTGCGCCCAGGGGTGACATTTTAGGATAAGGAAGAGTTGAGTCATTTGGTCAATAAAATTTTAAGTTCTGTGCCAGTTCATATCTGCCCTGGAGAAGCTCCCAATCTAGTAGGGGAGACAACAAGCAAACAAATCTGTACAAACAAGCTGTATATGAGATAGAGCCATGACACTAGTAAGGAGGGGTTGAAAAAGACTTCCTATAGGAGGTGGAATGTTTGTTGGGACTTGAAAGAAGCCAGAAGGCAGAGATTAAGAGGAAGAACATTCCAAGCGTGGAGGACAATCACAAAAAATGCCTAAAGCCCAGGGATGGAATACCTTGTTTCTGGAACAGCCAGAAGGCTAGTGTCACTGGATTGAAGAACATATGGTTGGGACTAAGGTGTAAGAAGACTGGAAAGGTTGGAGGGGATTAGATTGTTCGAGGCATTGAAGACCAGTTTGCATTTTGATCTGAAGGTAAAAGGGAGCCCCTGGAATTTATTGAATAGGAAGGTGACATAGCTGGACCTGTGCTTTAGGGACTAAATGTACTAAATGGAGGAAGGATTGGAGGAGGGAGAAACTTGAGACTTGCCAACTCACTAGCGTCTATTTCAATAGTCTAAGCATCAGGTGAGGGGGGGTGTTAGAAATGAGCCTGTTTAACAAGCCCCCTTGCTCACCTTAATTAAAGGACAATACCCAATGTAAAATCAGAAAACTTTTATTAATCTTTACATCCATTTCCCCTGAATGCTCAGGTAGCCTCTCCAGTAAGGTTACAGAAAGACTATAACACATGCAGTAAGATGGGGCTTCTTATGCTGTTTTCTGAACTTTGGATCCAATTCAATATGTCTAAAAGGCAGTTGGAGATAAGAAACGGGAGGTCTATAGAGAAGTTAGAACTAGCTAGTTAGTTCTGAGAACATCAACATAGAGATGATAACTATAACTATGGGAACTTAGTAGAAAAGTAGTATAAAGGGACAAGGGAAGACAGAGCCTCTACTGTTAGTACATGCGACCCGGAGGAGAATCTAGAAAAGGAGACAGAGGAGTGATGGGATGGGTAGGAGGAGAACCAGAGGAGAGTGGCGTTCTGAAAACCTAGAGAGAAGAGAGTATCAAGGTAGGTGGTGACCAACAGTGTAAAGAACTGTAGAGAGGAGGAGAAGAACAAGAACTGAGATCACTGGTATCTTTGAAAAGGGCAGGTTGGGTAGAATGGTGAGGATGGAAGTCAGATGGTAGGGAGTTAAGAAAGGGAGAGGAGAGAAAGTTGACACACCTATTGTTAGCAGTCTTAAGGAGTTTAGCTAAAAAGAGTAGTAGAGATGCAGGACAGTAGTTGGGATGGAAAGATCAAATAAGGGTTTTTGAGGATGGGAAATTGTGGGTGATGCAAGAGTAATGAAACCCCAGAGTAGCAAACATATCTTGGAGTTTATTGAACTTACCCACAAGGGAGACCAACCTCCCCAAAATGAGTTTACTTGGGGCTTGTATAAGTTTAAACTACCAAGGATGGGGGTGTGGGGGGGATGTCTCTAGGCAAAAGGAATTTGGGAAGGTTATTACCAGAGCTGGCTGATTAGATAAGATGTTATTGTTCAGTTATTTTTCAGTTGTGTCTGCCTCTTCTTGACCCCAGCTGGGGTTTTCTAGGCAAAGATACTGGAGTGGTTTGTCATTTCCTTCTCCATCTCATTTTATAGTTAAGGAAACTGAAGTGAATAGGATTAAGTGACTTGCCCAGGGTCACAGCTAATGTCTTTCTGACTACAGGTCCTTTGCGCCACCTAGCTGCTTGATTAGATAACATATCTTGACCGGAATGACCAGTTGATTCCTGTAATTAGGGAACTTCCCCGAAGAAATGTTATCATCCAGGATTTGTTGTGGAAAGATCTTTGAGGTGGAAAGCCTAGCAAGCAGGCCCTTCAGTTGGGGAAGCTAATGCTTAACACAAAATGGAAGGAGTTGTGCTTGGTTTGTGATCCACAAGAGACATGGACATTATTTTTAGGCAGTCAGGAAGGAGTAAGCAGATAGAGGGCTTGAAGATAAATGAAAGAGTTGGGATGACTGAAGGGGAAATCAACCAGAGGACATCAGATAGGATGGTATGGCTAATGCAAGGAGAGGGCTTAGCCGTGGTAAAGAATAAGGCCACTGCCTCAAGTTAAACAAGGGTGAAGAAGGTGATAGAAAGCATCTGAGTGATATGAGATGAGGAAGAGGGAGGAAAAAGATCATGATGAATGGACTCAATTTCTTCTGTAAAATATAAGGCAGAGTTATTAGCTGAGAGAGTGGGGATGGGGGAAGGGGGTGTATGTATTGAGGAGAGATGAAAAGGTTTGGAAGGAAGGTTATGGAGAATGGAATAGGGAATTCATGAGGGAGGTGGAACTTCTCAGACTGTTCCATCATGCCCCTGGGTCAGATACCTTCCCTAGGAAAGCCATCCCCCAACCCTTTCATGTTTCTTTTTGTGTGTTGCCTTTCCCCATTAGATCATGAGCTCCTTGAAGGGATTTTTTTTTTCCCATTTGTAGCCTAGATAGAACCTATAGTGCCTGGAACTATTAAGTGCTTAATGAAAGTTTATTGACTGGTTGGGATGAACTGGAAAAGATAATTGGAACTAAGGTTGAAAAACTGAATGTTTGGGGTGTTTAAAGGAGTATCGGTATGCATGTTGAATTCTCCTAGTTTGTGGGCAGGATGTGAGTGTAAAAAATGGTGAGCCTGATATCTGATCTCATTGAGGAAACAAGGAAGTGTATGGACAACAATTCAGCAGTAGTTCACTCAGACCCAAATTTAGGTCAGGATATTGCAAAACTTGGATAAAACAGACAGGATTCAGACTTTGAACTGGATAAGACCATTTTAGTGGCACTGAAAATATACCAGTCCCTAACCTGAGATTCTGAAATAAGACAGAATTCAATACTCCATGGAAACAGCAAAAAAGATCAGTCTAGATCTCTCCAGGTGTATGTAGAGAACCTAGCTCAACATCATTACTTAAGTCAAGAAGTAGGTTAGAAACGCCAACAAATTTTTTAAAAAACCTACAAAAAGAAAGTGATTTGGGACAGCCAGATAGTGCAGTGGATAGAGCATTGACCCTGGAGCCAAGAGGATCTGAGTTCAAATGTGACCTCAGACTCTACTAACCATGAGACCCTGGGCAAATCACTTAATCCCACTTGCCTTGAAGAAGAAAATTATTCCAAAACATCTATAAGCAAAGCCTTAAAGAAAAATACAGGTTGTGCAGATTCATATAAAATTCCTGTTCAGTTGTATCTGATGCTGTGATGCTATGTGACCTCATTTGGGATTTTCTTTGAAAAGATATTGCAGTAGTTTGCCATTTCCTTCTTCCATTTACAGATGAGGAACTGTGGTGAATAGGGTTAGATGATTTGCACAGGGTCACACATCTACTAAGTATCTGAGGATAGATTTGAACTCAGAAAGATGAATCTTTCTGACTTCAGGCCCTTTACTCTACTCACTGTGCCACCTAGTTGCCTACTAGAATTCCTGGTGAAGTTTTTTTTTTTAAGTATTAAAAATATTTTTATGAATATGTGAATGTTAGAGGGGGTAAAAGTTGGAAAAAATAAGAGCTATGGAAGATAATTGGAAAGGTAATTAATAGTTTGACACAAGGGATACAAAACCTTGTCCAAGCAGCAAACTTTTTGAAAATTAAGATAAACCAAATTGCAACCAATGATTCCAGGAGACATTAAGAAATGTTCAAAGACAAAAGACTGGGGGGAAAAAGGAAATCTTAAAAGAAAATTACATAGATCTTTTAGAACCAGAAGACAATGTCAAAAAAGAAAGAACCCACTTATCACTTCCTGAAACCCCAAAATGAAGATTTCTAGGAACATTTCAGCTAAATCCAGAATTTCTAGGTTGAAGAAAGACATATTTCAAGTAGTCGGAAAGAATCCAAATAGTGAAGAGCCTTAGTGAGGATTGCACATGATTTAGCAGACACTGTTATAAAAGAGCAGAGAATTTGGAATATCACATTCCAAAAGGCAAAGCATAAAGACTTATAGCTAAGAATAACTTACCCAGCAAAATGAGTTCAATGTCTCACAGGAAAATTTGGACTTTTAATGAAAGTCCTCCAAGCTTCCTGATGAAAATATAGAAACTGAGAAGTTTGAATACAGGAGTTAAGAGAAATAAAAGCAATCACAGCAACCTTAACATAAGGGACCATGGAAGACCAGAAAAACTCCTTATGTCCAGATATGGGGACACAATTCATGTGTTCCTTTTAAACCCTATTGTCATCAGGGGTCTTAAAAGGAGTGGTTCTGTTACATCTTGATCTTAAGAGAAGAATGGAAAAGAGGGGAAAAGGAATACACTAAAGTTGGAAGGGAAAAAAGTTAGGGAAAATTATCTTACATATTTAAGGTGGGGAAAAAAAGATTTCTGTGTGAAGGGAAGAGGTGGAGGGAAAGCCAAAACTTGAATCCCACCCTTATCTGAACTGGTCAAAGAGGGGAAAGAATACACACACACACACACACACACACACACACACACACACACACACACACGCACACACGCATGCACATACAGAATTAGGTACAGAAAAACATTAACTCTCCAAGGAAATAGTAAGGAAAGGGAAAGAGGGAGAAGGTGAAATTAGAAGATAAACTAAGAAAAGACTAATCCCGGGCAAGACCAAGTAGGGATGTACAAAATAATTATAGCTTTTTTTGAGTTAGCAAAGAATGGGAATCTGAGGGGGTGTCCATAAAATTGTGGAAAAGCTGCATAAGCTGAGTTATTAAAATTTGAAGGAATATATTGTAATGTCCAAAATGAGTCAAATTTATAAAAATACAAGTCATTCCCCAACTGATAAATGGTCAAAGGATATGAAAAGGTAGTTTTCAGAAGAAGTAATCAAAGCTATCTATAGTCTTATGAAAAAAACTTCCAAATCACTATTGATTAGAGAAATGCAAATTAAAACAAATCTGAGGTACCACTTCATAATTCTCAGATTGGCTAATATGACATAAAATGAAATTGAGAAATGTTGGAAGGGATGTGGGAAAGTTGGGACACTAGTGCGTTGTTGGTAGAGTTGTGGAGAATGGGATAGTGAATTCATAAGGGAGGTGTAACTTCTCAGATTTTTCCACCATGCCCCATTTTGGAGAGCAATTTGGAACTGTGCCCAAAGGGCTATAAAATTGTGCATACACTTTCACCCAGCAATACCACTACTAGGGTCTGTAGCACCTCTTTTTGTGGTGGCAAAGAATTGGTTGGTTCTTGAAGAGGACTAAAATGACATCACCATGATAAAGTACAGTTTCAGCGTGTATGAGTGTGGCTGATTAGATCAATACAAGCTCAGAATGCTCTACCACAGATCGGGCACAGATAATCCATGTGAACATTTGGAGTGGTTACTCCAAATCTGCTCATCCTATGTTTCCTTTGTGCTGTCTCAATTCTGCTTTGCTCACAGAGCACAGCACCTTTTCTGATGTGGGCATGCCAGTGTCTTCCATGTTGCACAGTCAAAGCCAAAGTTCTTTGTTTTTTTTTTAAATTTTATTTTATTTATTTTTTTAATGTTCTACAATTACTACCATAAAATTAAGATTTTGACCCCCCCACATCTATCCCCCACTACCCCCCTCCTCCCCATGATGGCATACAATTCTGTATAGGTTCTACATATACTTGCCTATTGTATACATTTTCACTATAGTCATGCTATGTAGATGAATTAAAATAAATGGAAGAAATCATATAACAAATCAAAACATAATACACAAACACACATACACACAAACATTATCTGCTACATTCTGCGAATTAATTCTGTACTAGTTTCTCTGAATGTGGAAGGCATTTTGCTTTAGAAAACCATTGGGTTTTTTTTTTTTTTTAAATCTTGTGTTATTACGAAGTTCCAAGTCTATCAGAAAAAACTCTCATACATTGTGGTCATTGCTGTGCACAAAGTTCTCCTGGTTCTGCTCCTTTCGCTCAGCATCAGATTATATAAGTCCTTCCAGGCCTCCCTGATGTCTTCTTGTTCATCATTTCTTATGGTGCAATAGTACTCCATCACATTCATACACCATAATTTATTCAGTCATTCCCCAATTGATGGGCATTCCCTTGAATTCCAGTTTTTGGCAACTACAAAGAGTGCTGCTATAGATATTTTTGTTCATGTGGGACCATTTCCCATTTTTATGATCTCTTGGGGATATAGTCCTAGTAGCAATATTGCTGGGTCAAAGGGTATGCAGATTTTTGTTGCCCTTTGGGCATAGTTCCAAACCACTCTCCAGAACGGTTGGATGATCTCACAGCTCCACCAACAATGAATTAGTGTTCCAACTCTCCCACATCCTCTCTCCAACATTTATCATTTTCCTGTTCTGTCATGTTTGCCAATCTTATAGGTATGATGTGGTACTTTAGAGTTGTTTTGATATGCATCTCTCTAATCAAAAGTGATTTAGAACATTTTTTCATATGATTATAGATATCTCTAATTTCTTCCTCTGAAAATTGCCTGTTCATATCCTTTGACCATTTATCAATTGGGGAATGACTTGTATAGTTATACATTTGAGTCAATTCTCTATATACTCTGGAAATGAGGCCTTTATCCATGAGCTTAGCTGTAAAAATTCTTTCCCAATTTACTACAAACCTCCAAATTTTGGTTGCATTGGGTTTGGTTGTGCAAAAACTTTTCAGTTTAATGTAATCAAAATTGTCCATCTTGCATTTCATAATGCTTTCTATCTCTTCTTTAGTAAAAAATTCTTCCCTTCTCCATAAATCTGATAAATACACCATTCCTTGTTCCTCCACTTTGTTCATGGTATCAGTCTTTATACCTAGATCATGTACCCATTTGGACTTTATTCTTGCGTACTGTGTCAGGCATAGGTCTATGCCTAGTTTCCACCACACTCTTTTCCAGCTTTCCCAGCAATTTTTGTCCAACAGTGAGTTCTTATCCCAGAAGCTGGGGTCCTTGGGTTTATCAAACAGAAGGTTGCTATATTCCTTGCCTACTGTGTCTTGAGTGCCAAGTCTATTCCACTTGTCTACCCTTCTGTTTCTTAGCCAATAACAAGTGGTTTTGATAATTGCTGCTTTATAGTACAGTTTAAGGTCTGGTAGCACTAGGCCACTTTCCCAAGCATTTCTTTTCCTTTGATATTCTGGACATTTTGTTCTTCCATATGAATTTTGATATTATTTTACCTGGCTCTAGAAAATAGTTATCTGATAGTTTAATTGGTATGGCACTAAATAAATTGGTATGGCACTAAATAAGTAAATTAATTTAGGTAGAATTGTCATTTTTATTATATTAACTCGGCCTACCCATGAGCAACTGATGTTTTTTAACTTACTTAAATCTGACTTTATTTGTGCAAAAAATGTTTTGTAATTGTGTTCATATAGTCCTTGGGTTTGTTTTGGCAGGTAAACTTCCAAGTATTTTGCAGTGTCTACCTTAGCTTTAAATGGAATTTCTCTTTCTATCTCTTGCTGTTGGACTTGGTTGCTAATATATATGAAAGCAGAAGATTTGTCCAGGTTTATTTTGTAACCTGCAACTTTGCCAAAATTGTTTATTATTTCAAATAGTTTTTTACTTGAATCTCTGGGATTCTCTAAGTATATCATCATATCATCTGCAAAGAGTGATAACTTAGTTTCTTCTTTGGCTATTCTTATTCCTTCAATTTCTTTATTTTGTCTAATTGCTACAGCTAACATTTCTAGTACCATATTTAATAATAGTGGTGATAGTGGACAATGTTGTTTCACCCCTGATTTTATTGGAAATGCATCTAGCTTATCCCCATTGCATATAATGCTTGCTGAAGGTTTTAGGTAGATACTGCTTATTATTTTATGGAAAGTTCCCTTTATTCCTATGTTCTCTAGCTTTTTAAATAGAAATGGGTATTGTATTTTGTCAAAAGCTTTTTCTGCATCTATTGAGATAATCATGTGGTTTTTGTTAGTTTTGTTGTTGATGTGATCAATAATACTAATAGTTTTCCTGATATTGAACCAGCCCTACATTCCTGGTATGAATCCTATCTGATCATAATGTATTATTTTCTTGATGAGATGCTATGATCGTTTTGCTAAAATCTTATTTGAAATTTTTGCATCTATATTCATTAGAGAAATTGGTCTATAATTTTCTTTCTCTGTTTTGTCTCTTCTTGGTTTAGGTATCAAAACCATATTTGTAGCATAGAAAGAATTTGGGAGGACTCCTTCTTCCCCAATTTTCAAAAATAGTCTATGTAGTATTGGAATTAACTGTTCTTTAAATGTTTGATAGAATTCACTTATGAATCCATCTGGTCCTGGAGATTTTTCTTAGGGAGTTCATTGATGCCTTGTTCAACTTCTTTTTCTGAGATGGAGTTGTTTAAGTATTCAACTTCCTCTTCTGTTAATATGGGCAATTTGTATTTTTTAAAATACTCATCCTTCTCATTTAGTTTATCTAATTTGTGGGCATAGAATTGGGCAAAGTAATTTCTAATTATTGTTTTAATTTCCTCCTCATTGGAGGTGAATTCACCCCTTTCATTTTTCAATATTAGTAATTTGATTTTCTTCTTTCTTTTTTTAATCAAATTGATCAAAGGTTTATCAATTTTATTAGTCTTTTCATAAAACCAACTACTGGTTTTATTTATTGCTCGGGGCTATTCCCCGGCCTTCGCCTGGATACTAGGCCAGATGGTAATCTTGCACAGGGGCCTCCGCCTGAACACTAGGCCAGGCGGTACTCTCGCATGGGGCTCCTTCCCCTGCCTTCGCCTGGATACAGGTGGTATCCCCACCCCCGGCCTTCGCTTGGATGCTTACCCTTTCCTGGGTCTTTGGACGTCTCCGGCCCCTACCATGTTGCAGCACGTGATAGGGCTATCCCCTCCTCCACGGAGGGGAAATGACTACACAGTTCACCCGAGGTTGCCAGTGCACTTCACTTTATTGCTTACATCACTCTCTCCTGATCCCTCCTGACAACCCCTTATATCCCCAGACAGAGCCCCTCCCATGTTCCTCCCTGAGGGCAGAGCCAGCTCCCTGAGGGCAGAGCCAGCTTCCAGAGGGCGATCCAGAGCTTGGCCCCTAACAATTTATTAATTCAATCATTTTCTTAATTTCAATTTTATTAACCTCTCTTTTGGCTTTCAGTATTTCTAATTTGGTATTTACTGGGGGATTTTCAATTTGTTCTCTTTCTAGCTTTTTCAGCTGCATGCCCAAGTCATTGATCTCCTCTTTATTTTATGTATGTAGGCATTCAAAGATATAAAACTTCCGGTAAGTTACTGCTTTTGCAGTATCCCATAAAATTTGGTAGGTTGTCTCATTATTGTCATTCTCTAGAATGAAGTTGTTGATTGTTTCTATGATTTCTTCTTTAACCCATCCCTTCTTTAGGATTAGATTATTTCGTTTTCAATTGATTTTTGGTTTACATTTTTATGGTCTTTGATTACATATAATTTTTATTGCATTATGATCTGTGAAGAATGAATTGACTATCTCTGCCTTTCTATACTGGATAGTGAGATTTTTATGTCCTAGTATATGGTCAATTTTTGTATATGTGCCATGTACCGCTGAGAAAAAAGTATATTCCTTTCTATTCCCATTCAATTTCCTCCAGAGATCTATCATATCTACCTTATGCAGAGTTTTATTTACCTCTTTAACCTTTTTCTTGTTTATTTTGAGGTTAGATTTATCAAGTTCAGAGAGGGGGAGGTTGAGGTCCCCCACTAGTATAGTTTTGCTGTCAATTTCTTCCTTCAACTCCCCCAACATCTCCTCTAAGAATGTGGATGCTATACCCCTTGGAGCATACATGTTTAGTAATGATATTGCTTCATTGTCTATGGTGCCTTTTAGCAGGATATAGTTTCCATCCTTATCTCTTTTGATTACATCTCTTTCTGCTTTTGCTTTGTCTGAGATTAGGATTGCTACTCCTGCTCTTCTTACATCAGCTGAAGCACAATATATTCTGCTCCAACCTTTGACCTTTATCTTGTATGTATCCACCCTGTTTGAAATGTGTTTATTGTAAGCAACATATTGTTGGATTATGGCTTTTAATCCATTCTGCTATTCGTCTCCGTTTTATGGGAGAATTCATTCCATTCACATTCACAGTTATGATTATAATCTCTGTATTTCCCTCCATCCTCTTTCCCACCATTTGTGCTTTTAGCTCTCCCATCCCCCTTCTCCTCCTACTCAGAGAGGGGGAGGTTGAGGTCCCCCACTAGTATAGTTTTGCTGTCAATTTCTTCCTTCAACTCCCCCAACATCTCCTCTAAGAATTTGGATGCTATACCACTTGGAACACACATGTTTAGTAATGATATTGCTTCATTGTCTATGGTGCCTTTTAGCAGGATATAGTATTCACTTTTCACCACCTCCTCCTGCAGTCTTTCCTTCCTTCTTTTAGTCCCCCTCCCTTTTACTCCCCTTTACCCTTATTGCTTCTTCCCTCCCTTGTAGCTTCCCTCCCCTTTCTTCCCCCTTCCCCTCATACTGCCTATAGAGCTAGTTAGGATTATCTACTTAAGTTTATTTTTCCCTCTTTTAAACAAATCAGATGAGAGTACCTCTCAAACAATGTTCATCTC
The DNA here is from genome assembly GCA_028658325.1 of Potorous gilbertii. Classification (NCBI taxonomy): domain Eukaryota; kingdom Metazoa; phylum Chordata; class Mammalia; order Diprotodontia; family Potoroidae; genus Potorous; species Potorous gilbertii. The sequence continues at coordinate 106,908,927 of CM053771.1, forward strand.
CCTCCCCTCTTTCCCTCTACTATAATTTTGTACTTCTTCCTGTGATGTAATTTACCATTTTCTGTTTCCTCCTTTTCACACCTCCTGTTACAATACCTTCTCATACTTAAATCACATTTTTAACATGACATCATTTACTTTATACCCATTCCTTCTATTTATATCCTTTTTATATTTCATAATAACTGCACAATTCTCAAGATTAACAGGTATCATCTTCCCTTATAGGGAAGTAAACAGTTTGCCCTAATTGAGCAACAAGTTTTTTTCCCCCCGTTTACCTTTTTATGATTCTCTTGAGACCTGCATTTGAAGATCAAATTGTCTATTAAGTTCTGGTGTTTTGGTCAGGGAGCTCTGGAAATCCCTTCCTTCTTTGAATGACTTTCTCCTTGCCTGAAATGTTATGCTGAACTTTGCTGGGTAGTTGATCCTTGGTTGTAGTTCCAACTCCTTTGCCTTATGGAATATTGGATTCCAATTCCTTCAATCTTTTAATGTAGAAGCTACAAGATCCTGTGTGATTCTGACGGTAACTCCTTGATATTTGAATTGTTTCTTTCTGGCTGCTGTAGTATTTTCTCCTTCACCTGATAGTTCTGGAATTTGGCAATGTTATTTCTTGGGGTTTTGTGTTTGGGATCTCTTTCGGGAGGTGAATGGTGGATTCTTTCGATGTCTATTTTGTCCTCTGAATCTAGCACTTCTGGGCAGTTTTCCTTGATGATTTCCTGGAAGATATTGTCCAGACTCTTTTTTCCATCATGGCTTTCTGGTTGGCCAACAATTCTTAAATTTTCTCTCCTGGATCTATTTTCCAGGTCAGTTGTTTTTCCAATTAGATATTTTACATTTTCTTCTGTCTTTTAATTCTTTAGATTTTGTTTGACTGATTCTTGCTGTCTTGTTGAGTCATTAGTTTCTAATGGCCAATTCTAATCTTTATCAAATTGTTTTCTTCAGTTAATTTTTGTGTCTCCTTTTCCATCTGTCCAATTTTTCCTTTTAAGGAGCTATTTTCTCCAGTTAATTTTTGTACTTACTTTTCCATTTGACCAATTTTCCCAGTTAGGTTTTGTGTTTCCTTTTTCATTTGACCAATTTTCTCAGTTAGGTTTTGTGTTTCCTTTTCCATTTGACCAACTGTTCCTTTTAGGGAGTTATTTTCTCCAGTTAATTTTTGTACTTTCTTTTCCATTTGTTCAATTTTCCTTTTCAAAGAGATGTTCTCATCAGTGAATTCTTTTTTTATAATTTTAAAATCATTGGCCATTTTTTCTTCTATTTCCTTCTTCAGCTGTTCTAGAAGAGCTGCTTGTGCTTGGGAGCAGTTCATAGTCCCTTCTGAAGTTTCAGATGGAAGTAAAGTCTCAGCACTGACCTCTTTGGTATTTGTGTTTTGGTCCTTATCTCCATAGAAAGACTCTATGGTTTTTTCACTCTTACTTTGCTTTTTTTATTCATGATGTGGATTGTGTGTTGTAGCTTCTGGTTCTTTCAGTTAGAAGCTACAGAACTTTGTGTTGAGCTGACGTATGAAAAAGCTAACAGCACGTTTTTGTTTTGTGTTTCTCTGATCAGCCTTGGGGTTAGCTTGTTAAATGTGGGGGAGGAGTGGTCTGGTCATGGGAGATCTCAGCTGAACTGAGGCAAAGGTAAGCTCAGGGAATGGTGATCCCAGCTGCCCTATTGTCTTCCTGTTTCCCCTGGAGTGCTGAGGCACACCTAGAAGCTAGTGCAAGTGCCCACCCCTCCTGGGGCTCCTCTCCTGGTGCTGAGCTTGCCTGGGTCCCAGTGCAAGTTTTCTCCACCCTGGGTCCTCTGTTCTTTTGGTTTGCCTCTACCACAGTAGGAGGAATCCCCCTTAGCTATTTTCCCTAGCCTTAGGTGTTATGAGACTATTTTCCCCCTCTGCTGTTCTCACTTATCCAGGATTTTTCTGGGGAGATATTTTATGGTTCTTTCACAGTCATCAAGAGGGGAGGAGAGAGCATTTACTGATCACTCTGCCATCCTGGCTCCCAGAAGTTCAAGTAGGTGACTTACTGATGTTTAATCTTCGGGCTGAAAGTCTTGGGAGCTGCTGCGCTGATAGCGGCTCTCACTGGCTCCCCTTGGCTTGTCTCCCACCCTCAAGTGCCGCTGCACAGGTTCCACTGTGGCTCTCAAGTTTCCTGGCCATCAGGCTGCTTCCAGCGTGACGTGCTGCACTGGACGTGCTGCGGAACAGATCCTTTCCCATGGACCTTCCAGTCTGTCTTGGGTTCTGAATCTGCCACAATCTGTCTCCCACTGGATTCCACACCTCCAAAATTTGGTCAGATTCTCCTTTCAGAGGTATCCGAAGGAGTTTGTGCAAGAGCTTAGGTGAGTTGTTGCTTTCCCTCCGCCATCTTGGCTCCACCCCCCAAATCCAAAGTTCTTGAGGGAGACCTTGAGAGTGTCCTTGTATCCGTTCTTCTGACCACCATGTGATCACCTGCCCCATACAAGTACTCCATAAAATAGTCTTTTTGGCAAGCGTATATCTTGCATTCAAACAACATGGCTAGCCCATCGGAGTTGCTCTCTCTGAAGTGTAGTTTGAATGCTTGGCAGTTCAGCTAAAGCAAGAACTTCAGTGTCTGGTACCTTATCCTGCCAAGTGATCTTCAGAATGTTCCTAAGACAGTTCAAATGGAAGTGATTCAGTTTCCTGGTGTGGCGCTGGTAGACTGTCTACATTTCACAGGCATACAACAGTGAGGTCAACACGATGGTTCTATAGACCTTCAGTTTGGTACTCGGTCTAATACCTCTTCTCTCCCAAACTTTTCTTCAGAGCCTCCGCAAAACTGGGCTAGCTTTGGCAATGCATTCATCAACTTCACTGTCAATGTGTACATCCCTGGAAAATATACTACCAAGGTAAGTGAACTTCTCCACAGCATTCAAGACTTCTCTATTTGTTGTAACTGATGGTTCTATGCATAGGTGGTGTGGTGGTGGCAGAGGGAGCACCTGTGTTTTCTTGGTGTTAATTATTAGGCCAAAATTAGCACAGGCAACAGAGAATTGATCCATACTTTATTGCATCTCAGCTTTAGAGGCTGCATTGAGTGCACAATCATTTGCAATCAAGAAATCAAGCACCAGCACTCCCTTCACTTTGGTCTTGGCTTGTAGCCTTTTCAAATTGAAGAACTTACCATCAGTATGGTAGTTGACCTTGATGCCATGTTCATCCTTATTGGAAGCATTTGACAACATGGTTGAAAACATCATGCTAAAAAGCATGAAACCAAACACACAGCCCTGTTTCACTCCATTGGTGACTGGGAAGGCACAAGAGCATTGTCCACCATCTAGAACCCAGGCAAACATGCCATCATGAAACTGACATACAATATTGATGAATTTCTCTGGGCAACCAAATTTTGACATTAATTTTCCATAAGCCCTCACAACTAACAGTGTCAAAGGCCTTAATCAGATCTACATATGTTGTATATAGACCTCTGTTCTGCTCCTGGCATTTCTCCTGGAGTTGTTGGGCAGCAAACACCATATCGACTGTTCCTCAGCCCTTTCTGAAGCCACACTGACTCTCAGGTATATGACCATCTTCCAGGTTGTATGGTACATCACGACTACTAAATGCTGATGGTGTCACATTGATTAGTGATAAAGAAATGATCCTATATCCCCAAGAGATTATAAAAATGGGAAAGGGACCTACATGTACAAAAATATTTATAGCAGCACTCTTTGTGGTAGCCAAGAACTGGAAATCAAGAAGATGCCCATCAATTGGGGAATGGCTTAATAAATTATGGTATATGAATGTAATGGAGTACTATTGCGCCATAAGAAATGATGAACAAGAAGACTTCAGGGAGGCCTGGAAAGACTTATATGATCTGATGCTGAGCGAAAGGAGCAGAACCAG
>CM053771.1:106913354-106960946 GCA_028658325.1 Potorous gilbertii
AGAGAAAGAAATATGGAAGTCATTCACAGAATGTAGCAGATCGTGTTTGTGTGTGTGTGGGTTTTAGTGTATTATGTTTTGATTTGTTATATGAGTTCTTCCACTTATGTCAGTGTGACTACATAACATCACTATAGTGAAAATATGCTCAATAGGAAAGTATATGTCGAACCTATACAGAATTGTATGCTGTCATGGGGAGGGAGGGGGGTAGGGGGGAAAGGTGTGGGGGTATAAAATCTTAATTTTAAGGAAGTGATTGTAGAACATTTATAAATAAATAAAATAAAATAAAAAAAATAAAAAAATAATAAAAAAAGAAATGATCCTAGAGATATGGGCTGAATACTTCCATAGTGTTCTCACTGACCATTTACCCAAGTTGAAGTCAATCCCTCCTTAGCTGAACTTCCAACTAAACAAGAGGTTTTGAAGTCCGTTAGGCTCCTTTCATGTGGCAAAGCACCTGGTGCTGACTCTATTCCAGCTGAGATTTACAAGGCAGGAGGACCATTACTCCTACAAAAGCTAACTGAAATTTTCCAGGTTATATGGCAAGAGGAAGTTATCCCCTAGGTATTCAAGGATGCCTCCATTGTCCATCTCTATAAAGGTAAAGGGAATAGATTGTCCTGTGACAATCACAGGAGGTCTCTCTTTTAGTCATTGCTGGCAAGATTCTTGCTAGAGTCCTCCTTAGTAGGCAAAGAATTAGAAATTGAAGGAATGCCCATCAATTAGGGAATGGCTGAACAAGTTGTAGAATGTGATTGTGATAGAATACTATTATGCTATAAGAAATGATAAGCAGCATGGTTTTAGGAAAATCCTGGGAAAAGTTGCATGAACTGATGCAAATTGAAGTGAGAAGAACCAGGAGAACATTGTACACAGTAGCAGCAGTATTGTAGAATGATCAAATGTGAATGATTTAGCTATTTTCAGCCATACAAAGATCCAAGATAATTCCAAAGAACTTATGATGAAAAATGCTATCCACCTTCAGAGAAAGAACTCTTGGAGTCTGAATAGAGATCAAAGAATATTATTTTTACTGAGGTTTTTTTGTGTTTTCATCTATTTATTTATGTTGGTTTATGTTGTCTTTCACATTATGACTAATATGAAAATATGTTTTGCATGATTATATATCTATAACCTGTATCAAATTGACTGTCTTCTTTATGGCGGGGAGAGGAGTGATGGAGAATGAAAATTTGGAACTCAAAATTTTAAAAAACAAATATTAAATTTTAATTGAATTGAATTTAAAATTAAAAAATTAACATTTTTTTAAAAAATAATATTGAAAAATAAAATATTTAGGCATAAAAAAAGAAATGAGGAAGGGATAGTTTCAGAAAAACATGGGAAGACTTATATGACTAGATGCAGACGTAAGTGAACGGAAATAGAATGGCTAAGACTTAGGGACTCTGACTACTGTAATGTTTAACCAGGATTCCGGATGACTGATGATAAAATATGATTGGACTCAGTGAATGACTCAGCTGGAAAAATATAAATTTCAGGGATGAGGGCATATGAGCAATTTTTCTTTCTTTACAGTTTTTAACAAGGGTTTTCTTTTTCTTTTCCAATTGAGAGTGGGAGATTATGGTAGGAGAGAGAAAGATTTTTTTCTGATTGAGATGCAATGTATGACACACAAAAACATCTTCATGAAATAATAATCATTCTACACTACTGAGATGAAATGAGTAATTTGGTAAAGGTAGGATAATATTACATTTCTCTATATCTTTTTCAGATCTCAAATGCAAATACTGAGTATGCACCTCCTACCTGTTTCTTCATAGCAACCTTCTGAGGAAGGAAGTACAACAGTATCAAATGATTCACTTGAAATAGCAAAGTGCTTGTAATGTACAAAGTAATTCAAGGGTGGAAATAAATGTCTTGCCTTCAAGGAAATGTGACATCAGGAAATCAGAGTCAGAGATTAGCCTAGATTGAACAATTGACTCAGTCTTGGTGTTGGAGTTAAACTCAGATCTCTTGACTCCAGTGTCCAAGGACTCAATTTGCTAGATGATGTTCCCTCAACTAATTGGCATATTTTTACTGGAGTCAGTGAAAAATGGTGATCTAGAGTGATTAATAATAAAAGTTAACGAAAGATAACATTTATATAATAGGCTTACAAAGTACTATACATGTTCTTTTTTCTTTTTTTTTAGGATTTCCATCTCTTTATTCCCTTTCTTTTTTTAAAAATAGTATTTCATTTTTTTCCAATTATATATACATGTTATCTTGCTTGATCCTCACAACTGCCCTCTGAGTTAGGTGCTATTATTATTCCTGTTTTACACAGAGAGAGGCAAAATGATTTGCCTAGGATTGTATAACTAGTGTATATCACACAGACAGGATTTGAACTCTAGTCTTCCTGATTTGAAGTCCGGTGCTCTATACACAGGGCCACCTAGCTACATAACGACTACCATGTAACTCCCCTGGAACCAAATTCAAGCAGATCTCCAATTGTCAAGATTGAAGTGAGCATTCAATAATTCTGTTCATCAAGCAGACTTCTTAAAGCTGACATGTTTTACCCCTTGAAAAGGGCTTTTTCGTGCTAATGATGTTTGTAGAGCTCCAGGAATTGTTTCCTAGGTTGGACAAAGGTATCTTTGCTTAACAGATAATGTTATCCAAAATCCTTTATTCAAAGGAAGTGAATTGTGTGGTAAGCACGCAAAACTGAAATTTGATCAACACCCATAAAGAAACACAACAAACTAATCAGACCCTCTTACCATCCACTGCCTTGAAGCTTTAATGGATTCTTTGTTGTGTTTGATCCTGCAAAAACTCCTGGCTGAACAGCTTTACGCTGCAGTCCTCTAATTTAACATTGAAAATATTGTGTATTGTAGACACATGCTAAAAAACTTTTTAAAAAGTTAATACTTGAATCAGTTTCATATCTATTCATTTCATCACACGTCTTTTGCTTTAAATTTGTAAGTCATGTGACTAAATATTTCCCTTAAATTCTTTGCCAGATTTACCTGGATGAAGGAAACTTTATTAAAATTTATCCTTCTCAGGAATCAATACCTTCCCATCTCCTAAGGTTAGAAAGGAAAGATGGAGAGTCTGGTTCATAGATTAAGGACGATAACCAAATTTGGAGGAAGGAAGAGCTCAGACTTAGTTAAGGTTCTGGCTTTCCCCATCCCCTGAGGGGGTGAGAGCAATGACTTAGCCTCCTGAGGCATTCAGTAATTTCGGAAAAGGACAACTCAATTTCTTTTGGAAGTTGTACCCTACCCTTCAACTGCTGTGTTAGGGAAGACCAATATTGACTTGTGCAATAAATTCTCCTTGCTCTTCCACTGCAGGACTGCTCCCTAGACTTTGGCCCTGAAGAATTTGGCTAGCACCTTTTAACAAATCCGCTGATCCTTATCACACTGTTAGGCAGACAATGGTTCAGCAGAGATGAAACTTGTTTTCCCAGGGGACTTTGTTGAAGGTGGCAGAAATTTAGGAATAGAGCTGAGAGGGGGTTAATACTTAATTCAATTGCATATCATTACCTTTCATTTTAAGGGGCAGCTAGGTGGTGCAGTGGATTACAGTGCCAGGTCTGGAGCCTGGAAGTCCACCTCAGACACTTATAGCTATGTGACCCCAGGCACGTCACTTAACTCTGCCTCAGTTTCCTCATATGTAAAATGATCTGGAGAAGGAAATGGTAAAACACTCCAGGATCTTTGCCAAGAAAACCCCAAATGGGGTCATGAAGAGTGAACTGAACAAGGCAACCTTTCATTTTATTCCTTTCAACACGTGATTTTTGCATTATATGTGTAAGTCATGTGACGGATTGATATAAGAACATGTCATGGGAATCTTTCATTTCCTTTTATTCAGTTTTATTATGACATTCCTCCTGGAAAATGTTGGTTAACTGACTTCTTTTGTTAACCTCTCCTGGCCAAAAAACAATGAACAACAAAAATCCAAATCTGACTCATGAAATCATAATGTTACTTTGAGAGAAGCGATTATTTTTATTTTATATGAATAACCAATTATCAAATTAGGATTGAAGTTTTTCCTTTCTATCTCCTCATTCAGGGACAAGTCCCTGTAGGTCAGTCAGTCAGTCTCTGAAGCTTATTGCTGATAGATGAGATTGCCCTATTGCTCTCTGTAGATGCTCTGTGATCATGGGTGGGACCCTTCCCAAATAGAAGACCTTCCAGACAGAATCTAATCTAGGTGAATTCTTGCCCTTAGGAAGTAAGTCTGTGCCAGTGTAGGATCCTCCTTCCCCTACTGTGGTCTAGAGTAACCCAACTTATGAAAGAGAAAACCAACCAGAGGGGTCTGGGTAGAGATGGAACTGTCCAGATTGCTGGAGACAGTTGAGTCTCAAGGTCAAGTTACATTCTTAGAAGGAGAAGCGAAGACTGTTAGCCCATCTCCTCATTAATATGTCTACTCCCTCATTAATTGTTCACCAATCAGGCTTGATTTTCACCTATCAAGCGCACCTGCTTTTCCAGAGGTATTCAGGCATTCAGGAATCTTTATGATTTTGACTTTAGTTACTGTGAGATACCACTGACCATCAACTTATTATTTGGTAACCTAATAAATTGATTATTAATTACCCAGAAATTCTGTCTTTTGAGCTTTTCATTTGTCTCATTTTGAGGGCTTTCAACATTCCTGAGATGACAAACCAACTGAGAGAAAAGAGAGAATACAGCATCTTTAAAACCTTCCAAATAGATTTTAGGTGTGGAAGAATTTCATTGGCATTGGAATTTTGGCTCTATTTGGAACATGTAAATCCCTTCCTCTCAACTATCCCACTGTGACTTCTTTAAACCACAGCCTTGTGGTTCTGTAAAGGTAGAATTTTGCAAACTCATTGTTTAAATTTATAACTTAGTCTGTTTACTAATTTAGTCTAACTTATTTTTGTTGAACCTTAATTGAAGAAACAATGAGAAGATGAATCTGTTTGACTAGGCCTCAGAGGCATTATGTATTGTTATATGTCAAAAAATTATTTCTCTGTCTTTCTAACATAATATTCCCTATAAAGTCTTGTCAGAAATGCCAATCTTTGTTCTGGATTATCTTCCTACCCCCTGAAACTGTGCTAAAGTATGCATAATAAAACGTAGGTTTTTACCTCTAATTTCCCTTTTGTGTTCGATTTATTTCAGCAGCAGTAACCTACCATACAAACTCAAAGAGGAATTATTTCTTTCATAATAGAAGTAAACTAGTAGGGTCTCAGTACTGAAAATTTCAATAGATAATTACCCTCAACAATTCTATGAACCTTAAATTAATTGAAGCCACATCAAGAATGCTCCAGGTTACACGTACATTTATTCTCTTGACTAAGTTAGTAATTCTGCTTTCTTAAGTAAATTACTTGAATGTAATTAAAAACATATCCAGTAAATTTTCTAGTATGTTAAATAAGTCTTTATTAAGTACAGGTTTGAAATATTAATAATATTATCTAAGAAAGTCAAATTTTCTTTTAACTCATCTTTTCATCATGAATGCTTAAAAGTTCTCTATTTTATTGAAGTTCTATTATTTCCCCTGAAGGATTGCACTCAGTTTTACTGGGTAGGTGACTCTTGGTTGTAATCCTGATTCCTTTGCCTTCTGGAATATCATCTTCTAACCCCTCTGATCCTTTGATGCACAGGCTGCTGCTAAATATTATGTTATCCTGACTGTGGTTTCACAATATTTCAATTGTTTCTTTCTGGCTGCTTGCAATATCCTCTCCTTGACCTAGGAACTTTGGAATTTTGCTGTATATGATATATATTATTCCTGAAAGTTTTCATTTTGGGATCTCTTTTGGGAAGTGAATGGTGAATTCTTCAATTTCTATTATCAGGGCAGTTTTCCATGATAATTTCTTGAAAGATGATGTCTAGACTTTTTTTTTTTTTTATCATGTCTTTCAGGCAGTCCAATACATTTTTAAATTATCTCTCCTGGATCTATTTTTCAGATCAGTTATTTTTCCAGTGAGATATTTCACATTGTCTTCTATATTTTCAGGCTTTTGGTTTTGGCTTATTGTTTCTTGATTTCTTGTAAAGTCATTAGCTCCCATTCACTCAATTCTAAATTTTATGACATTTTTTCTTTAGTGAGCTTTTAGATCTTCTTTTCCATTATTCCAATTCTACTTTTTAAAGAATTGTTTTCTTCAGTTAATTTTTGTGTCTTTTTCTACTTGGCCAGTTCTGCTTTTCAAGACATTCTTCTCCTTTTTATACCTCTTTTACCATTTGGCTTATTCAATCTCTTAAGTGTTATTTTCTTCAGCATTTTTGGGGGTTTCCTTTAGCAAGCTGTTGGCTCTTTTTTTCTTGATTTTCTAGCATCACTTTCATTTTTCTTCCCAATTTTCCTTCTACCTCTCTTACTTGATTTTCAAAATCCTTTTTGAGCTCTTCCATGGACTGAGATTCATATTTTTTTGGAGGTTTTGGAAGGAGAAGCTTTGACTTTGTTATTTTCTGAGTATATATTTTGATATTCCTTGTTACCAAACAAACTCTATGGTCAGATTTTTTTTCTATCTGCTCATTTTCCCAGTCTATTTCTTGACTTTAGCTCTTTGTTAAAGTGGGGCTCTGCTCCCAGGATGGAGGCTACATGGTCTCAAACTTCAGGAGTTTTGTACAATTCTTTTCAGAGATACTTCTCAGGACCTGTAAGTTTTCAGTTCTTCCAAGGTGGTATGATCTAAGGAGAGGTGCTTTTATTATTCTCCTGGCCTGTGCTCTGGGCTGTGAGTGACCACAAGCACTCTTTTCTGCTCTAGAAGAGGTTTTCTGCCCCATTCCACTGCAGTCACAAGTTCTGCTGTGCTAGTGCTTCTCCTTGCCCTGGGCCTGCCACCCAGGACTGTGACCCAGATCTGAGTATGGGCAAAGCAATAAAATCCCGCCCCCAGTGGCACCAAAGAAACCCCTGTACTCTCCCTTTGATCAGTTGTTCAAACCCTTTACTTCCTGTGGGTTGAGAGCTCAAGAAGCAGCTGCTGTAGCTGCTGATTTAGTGGCTCCCAAGGTCTGCTTCTGGTTTGCTGGGGTGGGGTATGTGCTCGTGCAGCCTATGTTGGACTGTTCTCTACTCTCACCCATGTCTGACAGACTTTCCTGCTGGCCTTCTAAGTTATCTTGCCTGGAAAATTATTTTACCTCATCCTTTTATGGGTTCTGCCACTTTAGGAATTGTTTTATGGAATTATTTTAAGATCTTTGGAGGAGTTTTGGGAAAAACTCCTCACTCAGGTGAGTTGGCTGCCTTTTCTCTGATATCTTGGTCTCCATTCATCTTTTAAAACAATTAATTTGAATCTTAGTGTCTTCCATTTTTCCTTCTCTTTCAACCAAATTAAGGCACTCATTGGGCACACAAGGAAAATTTGTTAGGCAGTTGATCACTGGAATTTATTTGAAATACTGATTTATGTATTGTCTTCCAAATCAAATAAACAAGCTTTTATTAAATACCTACTATTTGCTGGTCACTGTGCTAAGTCCTGGGGATAAAAAAAAAAAATTAAAAACAGTTCAGCTCAAGGAGTTCACAATCTACTTGAGAAGACAACATGCAAATAATTATGTGCAAATAAGACCAAGATAAATTGGAGATAAGCTCAGAGAGAAGGAATTAGAATGAAGAATGACTGGGAAATGTTTCTAGCAGAAAGTTAGATTTTAGCTGAAACCCAAATGAGGCAAGAAAGCTTAAAGATGGAGATGAGCTTGAGAATCTTAGGTATGGAGGACAATCAATAAAAATGCCCTTAGTGTCTATATCTACATATAAATAATTAATTGTAGCCCTCTTGGCAATGGGGGGAAGAAAGGGGAGAAAAGAACAAAGTAAAAAGTACACAGCAGAGACCAAAAGACAACTAACAAGGAAGCAAAGAAAAGATGGACAGCTCTCAACACAACATGTAGTATTTATTACATAGGCTATCTTGAAATGGAAATTTATTACTTTATGTTTTGAATCCTCTCATGTTCTGCTATGTACATGCCATTCTTTTCTTATTTTGTATTGAGTTTTAATATTTAAGTTTATAGTATATTTCTTTTTCTTTTCTTATTGTTTATTTAAGTGTTAGTAGTTAAGTCTAAAATTTAAAAAAGATTAAAAAATGCCCATAGTGACCAGAGGTGGGTTTTAGAGAAGTTCTGTAGGCAGTGAGTTAGTGGGGGTAAGCAAGTGCTGGGATAGTTGACTTCACCATGTCAAAATTACTGAAGGAGAAAAGTTATTCGTCCTTCTAGCAGGAAAAGTATTGAGTATATTTCAATCAAGAAGCTCACAAACAAGAGAAGAAAAGCTGAAGAATGAAAAGGCTTTATGTCTAAACATTTTAGGTGAGAAACTGCAGTGGCTTCAAAGTCACCTTGATCCTAACAAAAGAGAGTATACAATGAAAGATGCTTATGAACTGATTGAGTTATTTACTCTCAACACTGTACTGAAACACATTCAGTTACAGAACAGCATCAAAGACAGACAGGGAAGAAAACACTTTAAAAAAAAAACAGCCATCAAATAGAGGATGGAATGTGAGGGAAACTGATACATGGAGATCCTGCCACTGTGAATGCAAAATGTCTGGGAACTCTTAGGGAATGGGGTGGTGATCTGAAGAAACTGCCAAATATTAAGATGAGAAAATTTTATGCTTAAGATAAAGTTTCTGATAAGGAGAAGAAGAAAGGTAATGATCCTACAGAGGAGAATTTGGAGAGAATAGACATCAGTGATGAAACAAGTGACTGTGACGAAGGAATACCTGAGGTAGCCTCGTTCCAATTGATTTGACTGAAGAAATAATTACACTGTCGTACTCTCAAGCATTGTTAGTAAATAATTCTGCTCATACAGATTTGCAGAATCTTTCTTCAGTTGTGGTTTGTAAAATAATATTTGCTGTGCAGTTTTAAAAGGATATATTAACAAGTCATATCTGAAGAATGCTTAATGTTTTAATGTAAGCTACCCCCCTCCCCCCCCCCAAAAGAAATGCATATTAGAGATCCTTTTACTTGAGTCTCTCAGGATGAGGAAAAAGGAATTGATATATTAATTGAACTATTTATTCATTCATTTTATTTACTATTATTTTTATCAGAATAGGAAAGGACCTCCAGGTTCTTCTAGCTCATACTGATGGGGTTCAGACCCTGGGAGCCTCCTTGAGCTCCCCTTGAATCTTCCCACTTAATCTGGCCTTGTTTACTCAAATCTAATCTTCCCATTTGTTCTGGCAGTCTCAGGAAGCCCAAGGGCTTTTCATTATCATTCTGCTCAGGTCCTGTTGCACCCCCCCACCCTTGATCCCATCAAAACCCCATTCTCCTGGCTGCTGACCACTCCCATCAAGATCTGTATTCATTCCCACACTGCCCCAATCAAGATCCCTGGATTGTCCCACCTGCTTCCCACCCAAACCCTCCATTGTCTAGTATCTCCTGATAGCCTCGAGCTGTTTCCAGCCTTTGACCCTCCTTGGATTTCCTCCTTGGACTTCTCCTCAAGACCCTTCCTAAACCCTTCCTCCCCTCACCCTGGACTACCAGACCACCCTCCCAGATCCTTCCGATAGTCTTTTCTGTATTTAATTCTATCTCCCCTCCTGGAAAGCCCTTAGATGCAATCCAGCTCTTACTCTGCCCAGCTGAGATTCTATCAGGCCCGTTTTGCAATACAAGCATTACAAATTCTTAGGCTCCTTAAGAGCCAACCCAATTTGACGAATCTTTAATAAACTTTGTTTTCTTTGACTTTAAGGCTTAAGTCAAATTCATTCGAGCACAACCCGGACTGTCAGTATTTTGGGGTTCTCGGCACCCCTAAACCTCATCAATACCTTACTATGAAGGAAATTCTTCTATGACATACCCTTCAAGTGGTCCCTGAGTATGTGCTCCAAGATGTCCAGTGAGGGTGAACCAATTTTTTCCAGAGTCAGCCTGGTTCACTTGAGCTTAGCTCTTGTTAGGAGAGTAAGACAGTACAGCTCTTAGTCAAGTGGCAAGAGTTTATGGTAACTCTTTAGCAAAGGCAGGTGAAGGCTTTGAAGGAACTTACAAGTTAGTGAGCTTGGTGCTGGGGCTTATATGAATTTGACTAGTTTGGAAAATGTTATCAAGTTTTCAAGTCAGGTACAGAATACTTCTTCCCACTCTCAAGCCCTCCTCTCCCATTACACACCTCTTCTGCCCCCAGAAAATGAGTCAAAGGAAACTACCAGTAGTGGAAACAAGCTGGGTCAAGTTAAAATAAGTAACAGATAATTTTCCATTCCAAGTTCATCTGTAGAGTTTGATTCATTAGGATAAAGCATGTGCTAAAGAGGCCAAGATGGAAAGTGTAATTTCTATTGAAAAAACCAGTATTGTTGCACAGAAGACAAAACAAGTCTGTTCCAAAGGCACCTATATATAGTGGCCATGATGGTGTGCTGTTAGTAACCTAGCAGGCATGCTAATGTGCTCTGGAGGGCTCAGTGCAAGTCAGCCCCATTGATTACAAATTAGCTCTTGGGTCAGTGGTGCAGTCTGGCTGTAGAGAGAATACACTCATCCTCCTTAGCCTGAGAGTTTCTAATTCTCAGCCCCAGAAGGCCTTTGTTTACCTGGCAATCCTCCCCAAACCACTCAGATCCATAGCCTGCAGTTGTGTTCGACATTTCCCAGAAAAGGAACCCCCATCTTTTCCCTTTGCCTTCGCAACCTGCTCCCTACCCCAAGTTCATTCATTCAGTCTCTGGGGCTGCAGCTCTCAGGTTCTCAGCCTACCCTCTCCTTGACCCTCAGTCTGCTAGGCTCACTTTATGCTTGGGACCAAGATAACTTCTGCCTGTCAGTGCATGAATCGTCTGGGAGGTCCTAGGCTTAAAGCAGGCTGCTGATTGAGGATTGCAGGGAGACCGAGTCCGTTCTGCCTCAGTTTCCTGCACAGTGAGAGGCAAAGGCGAAGGAGGGGCTGGCGCTCTGCCTCCCCCACCCTTAGGCAGGTGAGCTTGCCAGGGCAGGACCTGCTGCGAGGACCCTGGCTTGCTGCGGTGCAGAGCTAGGAGCTGCTCCTGCGTGCAGGGTCCGGGAGATGACGTTTTAAATGAATCTTGTCTTTTTGGTCTGTTCTGAATGCAGATTGTCTGAGAGGACTCTTTTAGCTGCATCCCTACAATGTGAGTAAGATGGCTCAACTTTTTCACCCTCTTTCCCAGATTGAGTTCATTGCCTTGGTGATTTGTTCTACGAACCTCTCATTACTGAACTTGTCGTAATTACATCATTGTTATTGTGTGTAAAGGAAGGGGTTAGTGTATCTTTTTTAATATTGCTACACTTTGTTTCATTGAACCTCTAGTGACTTTAGCACGTCCTATCAAGTCTCCATTTAGGTCTGTAGGTTTGCTTGTGTTCCCGGTATTAATAATTTTTGTCTGTTATTGTATAAGAAGGATGGATTTCATATTTATTTTGAACTCTCTTCCCTTGTTTTTTGTTAAGGGACCATAAGGTGCCTCTGATGTCTGTGCTTTAATATTCTTATTCAGAAGATATAGTCAAGTCTTTCAAACCCAACATTTCCCACACTCAGCTGGGTTCTCTTTCCTTTTATTCTCTCTTTTTTAGGTTTAATGTGCTTTGAGAGAGGATGTTTAGATTCTACTACACTAGTGGTTCTACAGTTTGGGTAATGGGTTTACACAGTTCAGTTTCCCTATATCAGTTTAGATACTATGCATTGTTCATGTTGCTTTTAAGCAAAATTCAGTGTACTTGTTTCTCCATCTACAATTATTCTTTGTCCAAAAGCATGTTACTTTTTGGAAGGTTAGATGGGGAATCTCACCTTATTTGTACAATATTTTTTCCAGGTCTCTGGCTTTCAATTTAAATGTCTTCATTTTTCAGATATTTCTTCTATGTCTCAGTGGTTAGATTTTTTTCTTCTCTATTCTGGAACTAATTTTTATTAAATTGTTTAATTCATCAGCCTTTAAGTTTATAATTATTTGGCTGGTATTTGTCTACATTCCTCTCAATGGTATGGATGTCTATCCCATCTATGTTGTTAATGTATTTTTGCATAATGGGAAGATGTTTCCCATCCATTAATGGGCCCATGTAACCTGCTTGAGTCACATGGAAGCCTAGGTCACATGAGTTTGTGGTGGGAAGAGCTTGACAAATGGGTAGAGCAGGAAGGATGGAACAGAGCTTGAGAGGAAGTTGGACACAGAAGGTAGAGCTGAGGGAGAGAAAGGAAGCAGGCAGGGAGGTGTGAATGTTCCTTTGTGGGAAGACCCTAGCAGGGGAAAGGCTTGGGGATGGTGATGCCACCTGCATTGTTATTGTTTATAGATTTCTTTGTTATTATGATGGATTTGGCTTTCTGGTGTTGGGATTCAGCTTTATGGTGTTTAAATAAATGTTTTGGTTCTGTCCTCCATGTGATTCAGAACTGTACTGGCATATTCATAACTGCTGTAGGTGCTGTGAATATCATGTTGGTCCTACACCATCTCTCACTGGAATACTGTAATTCATTTTGATTCCAGTATTATTTAGATGCTAATTTGTCCCTAGAGATCCTTCTCCCATGCTGCCTCCTTTGTTTTTTCCCCCTTTACTTAACTCCTTCTCCAATATTTTTGAACTTTCCCTTTCTCCAATCCACCTTAAAAAAAAAAAAACAACCAAAACTCTGTGGCCTTGCCCTCTTCCAAGTTTTTCTTCATGTTTTTGTCTTCTCTTCTAGTTTCTGTTGAATTTATTCTTCATTTCATGGACTATATACCTTTAGGTGGCATAAGAGGGCTAGGTTGTTAGGCCTGGAGTCAGAAAGAGGAGTCCAAATATGATCTCAGACATTTGCTAGCTATGAGGACCTTGGGTGACTCATTTAAACTGTTGGGATCAGTTTCCTCAATTGTAAAAATGGAGATAATGACAACTTTTTCCCAGGATTGCTGTAAGGATCAAATGAGCTATTTTTAAAGAGCTTGCTTAGCACAGTACCTGGCATGTAGGTGCTTATACTTCTTTCTTTCCTTCCTTGCTGTTTCTGTATTCCTGGAATCTTACATGAACTGGCATCAGTGCTGAGCTACCTCATTTCTCTCCTTTTTAGGTTATCGCATTTATCATTTTTCTGCTGTGTCTCACTCTTAGAAATATACATTGATGAAGGTTGTCATGTCCAATGGAAGCAATGTCTTAGAGCGAAAGTCCCACTGTCCTAAGAGGGTGTGAGCACTCACCTAATGCTTATGCCCTAGCTGACAGAAATGCCTCCATGGATGACCACTAATTGGACCCATTTCTACACTGAGAAGTTCTTTTGTACCCACTATTGGCTGAGTCAGCTATGTTGAGGTTTAGGAAAGGCAGGTTAGCAGTCTATTGGTTTAGCACACTTCCTCTAATGCAGGTTGGTCAGGCTAAGAAATATTATTCGTGTCCTTGGGGATAAGAAGAGTAGAAGTCCATACCTGCTGATTGGCAGCTCTTACCACTCCCACCCTGATCCAACTCAGTCTCCATGATTCCCCCCACCAACCACCAGATATAAGGGTGGAGACCCAGGAGATCTGGGCTCTACATCTGGGTACAAGCCTGCTATGCACCCAAATTACTATGATCATTGTGTGCCTATGGGTCTACAGAGTAAGGATACCACCACCCCAATCCACATGCCAGTGAGTAATTAATAACCTTTAAGTGCTTATGTGCCCTACAGCTCCCTCACAGAGGCTCAGCCTGTTCTCTGTCTGATTCCTGGCCCCTACTAAGGATAGATTATCCTATCTCTTCTTGTCTCCACACCACCTTAAAGTCCTTGCTGTCCTTGGGAATTTACTTGTCCCCTTCTCCTGGGGGAAGGTACTAGCTACTTATTGAATCTGAATTTTCTCCAAACTGTAAGGCTAAGATCCTCCTCCAATGTTTGATTTTGAGAGAGATATCATACAATACATTTAGTATGTCACTAAAATGTTTTAATTAAACTGTAACATTTAAAAAGTCATAACATAATTTTCCTTCTGTCCCCTTACACCCATTAATTAAATTTTGGTTCACTACCTTAAAAGTCAGTGGGATGAGAGGATAGTGTGTAGTTATCTGGTCATGGGAGGGAATTTTGGGGCAAGGAAGCTGTTTGAAGAGATGTTCATGCATGTCTTTAAGAATATGTATGCAGGCTTATGTTGTTTTTTGGTTACTGGAGAACAGCTCATGTCTTAGAGTTCATCTGGCTTCTCTATGGGACTGGCCCAGCTTGAGGCTTCTTGACCATGGTCCTCCTGGTCTCTGTGCTACCCAGCCCACTTTCCCTGGGGTGCCCTGTTGCATCTGGGTGTTTTTCTACATTCTAGCTGTTTCTCAACTGTAGCTATCTTGAGGACCACTCCTATACAACACCCACCTGGGATCCTATGGTTTCTGCTTATTTGCCAGGTCTTTGAGACAGCCACACCATCCACTGGAACAGTTATGGTTCAAAAGTCATGAGGAGGGAGGGGAGCTGAAAGAAGAGAGGGAAGACAGAGGGAGGCAGTAGTCAAAAATTAAAACTCTATTGTGGAGGGGAAGGGAGAAGGGAAAACTAAAAGAATAAACAAGGGGAAAGGGGATGGAGGGAAAGACACAGATAGCACTCATAACTGTGAATGTGAATAGGATGAACCCTCCCGTAAAACAGAGACACATAGCAGAATGGATTAAAAAGCATAATTCAACAATATGTTGTTTACAAGAAAAACATTTGAAATGGGTGCAAACACACAGGGTAAAGGTAAAAGGATGGAGCAAAATATTTTGTGCTTCAGTTGATGTAAAAAAAAGAAGAGATAGCAATCCTAATCTCAGACAAAGCAAAAGCAGAAATAGATCTAATCAAAAGAGATAATGAAGGAAACTATATCCTGCCAAAAGGCACCATGAACAATGAAACAATTTCATTACTGAATATATACACTCCAAGTCATATAGCATCCAGATTCTTAGAGGAGAAGTTAAGGGAGTTACAGGAAGAAACAGACAGCAAAACTATACTAGTGGGGGACCTCAACCTCCCACTCTCTGAACTTGATAAATCTAACCTCAGAATAAACAAGGAAGAAGTAAAGGAGATGAATAAAACTCTGGATAAGGTAGATATGATAGATCTCTGGAGAAAACTGAATGGGGATAGAAAGGAATATACCTTTTTCTCAGTGGTACATGGAACATTTACAAAAATTGACCATGTACTAGGGACATAAAAATCTCACAATCCAGTGTAGAAAGGCAGAGATAGTCAATTCATTCTTCACAGATCATAATGCAATAAAAATTATATGTAATCAAAGACCATAGAAATGTAAACCAAAAACTAATTGGAAACTAAACAATCTAATCCTAAAGAATGTGTGAGTTAAACAACAAATTATAGAAACAACATCTTCATTCAATAATGGGTCAACCTACCAAATTTTATGGGATACTACAAAGGCAGTTCATAGGGGGAGTTTCATATCTTTGAATGCCTACATGAATAAAATAGAGAAAGAAGAGATCAATGAATTGGGCATGCAGCTGAAAAAGCTAGAAAAAGAACAAATTGAAAATCCCCAAGTAAATACCAAATTAGAAATACTGAAAGCCAAAGGAGAGATTAGTAAAATTGAAATTAAGAAAACTATTAAACTAATAAAAAAACCTAAGAGATGGTTTTATGAAAAAATAGCAATATAATTGATAAACCTTTGGTCAATTTGATTAAAAGAAAGAAAGAAGAAAACCAAATTATCAATATCAAAAATGATAAGGATGAACTAACTTCCAATGAGGAAGAAATTAAAACAATAATTAGAAATTATTTTGCCCAATTGTGTGCCCATAAATTCAACAATTTAAATGAAATAGATGATTATTTAAAAAAATGTAAATTCCCAAATTAACAGAAGAGAAAGTTGAGTACTTAAATAACCCTATCTCAGAAAAGGAATTTGAACAAGTCATCAATGAACTCCTCAGGAAAAAATCTCCAGGGCCGGATGAGTTTACAAGTGAATTTTCTCAAACATTTAAAAAGCAGTTAATTCCAGGACTATATAGACTATCTGGTAAAATTGCTGAAGAGTGAGTCCTACCAAATTCTTTTTACGATACAAATATGGAACCAGGAAAAACAAAAACAGAAAAAAGTTATAGACCAATTTCTCTAATGAATATAGATGCAAAAATATCTTATTTAAGATATTAGCAAAAAGACTACAGCAATTTATCACAAGAATGATACATCAGATAGGATTTACATCAGGAATGCAAGCCTGGTTCAATATTAGAAAAACTATTAACATTATTGATCATATCAACAACAAGACTAACAGAAACCACATGATTATCTGAATAGATGCAGAAAAAGGTTTTGACAAAGTACAATACCCATTCCTATTGAAAACACTAGAAAGCATAGGAATAAATGGAATTTTCCATAAAATAATGAGCAGTATCTACCTAAAATCATCAACAAACATTATATGCAATGGGGACAAGCTAGATGCATTTCCAATAAGATCAGGGGTGAAACAATGATGTCTATGATCACCACTGTTATTCAATATGACATTAGAAATTCTAGCTGTAGCTGTAAGACAAGAAAAAGAAAATGAAGAATTAGAATAGGCAAAGAAGAAACTAAGTTATCACTCTTTGGAGATGATATACTTAGAGAATTCCTGAGAATCAAGTAAAAAACTGCCTGAAATAAAAAACAACTTTGGCAAAGTTGCAGGTTACAAAATAAATCCACATAAATCATCTGCATTTCTATATATTACTAACAAAGCCCAACAGCAAGAGATAGAAAGAGAAATCCCATTTAAAGCTATGGTAGATACTATAAAATATCTGGGAGTCTACCTGCCAAAACAAACCCAGGGACTATATGAACACAATTACAAAACACTTTTCACACAAATAAAGTCAGATCTAAGTTAAGTGGAAAAAAAACATCAGTTGCTTGTGGCTAGGCTGAGCTAAAACAATAAAAAATGACAATTCTACCTAAATTAATTTAGTTATTCAGTTCCATACCAATCAAACTATCAGATTATTTTCTAGAGTTAGAAAAAATAATATCAAAATTCATCTGGGAGAATAAAAAGTCCAAAATATCAAGGGAACTAATGAAAAGAAATGCTAGGGAAGTTGGCCTAGCCCTACCAGATTTCTAATTGTATTACAAAGAAGCAGTTATCAAAACCACTTGCTATTGGCTAAGAAACAGAAGAGTAGACCAGTGGAATAGGCTAGGTATTCAAGACACAATAGTTAATGAGTATAACAATTTACTCTTTGATAAACCCAAGGACCCCAGCTTCTGGGATAAGACCTGTTTGACAAAAATTGCTGGGAAAACTGGATAAAAACTGTGGCAGAAACTGGGCATAGATCAATGCCTGACACTGTACACAAGAATAAAATCCAAATGGATACATGATCTTGGTATAAAGATTGATACTATAAACAAATTAGGGGAGCGATGAATAGTGTATTTGTCAGATTTATGGAGAATGGAGAAATTTATGACCCAACAAGAGACAGAGAACATTATGAAGTACAAAATGGATAATTTTGATTACATTAAATTGAAAAGTTTTTGCACAAACAAATCCAATGCAACCAAGATTAGGAAGGAAGCAGAAAACTGGGAAAGAATTTTTGTAACTAGTGCCTGTGATAAAGGCCTAATTTCTAAAATATATAGGGAACTGAGTCAAATGTACAAGAATACAAGTCATTCCCCAACTGATAAATAGTCAAAGGATATGAACAAGGAATTTTCAGAGGAAGAAATTAAAGCTATCTATAATCATATGAAAAAATGCTTTAAATCATCATTGATTAGAGAGATGCAAATCAAAACAACTCTGGGGTACCACATTGCAGCTATCAGATTGGCAAACATGGCAAAACAGGAAGATGATAAATGTTCAAGAAGATATGGGAGAGTTGGAACACTACTTCATTATTGGTGGAGCTGTGAGCTGGTCCAACCATTCTGGAAAGCAATTTGGAACTATGCCCAAAGAGCTACAAAAATGTGCATACCCTTTGACCCAGTAATATTGCTTCTGGGACTATCCCAAAGAGATCATAGAAATGAGAAAGGGTCCCACATGTACAAAAATATTTTTAGCAGCTCTCTTTGTGGTGGCCCAAAACTGGAAATCAAGGGGATGCCCATCAATTGGGGAATGGCTGAACAAGTTGTGGTATATGAATGTAATGGAATACTATTGTGCTATGAGAAACAATGAACAGGAAGACTTCAGAGAAACCTAGAAAGACTTACATGAACTGATACTGAAAGGAGCAGAATCTTGTATATAGCAACAGCCACAGTGTGCAAGGAATTTTTCTGGTAGACTTAGTACTTCCTTGAAATGCATGCGCTTAAAAAATTTCCAATGGACTCGAAGCAAAATGCCTTCCACATCCAGAGAAAGATCTATGGAATTGGATTGCAGATAGAAACAACCATTTTCTTTTGTATTATGTTTTGTTTTCTTTTGTTTTATGGTTTATCCCATTCATTTTAATTCTTCTATGCAACATGCATTTAATAGGAATGTACATGTAGAATCTATATAAGATTGTACATTGTCTCAGGGAGGGAGTGAGGAGGGAGTGGGGAATGAAGGGGAGAGATATCTGGAAGTGATTGTTGAGCACTGAAAACAAAATAATTCAATTAAACAAAAAAACCCCCAAACAAAAACAAAACAAAAGCAAAAACTGTGTCTCCCTTTCTTTGGAGAACCTCCAACCCCCAGCCCACTCTGGGAGCCTTTTTCAGGCTCCTTCTGTCTCTGTGCTATAGTCCTTAGCTAAGGTGCTAGATTCTGGGCCAAATACTGTCTTTTATTCCCCTATTTCATGACAGTACCCTGATCAGTAAGTCTCCATCTGGTTGAGTTAGAGAGATCTCCAGCTGTTGATAGCAGCCATTCTCTTCCCACCCTTTCTGTTTCTCTGCCTTCTATCTCTGTTATCTCGCAAGGAGGAGGGAGAAGTTATTGCCTGTCACCTTACATAGGGCAATCACAAATATTTCTGATGTCTCTCATTACTGCCATGAAAAATATCAAAAATTAACCTATACCTTATTGACAATTATACTGTACTTACAAGTATACTTCCCATAGTCACATGAAACTGGTATGTTGTAAACATAACCAGATCCCAGAAATAGTCTACCTCTTGTAAAATCCAGGATAAAGATTTGGAGGAAATCACAAGCTCCTTCCAAATTATCAGGTGTGGACTTGTTGCTTTCACATTCTGATCCTGTACCTATGTATAGTGTAACCTCTGTAAGTAGCTTCACTGTTCCCCATGAGTTTCCTCTGCTGGAGTCACAGGCAGGAAAGGCTCACTCTAAGTTCCACTCTTTCTCCACTGTCTATACCCAGGTCTCCTTGGAACTGTAGTAATTTGAATTCTTTGACCCTGCAGTAGGTGGAAGCACTTAAAATCTTCATGGGAAGCATTATCTTCCTCAGTTAATAATCTAAACAGGTAAACTGGCTCTTTGCCTAACAGTCTAATTTGCTATTTTCTCCTTTCATTTTGCTTACTGAGAAATTGACTAACTTCTGCATGGGTAATTGATTTTTTTTTCTATGGCTTACATTCGTGAGTACCTAATATTTTCTGGAAGCCAGATGACACAGTGGATAGATCACCAGTCCTGGAGTCAGGAAGACCTGCATTCAAATCTGGCCTCAGACACTTAATAGCTGTGCAACCCTGGGCAAGTCATTTCACTCTGTTTCCCTTAGTTTCCTCATCTATAAAGTGAGGTGAAGAAAATGGCAACTGGTAAATTACTCCAGTATCTTTGCCAAAAAAAAAAACCCCAAACAAAAAAACCCTAGAGTCACAAAGAGTCAGACATGACTGAAAAAACTGAATAAAAAATAGACTTACTAGAAACAAAACTAGCCCATTTCTTAAGTCTTTCTATAATTAAATATTAAGATACTTTCCAGTGGTCTTCTCCCTTATATTCCTCACACAAAGTTTCTTAGAATTCTCTGTCCTGAATGGTTGTAGCAATGAACCTAAGAGTTACCCTTTTTGTTATCATGTATGAGATCTGTTCCACAGTATAATGGTCATATTCTTATTTCCCAACTTCCACTTCAGTGATTCTCTTTTATAATTGCTTGAAATGTGATCATGGTTTTCAGTTTGTCTAAAAATTGTTAAATTATCTCTCCTCCATCTATTTTCTAGGCAACTCGTTTTTTCTCATGCTTCACATTTTCCTTTTCATTCTTTTGACTTTGTTTTAATGCTTTTTGATATCTCATATAGTCATTAGCTTATGTTTGTCCAGTTCTAATTTTAACACAATTATGTTCTTCAGTGAACTTCTGTACCTCTTTTGATATTTGTCCAAGTCTACTTTTTATGGAGTTATTTTCATCAGAGGAGTTTTATACAACTTTGGTCAATTCTGTTTAAGGTGGTGTGTGTATGTGCGTGTGTTTGTGTGTGTGTGTGCATGCGCACGCATGCCTCTTTTGTCACAATTTTTCATAATTTTATCACAGTGCTCTCATTTCTTTTCCAAATATTTCCTTTATCATTCTTATTTGATTTTCAAAAAATCGCTGTTTAACCCTTCCAGAAATTCTTGTTGGAGTTGTATGAAATTTACATCTTTTTTTCTTGAGATTTTGCTTGCACCTATTTTGACATAGTTCTCTTTTGAGTTTGTGTCTTGATCTTCTCTATCACCGTAGTAGATTATGCTCAGATCCTTTTTTGTTGTTTGCTCATTTTTTTCTAGCTTATTTCTTGAATTTGAACTTTATGTTAAAGTTGGCCTTTCTTCTCATGATGGAGGTGAGCACTATCCCAAGCTTCACAATTTTTCCTGCTGCTATTTTCAGAGTAGGGTTTTAGGGGTTTGGAAGTTTGGTTTTTCCGAGGAGATGTGATCTGGGGAGAGGTGTGATTACTGTTCTGGTCTGCATCCAGTCCTTACCCAGGAAGAGCCATTGATCCTTCCCAGGCTCAAGTTCTATACTATACCTCCTTAGGGGCTCCTTGGAACCAAAAGAACTCCTCTCCTCTCCAGAACTGTGACCTTGAAGTGGGTACAGGTCATTGAATTGCCAAACAGCACCCAGTCTTGTAACTAGTGCTAGCACAGGGATCCTTTACAATCTCTTTTTTGACCAGTTGCTTGATCCTCATACGGTCTATGGCTTTGGAGCTTTCAATTTTGCTTCTGTTGCTGTTATCAATGCCAAGACCCAACTGTTGTCATCATACGGGCACCAGGCCAACCTTCACAACTCTGTGTCATAAATCTCTCCTTCCAGCCATTTAAGTTGTCTTGGTGTAGAAAAAAGTCTCACCTTGACTTTGTACTGAGTCTGCCATTCCAAAATTCAATTTGAGGTATTATTTTAAAGTTGTTGGGAGGAGAGTATTGGGAGAGCTCAGATGTAGTGCTTCCTCTGCCATCTTGGCTCTCAGCCCCCCCAGTTGGTCTTTCAATATCCTCTCTGGGGAATGAAACAGGAGATCCTTAGAGCTATGCCAAGGATTGATGGCACTTGTCCATCCATTTCCTCAGCCATTTATCTGTATACAAACCACCAATACAAGAAGGATGGTTTCAGTGCAACAAAATGCACATTTTCATAATGCCAGCAGTAGGATCTACAGGATGTGGAGGGAATCTTACCCTTGACCTAATAGCTTCATTTCCCCAGAGTTAGTCCTATGGCCATAAGCTTCTGCTCAACTAATTTTGCATTTGCCTTTCAAATTCACCCTACATGCATGTCATCTATTCTACATTTAAGTTTTTTTGTTGTTTTTGGTTAAGGTGGGTGTTTTTATTTGAACTAGTCTCAAATCTGTGTACTGGTAAAGCTCCTCTCCTCCCCAACTAGTGATGCTAATCTCATGGAACTTTTGGGGAAACTATAAAAAACCTACATTTCCATCTATTTTGGTGGAGGCAGACACAACTCAAGACAAATTTAAAAAAGGAACAAATATTAAGGTGGAAGCTACAAATTTTTTAAGGATTACATAATTTACATATCAGCAACACTACTCTCTTCACCTTATCAACCTTTCTCAGCATTTCTTAAATGGCTTTGTGTATAGCACAATAGCCTTCATAGAGGTAAATAATATCCCATAATTATGTTATACAATATTTAGAATGATTAAAAAAATTTTATTTTCAGTTTTCAACATTCACTTTTATAACATTGAGTCCTAAAATTCCTCTCTTCCTCCCACTAGCCCCTCCCCAAGATGGTATGCAGTTTGATATAGACAATACAGGTATGTGCATTTTAAACATATTTTCACATTAGTCATGTTATAAAAGAAGAATCAGAGCAAAAGAAAAAAACATGAAAAAGAACAATGTAAAGAGAAAATAGTCTGCTTTGATCTTCCTTCAGACTACATAGTTCTTTCTCTGGATGTGGATAGC
Organism: Potorous gilbertii; assembly: GCA_028658325.1. NCBI lineage: Eukaryota > Metazoa > Chordata > Mammalia > Diprotodontia > Potoroidae > Potorous > Potorous gilbertii. The sequence goes on from CM053771.1 coordinate 106,935,951, forward strand.
CTTTTCCATCATGAGTCTTTTGGAATTGGCTTAGATCATTGCATTGCTTAGAAGGGCTAAGTCTGACAAAGTCAGTCATCATGCAGCGTTGCTGTTACTGTGAACAATGTTCTCTTGGTTCTGCTCACTTCACTCAGCATCAGCTCATGCAAGTCTTTTCAGGTTTTTCTGAAATCTGCCTGCTCACCATTTCTTATAGAACAATAGTATAGAATGACTCTTAAAAAAATCATCAAGTGTCTTGGAGATACATGTGAACTTTTGGGGCTATTTGTCTCTAACATCTATAGAATGCTCACTTTAAAAACTGCTTATTTTAAAGTCCCAAGTCAACCACCAAAAAGCAAACCAAAAAAACCTTGCCAATCTCATCTCTTTTGGGGGTCAAGTTATGTCGTACCTTTTGACAAGGTTGACAAAAACTAACGACATTACATTTAGAAACATTTTCAAAGGATAATGAAGGGCTCAGATTCAGGTAGAGCCTCCAATCCACATATAATATTTGTGCTCAGGTGGGGCAGTGATCTCAATTTTTTGTAGTGCTGGGGGTTGGGGTTGTAATCTCTTCCTGCATCCTATCAACAATGCTTATCACAGAATTGTACCACCACACAATATTGTATTGGTATAGAATGCCTCATGGGTATATCACACTTTATGATTGAGTTGAAGGAAGTTTCTTGGATTTGGCAAGAGGGTTGAAGAAAGATGATTGGCTGAGAAGTTTTGGAACACCTGAACCTCTCATTACAAATGGTGATAACCTGACCATGTAATTCTTACCTAGAGAGCTCGATGCAGCAGTGGCAATGTAATACAGCTTTTCTCCTCAAAATGATGCAAAATTTCCCTCTCAGCTATGGTCGTATAGCTATTACCTCTCTCAGTAACACCTCCATGAGTTAGTCCCTCAGGTCACAAGCCAGCCAGATCCAAATGGAGGGTGTTATGGCGAAGAATGCTACCTTTATAGATAGGCATAGTTCATCATCTCTGTAGTTCATCAGAATATCAATGATATACTCAGAGGTATAGAGGGCCAGCGTAACCTTGTTGGTATGTTGAAAGCCTTAAACACAACATGTCATCTTTTCTCTGTTGGCTTTGTGGCTCAGGGTGGCTTCTGTGAGCACACAGGGTGTTCGTCAGGGGCCACAAAGAACTCTTAGTAGAAACTATGATGCCATATCTTCTCTGTTGTCACAGTAGGTGACAGTACCATCTTGAGGAAATATTTCAAGGTCAGAATCTCACTTTTGCTCTGAGACTCATTCCTTTCATAGCTGTTTTCCTGTCCTATACTCACATTCATATGCTGAAGTAGTATGTGGGTGCCAAGTAGTGGAGGGAAAGACAGGATCATATCCTGCAAAGCTAGCTTTGCGCATTCCAGAGCTATTATCAACAATGAGGGCAGCAATATCATCATCCGTGGAAAATGGTGAAGTGGCAAGAGTTTTAAACCCTTCTGATAAAGGAGGTGGGGCCAGACTCTGAGACAGAGAGGGAGGCAGGTACACACTGATTGGAAGAGCTAACAGCTACTATACTACACTTGTAGTTGATAGCTCTGCTAGTTGAATTCTAGATTCTAGCTTCTTTGTTCTTTGTCCCAGGAGTCTTCCATTTTCTAGAAGGGATCAGAGTTGCACTCATTTCAGCAGACTCCTATTGAGCACCATAGGCTTTGACATGGATGGCAAAGATGCCTCAGAAAGCTTATTTTATTTTTTTTGTAGATCTTTGTTCTAAGCACTCTGATTTATGCTCAGAAAGTTTCACCTCTTTTTTTTCCCCCCAGAGTTTATTTTTTTAATTATTTATTTTTAGTTTTCAACATTCACTTCCCTAAGATTTGGAGTTTTAAATTTTCTCTCCATCCCTCTTTTCTCCCCTCCCAGAGAGGGCATACCATCTGATGTAGCTTCTACATATACATTCATATTAAACATATTTTCACATTAGTCATGTTGTAAAGAAGAATTAGAACCAATGGGAGAAACCAAAATAAAGAAATAAAACAAAAGAAGCAAGAGAGAGAGAGAGAGAGAGAGAGAGAGAGAGAGAGAGAGAGAACAAACAGTATGCTTTCACCACAGACTTCAAAGTTCTTTCTCTAAATGTGGATGGAATTTTCCATCATGAGTCTTTTGGCATCATCTTCAAGCTTCACCTCTTGAAGCATTCTCTAACTACATCAAAACTATGTTCCCAACCAGATGCCTTACATTCAAGAAAAATCTTGATCCATTTGAGAGAGCCTGGGCTATCCATTTCTTCTTTCTCTCTTTTTCAGTGCCCATCTTTGAAGCAGTCTTTTGACAGCTCTAGCAAACTTTTGAGGCTTTCCTCCACTATTTCTCCTTTGCAGTATGAAGAAATTGCCTCTAAGTTGCTTCTGTATTTTCAGAATAATCAAAATTCTTTGCAAGCATTTTCACACTAGGAGATTGTGATTTCAGGGATGCTTTACGCTTTTCCACTTCTCAAGGTCACATCCCTGTCACTGATATACTGAGTGACATCTCATCCAAAATTTGAATAATCTGCTTGAAGAGACATGTATATCTTTGAGAAGCTCCTCCACTGAATCAATCAGTCAATATTTATTGAGCACCTACTATATTCCAGGCACTATGCAAAGTGTTGGGCATACCTATTTGAGGTAAGTGCAATCTATATGTTGATCAGTGCATTTACTTCTCAGTATCTTTAGCTCTTCCTGTTTCCAAGGGGTCCACCTGGCAATCTGTCCCCAAATATTCTTTCTCTGAGCCATAGATCTGACTCTACTTAGGATTGATTCATCCTCATCAAGAGGCTGTCCAGTGATCCATTTTCAAGTATATTACAAAAACTTTCTCTCACTAGGTATTTTCAAATATCCTATTCTCCCCTTCAGATAACTTACAGAAAAGAGACAAGGTTTGAACTCTCTCCTCCTCTTATTCAGCAAGTATTTCACATCTCCCCAGGATATCAATAGCATCTTCATTGCATTCTCAATATTACCCTTGTATCTTAAGTCTAGAGTCACGCCTTGAACCAATGTCCACCCTGTGACTTTGGGTTCTTTGCTAAAGATTCATCAGTGATGTCACCCACTTCATGCTCACAGTCATATATACAGCATTGTAAGAGATGTTTGCATTTCACTTCAGCTCACGCATGCCATTGCAAAAATTTTCTTAGACTAACTGCCCTGAACTGTAAACAAAACAAATCAGAAAACCCAAATAATCCATGATAATCTGGAAGCAAATAAAAAAATTCCACATTTAAAGTATCCAGAAGTTCTAATGAACCAGCATTCTTAGCCAACAGTGATGAAGATTTCATCATTCCTATTTCAGCTTCATAGTATGAACTATGATGCCTTTTTAGTCTTCTTGGCCAAAATTCTCTAAGAGTCCCTTCCCAATTGACTTTGATGATTTCTTTCACTTAAGTTAATGGCTTTTCACTTCTTACTGTGCATCTTTTCTCCCTATCAGGACCCAACAATCCAACCCTGAAAAACTGGCTGCACATTCTTTCTAAATATCTTCCACGAGGTCCCTGGAGTGGCTCTATAACAGGGTGTTTAGGTATAGCCAAAAAGGTCCTATTTGTAAGCATGAACCACAAAAACAATAGAAAAAAATATGACTAATAAGAAAATGACCACAATTGTTATGATTTTCTTCCATCCTACCCCTAGGGAGATGAAGGAAGAATCAATGGCATTTGGTGATTAGGAAGAGAGCTCAGTTTCTGAATTTAACTTAGCCAGAAACTTGAGTTTCTGAACTAGGTTCAGAGACAAATAAACATGGCTTGAGCAGTTTTTACAATATATTGGGATCAGAACAATTTGATTTTCTTAATTTTCCCCTTTTAATCAATGGGAGACTTGAACAGTGATGACCATCAACACATTTAATTAGCAAATTTCATCTTGGAATCCAGATGTCCCATGTAATTGTCTGGTTTTTGGAACATCTTTTCTTGGGGCAATCTGGAAAATGTCTTGTCCTCAAGAGCAGCTCTTCAATAGTATTGTTTTTCTGGTTCCAAGTTATTTGTAGAGATCCCTTCCTTAGATATTCCTGCTAAAATCTTTAACAAACCAGTTCTCAATATAAGTTTGTACAGTCTCTTGAATTTTACTTCTCCAATAACTATTCCATATTGTGAAAACTAGCTCAAATCTTATGGTTCTGATGTGATCAATAACAGGGCTATAAGGAGGAACATCAAAGTAGGAACCCAGAGTTTGCTTGAAACTTCAGAAAATTTAAGGTTTTTTTACATGCCCCATTAGAATTATTTACACTTGACGTAAAGAATTGTCTGATATTTTTACTTTCTCAAACTTTTCCACTCTGATTCCAATTCCTTTAGCAGGATCAGATACCATTAGGGATTCAGTCTTATACATGAAAACATAACAACACTCTTGCAAGTAGAAGCTTTCCACCGTCTACTTCAAAAGTTACACAAATGTATTTACTTACAAGAGACTGACTTGACTCCAGTTGTAATAAAAGACACAGGAGATACTTAAGTAATTAATTCCAAGGCAGTGAACATCAATAAGGTGTTTAAAACAAAACATTTGCACCACAAGTCACACAGTACAAACAGGTGTTATTTCCGCATTAGTAATAAGCTTGAATGAAATTGACTTTCCCATTAATGTAATACAAAATATTCCATGAGTTATATCTCTAAAAAAACTGATTGTACTAAAATTCTCTTCCCTAAACCAAACTGAAGATGTTTCTGACTTCCACCCCACAAACGAATAGATTCATATCTTTGTTTCACATTTTACCATTGTCCAATTATTTCCATAACATTCTAAAAGAATGATCTATTTCTGGAACTTAATCTTCCAAGTGACTATGTAAACATTAGCATGCTGATGACAAGCCTGAGTACTAATTTACCTAGTTGTTTGGGATATGGAATTACTATACCTTCAGAGTAAAAAGAGCAAGATCACATATATGCATTGTGCTCATACCTTTTACTGACTTCTTGCTCTAGGAAAATCAGGGACAAGTTATACATGATAAAGGCATCCTTAGTTCTGTTTGATTTTAGGTGAAAGTCGTAGTTTAACAACCAGCCATGTAGTAATAGTTCCACCTCATAGCCAGACTCAGGAATAGCCAGGTGGGAAACATTCCTGTTCAAAGGAACACAATGGTGAAACTGAGCCAACAGGATCCCACTTTAGCCTAATACCAAGGTTATCCTCTTGGTTTTTTCCAGAGGCAAACCTGTGATACCTCAAGATCACATTCCCTATGAGTAGCTTGTGACATTTCTCTTGAATGGTGGATTACTGACTGAATGATCCATTACACAACTATACCAGCATTCAAACCTCAAAATCAGTTACAACCCCAAGAGCTTTTATATCAAATGGCAAGTTTAATTAATCACAACTTAGGGCTAGATACAGTTATTTTTACTTTTATGGAGTTGCAATAAACAATAAAAATTTACTAAGACTCACATACATATGAGATTTTACTTAGCATCTTTCACTTGTTTTTCTATTTTCAAGTTTAAATTTGTCCTGATGTAAAAGACCAATCATTAGAAATCATTTCTATAGTATACATAAACTTGCAAATCCTCAGCCAGCCAAGTTCATTGTTCATTCCCCAGAGCTAATGATCTTGCCCACAAAGATGGTTTCTAGAAATCTGGTAAGTTTACAAAATAAGGGAGATTGACAGGAACCTCAGAGAAGGGGCTAAGTCTGATGCCCCTGCCTGCCCACTCCATCTATATAATCTCCTTCTGGATTGACACATGCTCTCTGGGTGGCAAATCCCCTTACCTTTAGTTTGTTTTGTCCTGATTGATTTCCCCCCATGTCCTTCTATGGCTACTCACTTGCCAGGATGTTTTTTGGGTTCCCATACAGCATTGTGCATTCTGCACCAGTATCTACCAGAACAGACATGATTTATTTTTTAGTACCCCAGTATATATGACTCATGGAGCCTCTGGTCACCCCGTATAACTCTACATCGGAGGTGACCTTGGCCATCTTCCTAAGGGAGGGGAGTCAGAAGTATCCACCCCTTCTACCCCTTAGAGCTGCTGTGGACTGTGTTCTTTGACACTGCCCCAACCCCTGAGGTGGAATAGATTAACCCTGCTGCATGCCCTCATACCCCAAGGAGGACTGCTCTGAATGAACAGAACCAATCTGGATAAGGCTTTCATCTCATCTCCTCCTTTCTAGACACACAGTAATAAACTACCAGTTTTAGGTTTTAATATTGTGACAAATAACCCCGAATAACTTAGTTAACAATCTTACAACTTTCTTAAGTGATAGCCAAACTGTTTTAGTTGTAACTTCCTCTTAACTATAGGCCAAGAGGGAAATGCCTAGTTTTCTAAACGGTAGTTACAAAACATTGTAAGACAGAGTTAACAGGGCTGATAAAAATAGCACAACTGGTTTTAAACAATTTTCCCAATGTCTTTAATTTCTTTCAGCTCATACTTTAGTAACATCCAACTTACATAAAGTTGCTCAAGTTGACCAATTTGCACAGTATTATATATTTGAATCTTGAAACATACCCATTACTGATCAGGTGACTTCAATCCTGTTGAATTCGCTTCCAAATTACCTTACACAGTACATCAGACATCTCATCACTATTGGGATTATATACTGATGACATCTAATTAAGGAACTAATAATAAGTTGCTTAATGTTACCCAGTTAAATTTCAGATCCATACATTTTCCCAGTTTGTCTTAATGCTCAATAATATAATACATTTGGGGTTATCTTAAGCATTAAATTAGGAGTGCTACATTTCACTTAAAATGTGACCAGAATAAATTCATTTACACTTAATGGTATTACATAGAATTTGGGGTTGTGATAATGCTTTAGTACTATATTTTGCACAAACACTATTTATGGCAAACACTTCATATTATGGGGTCCACTACTTCCAGTCAATCTACTGCCAAAAACTCTAAAAGTGGCAATCTCATATTATGACTTAATCTACTCCAATTATCACATTTAAGAACATGTTTTAATTTCGTTCAATCATGGTTCTGCAATCTTGGAGGGAGCCCATAGCTTATCAGTTTACCCACAGCTTTCTAAGATTTTTCTTATGAACATGACTCATAATTTACAGTCAAGTTTCTAATTTTAACACATATCTCAATTTAAAAAGTTATTTTAAAATTGACCAGTACTTCAGTTTGTAAGATTCCCTATTTACCAAATTAGTTATTACAGTTAAACCCAATTACCTTTTGGTTGTTTCCTGATCACATAAGCCTTTTCTATTTTTGTGAGTCAGGAAAGGGTTAAGTGTCAGTTCTATTCCAAAGTATATGTCTTTTTTTTTTCTTTCCTCTTTTCACCTTGAAACTTTTACTGACAGCCCCCAAACCCATCTCTCTATAATCAGTGAAATGACCTTCTCTTAATCTGTCATTCTGGAGGAAAGAATCCCCCTTCCCTCCTTTTTTTTCTTGTCTAACCTTTTATTCCCCAGAACCTGGCAACAGCTCAGGAATGTAGAAGGAGAGGAATATATATATGTGTGTGTATGTGTATGTATGTATGAATATATATATATATATATATATATATATGTATATACGTATCTATGTTTTAACTTTTAGAGGTTTAATTAACAAGATGCAGAAAGATTTGCCAGCACATGTCTTGCTTCTTTCAAATTCTGATCCTACTCAAATAATCTTCACTTCATTGAATGTATTTTCTATTTCTCTCTCTGTCTTCTGTTCACTCATCCAGGCTGCTGCAGTCAGTCAGGGATGGAGGGAGAGTAGAAGAGTGTCTCACAATGCCTTATTGCTTTCCTGTCTATATGCTTAACTTTCTTCAGTGTGGTGAACTAGCAAGCCAGAGTTTCTACATGTTTCTCCTTTCCCTTGTCCCCTAACTCCCTAGCTATGAGAACAATTGCTTTCTACTTTTCTCTTTTTGACTGGAATTCCTCCAGCAACTTCCTGCTCTCAGCCTCTAAGTCTAAGAACTTGGTTATGATTTTTTTTTCTCCAGGGCTATAAGGAAGGGGTTTTTCACATCTGCCACTACCAGTCTGTCTCCCTTTTCCTACCTGATGGAACATATTCCCACCAAGAGGAACTCTAATCCTTTCAACATTTTCAGGGTGTCCTCCTATTTATGTGGTGGTCCAACACAGAGTCACTCCCCCCCCAACACACGCACATGGAAATCATCCAGGGATCATCCTGGGCCTATCCCCCACTCCCCTGGCATTCCTTTGATATCCTGACAAAGATGTCAATTGGAAGGTACAGAATTCCCTTGGCTGGAGAATCCTCTACCTCCTCTATAACCTTGGGTGAATTTGATACCAAAGGAAGAAGCCAAGGGGCTCCAGACTGATTACAGGACTTTAATCAATCATTGCACTTACAAAACTAGGTAATCTGGGATGGCTGTCAGACAAGTCACTGGATCCTTGCAAAGGCCCCAGGAAAGCCCAGTGGTATTTGTAGAAATCAGACAAAGCGAAGAGGAGCCATAGGGTGCTTCACTGAAGCTTGGTAGATATATGAGGGTTTTCTATTTAGTTATGAGCTCATTTCTGAGCTTGGGCATTAAGCCAGTGTTGTTGGGGAAATGCCCAAACATAGGATTGTGTACTGGTCATAATGGTCACAAACAGATCACCATATTCTTGTGATGACTTTTGCTGGACACATTTTCTGAATTATGATTCAGTGTTTAAATTATGATTTGTAATAGGTCACCATGTCTAGGCTTCCCCTTTTCACAGAATTTAAGTTAATGACTTTTCACTTCTTACTGTGTAATGGCTTCTTCCCCAATTGAGACCCCACAGGCCTAGTCAGGTTAAGCAATTTGCTCAAAGGATCACCATCAGACATGGGATCTGAACCCAGGACTTTTTTCCTTGAAGAAGAGAGACTCAAATTCAACTGTAGGAGCATGTATGTATTCATTCAGACTCCCTCCGTTCTTTAGCTGCAGTCTTCAGCTGAGGTACTCCTGCAGGGTCACCCCAAAGTGCTCTGATTAGTAAATCTCTCCAGCAGAGAGAGAAATCTACATACAGCTCTCCTCATGAATGAGGAAATAGAAGTTATGCAGAGGGTAGTGAAGGCATTGAGGAGAAGGTAATATTGGAGCTGGATGTTAAAGGTTGAATGGCAATTCTTTTCCCACTCTCTATCTCTTAAGTAAAAGAGAAACCTTCAGACTGTTTCCTGACAGTCAGGTCTAGGATCCCCTTTAAAGATTAAAAATCCCAACTTTTGCAAATTAGAGGAAAACAATAGTGATTCCTTATCTAAGAATCTATTGGAGGCATCTCATTTCTCTAGAAGTAGATTGAAGCATTGGATTTCATTCTAGAATCATAAGGCACTTGACCTATATCCACCTATATCCCTTGGACCAAAAAATGGGCTTGATGACTAAAAAGAAGAGGAATGAGGGAGGTCATAGAACAGCTGCTATACCACCCTGACTCCCGGAGTAGAGTAAGGCTTCTTCTGAACCTTTTATAGGGAAAGTTATACAGTTTTCTAAGTGGTGGAAGGTTAGCAGTGATCTGCAGACCTAAATGTTCTTTCTGTCTTGTGGTGTAAAGTTCCCAGAGAATTCCAAGCCAAATGGGGAGCGTATCCAACTTTCAAAATCTTTCCCTAGATCTTTGGTGTTTCCAAAGTATAACTATTCTCCAGTTCCTCTGCCAACCACTGGAGGGCAGAATGGCCCCCAAAATGTCTTGCACTCTGTAGAAGTGCAGAAGGGACCTGAGGTAATATGAAAAACTTACTGAGCTGATACGATATTTGATATTGTGTGCAGCACTGTGCTGGGCATAATCAGAGATGCAGAGAAGAAAGACACATAGAACCTGCTACCAGTGATCTAATGATCTAGCTGGGGAGCCATGATTATGAGAATTAATCAAGTACTATTTTTCAGGCTCCTTTGCTGGGTCCCTATAAAGGCCATGAAATCTGTCCTGGGTTGACTTCTTGCATCTCTCTATACTATTTCAATATGCCGTTTCACATTTTGGGGTGTAGGGTGTGTTCAGGGAAGACTAGTTCCTCTGGTGTAGGGTAGTTTTTATTGTGGTTTTTGGGAGAGGTGTATTGGTGTGTCATTGATCTTATCCTTATGTTTGATCTTAGGAACCATTTTTGGCCAAGAAAGTATGCCCTGCTTTTATTTTTGGGCCATTTATGTTCATGTTCATCGGACAAGCTAAGAGTTTTGTGGTTCCATTTCTGCAGGCGGTAGGCACAGTGCCATGATCAGCAGTTTAGGGCTTGTAAAGTGTGGGAGACTTTCAGAGGTTTTCTAGTCCCCATACCTCTGTTCCTGATTGATCCATCTGGCCACTGATGCCAAGAGAAGTGCATTGATCTTGCTCAGATGATGAGTGGCACTTGCTGAGGGGCCAACTGGGAGTGAACATAAGCTGTGAAATAGAGATCTCCAAGATCCAATGATTCCCACAAAAGACATCTCAGTCATAGAGTGATGTTGGTTCCCATCGCCACCTAGGCAGTTGAATATTAAATTAGTATGGAAATATGACTATGGAGAATGAGATGCCTTTTCTCTGGATCAACCTCTTTGTGCCACTGTCAATTTGGGGACTTGATCAGGGTTAACATGTTTGGAAAATTCATGTTCTCTCACATTGGCTGAATGATCTTTTTCTCATCTCTGTCACTTGTGCTCCAGAAAAAAAAAAACAAGAATTCCACCAGACGAATAGTCAATACCAGCAAGTGGGTTTATTGATGTGAAAGTAAGATTTCAGGTCAAGGAATAAACTTGTTAAGTTGAGGGGAATATATTTTTAGCAGTTCTTTTGCCATCTCACTTTGAATTAATTGGATCACAGTCATCCATCCATCCATCCATATATGTATAGATACAGATAGTTCATGTATTTATATGTAAATATATCTATTATCAGGGAAGAATCTCAGGGTGAGAGTAAGTGGGACTGCAAACTCAAGGCTCTTATGATTGGTTGCCTTCTCATTCCTCTTTAACCACTACTTTTAGGTGGCAACTGACCGGAAAATGTCTCTCCTTGGGATGGAGGCAGAGAAATGTGGTTTTTGGAGGAGTTGGATGGTGATGAGATTGAAGAAAAGAAAGAGGAGGAGGAAGATGGAGAACATTTGACCCAATGAGATGAAGCCACACCTGAGATTTAAAATTATTGATATACACAAACACTGACTCAGCTGTCTCAAGATTGTTGGCTCCCCTTCCCTATCCAAATCTATTAGAGCAGCTGACTATCTTCTGGCAAACACATGGCAACATCATTGTATTGACTGTAGTCTTAGAATATTCTTTCCAAATGCTACTTCAGAGAAGAGTTCAAACACTTCCATTGGAAGGAATGCATCCTTTCCTTTGTTATCTCTTGACGGTAGTATCCTTCTGATATTCTTCATTGTTGTAAATTAGAAGGTGGAAAATACACATCTTATGGGTGTGAAAAGAAGGCCTCAGAGTGTTCTTTCATTCTTACAACAGCCAAATTCTCTAGTAGACAAAGAAGGCACAGATCATATGGTGCTCCTCAGACAGACCAATTTTCCAGAGGTACCCTTATTGATGAGCCTTAGGAACTTTTTTCCAATGGTATTAGGGCCATTGTTTCTGATGAATCAATGGCAGGTCAGTGTTTTAGTCTTTGGAAAGATTTCTTTCTGATTTTCACCAATCCCTTCATCGCATTTCCTTCCACATTAAATTCCATCATTGCTAATGTTTTTTGATTCTGAAGGATATGTTGGCAGAGCCCACCTCATTGGTAAAAGTTGAGTCTATGGTCCTTTGTCCATCCCGTTACTCACAGGACATCTCTCGTTTTTAATGGTTCTTACGAAAGAGTCCTCATGTGCTATTTGGTACACTCAGACTAGAGGGTGTCATCAGTTGTATCTTCATGACATTTATTCTATGTTCTGGTTATTTACGTTGTTTGGTTGTTCCACAGAATGAAGAACTACTGGAGCTTGTAGTTTCTATATCTAGTAGGATCAAGTACCAAGTACCAATCAGAAGAGTTGAGGGGACATTTCAGGAAGGATGCCTAGGCTTTGATGGCCTGGGTCTTCATCTCACTTATTGCTGAATACCTTTTCAGGCATCAATTGGCCTTTGCCTGAGATATAAGGCAGAGAGAATTAACCCATTTTGTCACAGGGTAAGGCAAGTTGGGAACAATGGCAACGCCTGAAAGAAACTGCAGCATGTCTGGGACCAGCACTGACAGCCAGTCTCCTCTGTAGCTCTTTGTAGGAGAAGCAGTTGTTGGAGTAGTGCTGAAGAAGAAAGAAACATTTGTGAGGGAAACTGGAGGATGTTGGTGTTATAAGCAAGGCCAATGATGAACTAGCTTTGGTAGGAAATTTCTTAGGCATCTGGGACCTCTAGGCGTTAAGATGAAGTGAATGGAAAGGGAAAGGAACAAAAAAGAGCCCTGAGGTCATGCAGGATAATCAGAGGAAATGGATGAGGATTCATTAGGGGGGCCTTGAGGAAGCAGTACAATGCCAAGGTAGGTGCCAAAGAGCGATGAAGGATGGCTTTAGAAGAAGGTTACAATTTTGTAATCATGGAATTGGACCAATGACTCAGCAAAGGCACCAAATAAGAAAGCATAGGAACGATGAACTGATATAGAAGATGGGCTATAAGGAAAATGAGAAAGATAACTTAGAAAGTGAAAGGAATGTGATATGTCAACAGATTAAATGAGGTGAAGTGTAAGAGATTTGCAAATGAGGTTTGAAAAATTGGGGCCACTTGAGTCTGGCAAAATATGGGAGATCCCCAAATGAACCTTTGCAAACCCTTTGGCTTTCCTAGAAAGAAAAGAAGAAATAATTTGTGATATGAATGTTTCTTTAGAAGCAAGGACAGATTGGTTTAGGACACCAAGTAGAGAAGCCACTCTGATCCAATGAATTTGTGTTTTATTTTTCTCGTTGGGGGTCTTTTGACTTGTTTCTGCTCCAAGTGTAGATTGGCTGGTCTGAGACTTAAAAGAGAGGAAATAGGAACCAGTACGCCAAGAAGAGGTAAAGGTTGGCACAAACAGGTGATGGGAATTGTCTGTTTCTGTCCTTCTTGGAGAAGCTCAGCGTGTAGTAGTTCTCAAGGGTCTGGGAAGTCAGAGCAGTGCAAAACAGACAATGGGGAGCAGAGAGCTGATTGAGGTTGGGCAGCCATAGTGTGGGTAAACCAAGTCGGGGGGGGGGGCAGATCCAGCTTGATAAATTGGGGCAGACTTCCTCTCTCATCCTTTTCTGTTTACTATTACAGTCAGTTGAGTTAACGTGATTAGCATTCATTCTGTCCTTGTCCAGTCATTCACTTATGTCAGACGCTACAGGTTGTAATGGGCAAAATGCTTAGGTTGACTTGGCAAAGAACTGCAGTGTTTTGCCTTTTCCTTCTCTAGTGTGTGCACCATTTTACCAACGAAGAACTGATACAAATAGGGGTTAAGTGACTTGCCAAGTGTCACATAGCCTGAGGCTGGATTTGAACTCAGATCTTCTGGACTCCAGGCCTGGTGCTATATTCACTGTACCCCCTAGCTGCCAGAGGAATATTCATATACTTATGTCTGTTTTACAGGATGAATGTCAGGGAGGAGGCAAGTGAAAAGAGAGAACACTCTCCATACTGGATGACTTCTATTTCTGCTTGACCACTACACATAGGGGGCAATTGGCCAAGCCAAGTCGTCTGTATTCATGATGACAAAAAAGGAGAGTGTGTGAAAGCAGGAGGAGTGGATTAAGTGGGGGAGAAAGATAGAGGACTGGGTCAACTGAGAAGCAACAACTGAGATTTCATAATTATTTTTATTGTGAAGGTCTGCCTCAGTTGTCACAAGATCACAGCCTCTCATGCTCCCTTTTCCACAATACAATTCATTCATTTTGTCTATAAACAGGTCTAGCAAAGTCATAGTATCTATACTATGTGTCTAGTGTCTAGGGAGCACATGAAAGGCTTTAAAGAAGTCTAGGTAAGAGAATTTTTTTTTTCCCAATCTCCACTTCACCAAGGACAGAATATAGAGTATGACTTGATCTTCCAAAGTTCAATGTACAAGTCCCTTTTATCTCCATAGGCAGTTAGGTGGCACAGTGGATAGAGTATTGGACCTGGAGTTGGGAAGACTTAGTTTCTGGCTCCAGATACGTCTAGCTGTGTGACCTTGGGCAAGTCACTTAATGCTGTTTGCCTCAGTTCCTCATCTGTCAAATGAGCTGGAGAAGAAAATGGCAAACCACTCCAGTATCTTTGCCAAGAAAACCCTAAATGGGGTCACAAAGAGTTGGACATCACTGAAAAAAGGACTTAACAACCACAGCAATTATGTCAAAGATAACATTGTTGACTTTAAGTATACTGAGATTTCTCAGCATCTAGCTTCTCTTTCTCAAGCTTTCTCCCATTATGGACATTTATCTAGACAACAAACCCACTTTCCATAATTTTCCATGAAGAGGGTATGGTATAGTAGGCAGGAGATCTCTTTCTCTTTACTGGACTAATTTTTAATATTTATTTCCTCTTGTTCCTCAGCAAACAACATCCTTGCTGCTGTCACCTTTTGTGTCCTTTAAGGATGAATTTACAGAGCTGACCTCATTACCATCAAATCAGTTGACTTTTCTTTGTATAACATAAAAATACCTGGAAGACAATATTAAGTGCTGACAGGTATGTTGACTCTCATGGTGAATCTTTCTTGCTTTTGCAGGTCTTTTGTAAAAACTTTATTTTTTTAATTTTTAAAGATGCTTACATTCTTTTTTTATATTATTTCTAGTTTTCAACATTTACTTCCACAAGATTGAGTTCCAAAATTTCTCCCCATCTCTTCCTTCCTTCCACCCCAAGAGAACATGCATTCTGATTTACCCCTTCCCCCAATTTGCCTTCCCTTCTATCACACACTTCCCTTCTCTCATCCCTTTCCCCTCTCTTTTCTTGTCGGGCAAGATAGATTTCTATAACCCATTGCTTGTATGTCTTATTTCCCAGTTGTATGTAAATGAACATTTCTTTTTGCATTTCATTCTTCCATATAATGTTACATATGATATACCCACATATATATATATACACAGGTGTATATGCACATAATGTGTATATGCATATATGTACATACACATACATATGTATTTCAAAAAGGAGAGGGATTATATACATAGATTACTTACATATATTGGAAAAGGGTAGTTACCCCAGACCTTATTTACTCTTGTAGCTGAGGAGTAGTGAAAAATGAACTTGAGAAAGAGTTTCATGTGTGTATGTGTGCCAAATGAGTTACTATAGAAAGCAGCTGCAATATAGGAAAAATAAGAAAAGTATGGAGGCATACAGAATTTCATAGGTCACAAAATCAAGAAGAGTCACCAACAATATTGTGTGCTCAGACATATGTCTGTGATCTTAGGTTATTGTCAGTCTCTAGGGCTGTCCATGACAGACCAGGGAAAGGTTGTACTCAGAACTTTTGACATTAGTAAAAGAAACTTTTCTAATTCCTATTATCCCTCTATACTTCTGGGAGAAATTGAAGCTGACCTGGTGTTTCATAGGAAACGTGACCCCTTGCTCAGATCTGATTTTGTTTTTCACCAATTTCATAGGCAGGCAGAAACCAATCAGTAACTTTCAATGACACTTGGAATGTTCTTGCCAGGCAGTGTTTGGAAGTAGAGAGGGGCTAGGCAGAAAAAGAATGTTTAGCTAGGGTGGAGACTGAACATAAAATCCAGAGGGGAGTGTGTGTGTGTGTGTGTGTGTGTGTGTGTGTGTGTGTGTGCGCACATGTGTGCATATGTATATTTTCTAGACTCTTAATAAGTTAATCTTAACAATGGAGAGAACTCGATTCACAATGTATATTATACTCTTTAATATAAATATTGCTTAAGATATCTTTATACTATAAGCTATTTAGGACTTAATTTCCCATCATCAAATCCAATAGATATTTTTATATCACAAATACCATGAATAGTTGGACAGTCTGTTTAGACATAGAAATTATGGAGTTGGGTTGAAAAATTGAAATTTATTCTTGGAGAGAGGATAGCTCACTCTGCTATGATCAATGGAATTTTTATCATAAAAAAGAAATTTTACTGACTAGGATTAATGAATGTTTATAAATTTATCTAAGATACAAATTTAGTTGACTTTGTCTTCTTTAAAATGTTTTTCTTTCCTATTGTAATGACATCTGGACTACCTTGCTCAATGAGTCTTATCTGCAACATGATACAATGTGTCAATAACATGGATGTACTATCTTTTGAAATAAAAACAAGTTATGAAATTCTTCACATAACTTCTTATTTTACATGAGAGGCAACTGTCATAAAGTGGATAGATAGCTAGTGTCTAGCCCAAGACGACATGGGTTCAAGTTTTACCTCTTGACACTTACTGCTTACGTGCGACCCTGGGCAAATAACTTAAATTCATAGTGTTGTAGAATATCTCAAAGATTTATGCTGCAGAGGAGGTCCTGAGATGTATTGGTGAAGGGAGTTCCCTTATCTGTGAATTTCTTATGTCAATGAAGTTTCAAATGTAGTTTCTACTCTCTACCTTTATTATTTTTTGTTTTAAGCACACACATGTATGTATGTATTTTACACATGTGTATTACATTTATATATACATTTATATGTGTAAACTGTCTTTGGATCACTTTCTTAGTCACCAAGAATAGATTTCTTTTGTCATAAGTATCTAATATAGAGAGTGTTTTCCAAATAAAATTCAAAATTATTCACTAATGTAGATAAATTAGGTATAATTCAGTTTAGTTCATAATTTCCAACACTCCCCCATGAAGAATCCCTCCACAGGTAGCCACCTCACTCCCCTACCCAGCTGGAGCTCCTCCCCACTGCTGACACAGAAACTGTAGCAGCCTGTTGTGGATTCCCTGGTCTTCAGTCCTAGGGTTTGATCTGTCAATACCATTGTTACTCTTCCCAAGCCTTAGAGTCTGTTACAGAGTAGCCCAAGACTACTCTACCTACTCTGAGTAGTTAGGTGGTGCAGTTCATCTAAGGAAGCTATGCATCAAAATCCAGCCTGAAGGTATCCTCCTTGGCTAAAAGAAAAATGGAGACCAGCTGACATAACGAGGTCCTCGAGCATTTTGGAAGGTCATGCATGCATGGTGAGTCTCAAAAGGGAGCCACATCTGTTTTCTGGATTTATGAGCTGAGCCTTGTTAACGATAATGGGTAAACATGGAACAAACAATCCAATTACGAGTCTTAATGTGGGCCTGGAGTCAGGAGGACCTGAGCTTAAAACTAATCTCAGATATCAACTGAATGACCTGGGTGAGTCACTGAACCTTGTTTTCCTCAGATTCCACATCTGTAAAAAACCTGGAGAATTAAATGGTCAATCACTCCACTGTCTTTGCAAAAGAAAATTCTATATGGGGTCAAGAAGAGTAATTGAACAACACCATCACTCTATATATCCTTTTGTTTTCATCTTTTTAAAAAAATTACTTACTTATTTTTTAGTTTTTAACATTCACTTCCATAGGATTTTGAGTTTCAAATTTTCTCCCCCTCCTTTACTTCCCCTCTTCCCAAGACAGTGTACAATATATGATGTGGGATCTACTTATGCATTCATATTAAACACATTTTCACATTAGTCATGATGTAAAGAAAAATTAGAACTAATGGGAGGAACCACAAGAAACAAAACAAAACAACAAAAGAAAAGGAGAGCAAATAGTATGCTTCCATTTATATGCAGACTCTAAAATCCTTTCTCTGGATGTCGATAGCATTTTCTTCATGAGTCTTTTGGAATTGTCCTAGATCCTTGTATTGCTGAGAAAAGTTAAATGTATCAGTCAGTCATTGCAAAAGATGATTGTTATTGTGTACAATGTTTTCCTGGTTCTGCTCCTTTCATTCTGCATCAGTTCATATACATCCAGATTTTTCTGAAGTTCACTTGCTCGTTGTTCCTTATAGCACAATAGTATTTCATTACATTCATATACCACAACTTGTTCAACCATTCTCCAGTTGATGGACATGCCCTCAATTTCAAATTCTTGGTCACCACAAAAAGAGTTGCTATAAATATTTTCGTACATGTGTATCTTTTTCCCATTTGTATGATCTCTTTGGGATACAGCTCTAGAAGTGGTATCGTCAAGTCAAAAGGGATGCATACTTTTATAGCCCTTTGGGCATAATTAAAAATTGCTCTCCAGAATGTTTGAATCAATTTACAACTCCACCAACAATGTATTAGTGCTCCAGTTTTCTCACATCTCCAGCGTTTATCATTTTCCTGTTTTGTCATGTTAGCCAATCTGATAGATGTAACATGGTACCTCATATTTGTTTCGATTTGCATCTCTCTATTCAATAATGATTTAGAGCATCATTTCATATGACTATAGAAAGCTTTAATCTCTTCCTCTGAAAACTGCCTGTTCATACCCTTTGACCATTTGTCAATTGGGGAATGACTTGTATTCTTGTACATTGACACAATTCTCTATATATTTTGCAAATGAGACCTTTATCATAGACACTAGTTGTAAAGATTCTTTCCCACTTTCCTGCTTCCCTCCTAATCTTGGTTGCATTGGCTTTGTTTGTGCAAAACCTTTTCAATTTATTGTAATCAAAATTATCCATTTTGCATTTCATAATGTTCACTGTCTCTTGTTTGGACGTAAATTCTTCTGTTCTCCATAGATCTGACAGGTAAACTATTCTTTGCTCTCTCAGTTTGCTTATAGTTTCAGCCTTCATATCTAAATTGTGTACCCACTTTCACTTTATTTTGGTATATGGTGCAAAATGTTGGTCGATATCTAGTTTCTGCCATACTGTTTTCCAGTTTTCCCAGCAGTTTTTGTCAAATAGTGAACTCTTATCCTAGAAGCTATAGTCTTTGGGTTTATCAAACAATAGATTACTACAGTCATTAACTACTATGTCTTGTGTACCTAACCTATTTCACTGATCCACCACTCTATTGCTTAGCAAGTACCAAGTAGTTGAGATGATTGCTGCTTTATAATACTATTTAAGATCTGGTATGACTAAGACACTTTCCCTAGCATTTCTTTTCATTAATTCCATTGATATTCTGGACCTTTTGTTCTTCCAGATGAATTTTGTTATTGTTTTTTTCTACTTCTATAAAATAATTTTTTGGTAGTTTTGATTGATTAGGCTCCACAATTCTGATAATGGGATTTGACTGCTCAGTGGAATAATTGTTATCAGCTTCTAAAGATAGTATTTGCATTTTGATTTATACTATATGCAGTAAAGAGGGGGAAAATACCCATTATTTTCAATTTGAGAGAGTGTGTACACATATGACCTGATTTTTCATGTATCTTTGTCTTTGAATTAAACACCCTTCTCTAAAGTTCATTTCTGATGCCTCTTGGTGAAATGGAGATGATCCTGGGTTCCTAAACGTAATGCCAGTAGAGCTTAGGCTCAGAAATGTCCTAAGGAGATGGAGAGGAACTGATCCTGGGGCCAGAGATAGACTACATATCATTCCACTTGGGGTATTATATAGATCAGTTTAAAGTATGTCCCAAAAGATTGCATAGAGATAAAAAAGTATAGCCCTTGTGTCCCTCAGAATCAATTAGTAATTTTTTGAGAGATCTTGGTTTTGTTTCACTTTTTTTGCTTTGATTTTGGTGTGTGTGTGTGTGTGTGTGTGTGTATATGTGGTGTTGTCTATACAATTGTGAAACTGGAAGATACTACCTTTTGTAGTGATCTTTCTGTTTTTCAGATTGCAACTATCTGACCAGATAATTAATGTGAATTATGTTGATCTAATAGGATTAAATTAAGAAGAAATTCAGTCTGCATTTGGTAAGATGGAAGATGTGTCAAGTAAATGAATTTTCCTACATTCATTGTGATTCTGTGTGGAAAATTTCATTCAAATTAATACTACAAAAATGGGGGAAAGGAAACTGTTAAATGGCATTTCCCTTTCTAGCTTTTGTTATTATTAATACATGTAAAATGACCTTCTGTTCAGCAAACTAAAAGATTTTAGGATCCATTGCAACACTTTGTTCAAAGGATCTTATGGCATCTCCAAAAGCATATTTGGAGAACTTTACAATGATTTTTACTTTTTGACATATTTTTAGTTGATGAATTATTCTTCTGATGATTAAATAGTATCCTAGCCTAAAAGAATTTTTTGAAAGCCCGAAAGGTCGGGTTTGTTTCTTTTATTTTTTTAAAGAGTCCTGAAATTCTGACAATATATTAAATGTCCATTTTTCAGAATTATGCTTAGCTTTGATGAGTATGATATTTTTGGCTTGAACTGCAGTTCTTTTGCTCTTTGATAGTGTTCTAAGATCTGTGGTCCTTTAGTGTTGCCACTGCTAGGTCTTGTGTGATCCTAATTGTGGTGCTATCATATTTAAGTTTTTTTTGTTGTTGTTGTTGTTGCTCATAATATTTTATCTTTCAGTTGGGGTTTTGAAATTTGACTATAATATTCCTGTAAGCTTTCCTCTTTTAGGCAGTGATTGGTGGGTGGACTTTTTCTGTTTCTTTTTCTTCTATTTCCCCTCTTGTTCTAATGCTTCAGGGCAATTTTCTTTAATTATTTCTTGTGTTATTGTATTGGTTCTTTTTTGATCATAGTTTTCTGATTATTCTTTTGTTTTCTTGATCTGTTCTCTAGATAAGTTGTTTTTCTTTTGAGATTTTTCATATTATCTTTTATTTTTTCATTCTTTTTATTTTGTTTTATTGTTTTTTCATTTATCTTCCCTGGCTTCCCCTTGCCCAATTCTGATTTTCAAGGAGTTATTTTCTTCCTTAAAATTCTGGATCTCCTTTTCTAATTGGTTGACTTTCTTTTCATTATTTGTTTTTATTGGATTTTTTTTTCAGTTTTTCCTCAATCTTTTTATTTGATTTTTAAACCTTTTTTTTTTTTAAGTTCTATGAATTCTTTTTGGGCAGGTGATCATTTGACATTACTCTTTGAGGTAGAAGAGGATTTCTTTGCTTTAGTGTCCTCCTCTGAAGTGAACCCTGGTCTTCTCTATTCTCATAGTAACTCTGTTTGGTTAAATTCTTTCTCCTTTTCCTGTACATTAAAAAAAAAATGTAGTAGTTTAGTTTTTGAAACCACCTCCAGTCCTAGGGCATAGGGGATCTGACCTCAGATCCTCCTTCAGTTCTCCCCTCTGGCCTGGAACAGAAACCAAGACCTACAGCCTCCTGAAAGTACCCAGAGCCTGGGGTGTCCCCACCCCACTACTTCTGTGCTCACTGGGTGGGTGCTGTTCCCATCACATTTTTGCAGCACAGCTGGGTCTGGTATTCCTTGTTAGCAGAGGGTCTCTCAATTTTCTCCAACTTAGATGCCCATCTCCCCTCACTATCTCCTGGGGTAAAAGTTCTTGTGACTGGGGCAGAGGCAGGCTCCCAACCCAAGTAGCCCCAGGGTTTGCTGATTGATGTTTAAGCTGACCCTAACCTGGAGGTGTTTACTCTTCACAGGGACCAAAACTCTTCCTGGCATTTTTCTTCAGATCTTCTCCCATTGTCCCAGGAGGATTCCTGTTCTGCCCCTACTCTCTTGTTTTTACTCCTCTATGTTTGTCCTGAGGCACTATTTTAGCTGTTTTAGGGGGGAAAATCTGGAGAACTTGATATTTTCTGCCCTACTCTGCCATCTTTCCAGAATCCTCTCCCTGTAATGTTACCCCCCTCCCCCATGGAAATAGTAATATCTATCTAACTACTCACTATTTTTTGCAAAAGGATTATTACATAAACAAATCACTCTTATGAACTTCAACAATTTGAAACACTAGCAATCATCAAACTCAGCACCTCGTTATTTGGGGGGAGAGTTCTTTATAAAGTTTATTGACATATTATGTATTTATAACCTGGTCATTTTTAGATTTATACTCAAAGTTTCACCATTGAGCATTTCCTTGTAATACAAAAATCTATGCACACATACACATATACATACACATGCATATGTATATAGTTCATAAATAAAAAACAATTCAGCACAGCTAACCAACATGACTGTATCTTTAACGATATACAAAGCTCTCTTTCTGTAGCCCAAGGCTTCTCTACCAGTGGAGGCAACTGTATTTCATTTTCTGTTTCCCAGGCTCGGGTTAGAATTTTTCAAAACAAATTAAGTTTTTCAAGTGTTGTTTTCATTTCCATTAATTTTAGCTACAGTGAATTTTCTCTTTACCACATTCTGCGTCAGTTCATCAATGTTTACCTAGGCTGCTCTGAAATCTTTCATTATATCATTTCTGATATTATGTAATTTGTACACTCCAAAGATACCAATAATAACTTCTGGTCCAAATCAAAAGGCTGTCTCTCAGTTCTTATCTTTCTTGATTTCTCTGCAGCTTTTGACAGCACTCATCATACTATTCTCTTGGATAGGCTTTCCTCTTACCTGGAGTCTCTCCGATTTCTTTTGTTAGTCTACCCGAGTTTTCTTTTATAGGATATACATCCGGGCCATGTCCCACTCAACATGGATGGGTGTGTCCCCAAGGCTTTGTCCTCTTCTCCCTTTACTTCTCCCTTCCTACTAATTTACTTGGTAGTCATATCAGCTACCATGAATTTAATGAATTATCATCACTTCATGTAAATACTCTCTTGCTAAAACTTCTCATTTCTACCTACACAATATTTCTCCTATATCCTCTTTTCTCTACCCACTCAGGCATCACATTGGTGATCATATCATCCCCAGATGATTGCAAGAGCCTATCCTTTCCTCAAAATCCCACTCCACTCCAATCCATTCCACCCTCACCTACTACAATGATCTTTTGAAAAAAGCAAGTCTGGCTGTATTTTTGCCCCATTCCATAAAATCCAGAGCCTCCTTATGGAAGCAGATAATACTATCTGTGGTTTTAATAGTCCTTCACCACCTGGCCCCTTTCTAACCTTTCCAATATGTTGATGCTTTAGTCCCCTCCAAGTCAAGAGATGGGGATTCTTGTTCTTCCCTAAGATACCACACTCCTTGTTCCATGTCAATGCTTTCTTAAACTCTGTTCCCTCTCTCTGGAATATTCTTTCTCTTCGTCTCCACCTCCTGGCTTTCACATCCTACAAAACTCAAATTCTATCTTCTCAAAGAGCCTTTTGCTTATGAGTCTTCCTCATTCCCCACCCCTGGCTAATGTCTTCTTTTGGAGATTATTTTCCATTTATGCCCTACAGAACTGCTTTATGATATAGTTTGCCATGTAGTAATGATGGGCCCTTTGGATCTCTCTATATTTTTTTCAAAACTTTTCAATCCTGTATCCTCAACAATCTTCTAATTTTCAAATCTTATGGCTTTTTCTTAGTCTTTATATTTTCTTGACACTACCACTTTTGATACAATGCAATTTCCCTTTTCACATACAGATTCTTTCTACCTTCACCTTTCATGACTTTGTTATCTCCTAGTGCCCCTCCTACTGGTGTTGGACATTTTTCATTTCACTGTGGTGAATTTCCTCCACTGAATAAGATTTAGTGTCATCTAGCCATCTGCCCTGTCTTTTCTCCCTATACCTTCTTTTCTTTTGATCTCATCAGCTCTATTTGAGTTAATGACTATCTCTCTGAAGAAGACTCCCAAATCTCTACATCCAAGAAAAATATGCTTCTTGCTTTCCAGACCCAAGCAAACAATTGTTCAACGTGTATCTTATCCTCAACACATCCAAATTATTTTCCTTTAAAATGTCTCTCTCCACTCAATTTTGCTACTTCTGTCGAGGACACTGCCTTCTGTTCAGTCACTCACCTCTCTGAGGTCAGAGTTATTTCCAACCCTTCTTTTTTCTTCAGTTTTATGTATCATCATATCAGTTATCAAATCTTGCACTTCTACCTCTGTAACATCTATTTCCTTTTCTTTCCTTAAAGAAACAATTCTTATCCTGGTTCACAGTCCTGTCCTTGGATTATTAAACTAATAGTTTTTTTTTAAAGCAAATATTTTTATTGATAGCTGATAGCTTTTCTATAAAAATTGTCAATATTTCTCTTAGTGTCACTCCTGCCACACAGAGATAATCATACACTTTATAAGAAATGATATCTTAAAACACTGAAAATGAAAATGAAAATAAAACCATTAGCCAAAACAGTCAATGTATTAGAAAAAAGTTTGAAATTGGGAGAAAATTTACTACCTTTCACCCCTCTGCAAAAGAGTGAAATGAGGGAATCACTTCTCCCATATCCTATTTCCTATTATGACTCAGCTTATTGCATACCAAAGGTGACATAGCTAGTTTATTTAGAATTCATTTTGAATACTTAATTGGAGACAGAAAGAATAGATGATAATCAACAGTATACTTCATCCTGTAACAGTTTTTCTTTTTGCTTATGACCCTAGAAATACTTGTCATGTAGAGTTTTGATGAAGTTGATGAACTTACATTATTAGAGAGACAGGGAGAAAAAGCATTTCAAGTGGAATAAAGGACTGTGGTTAGAGACACAGAAATGGATGAAACACACCATGTGCATCAAAATATAAGCTTAATTCAATGGAATGGTAGTGGCTAAGGTGCAAAATCACTAGATGGAATGAAGTCAGAGTATGGGGTAAGAAGAGCATGAAAACCATGCTTTACAACTGTGAATGTTGGGACTATGAAGTTGATGTTATAAGTGAAAGTATTAAGGAAAGGAAAAAAAGGGAATCATATGAGGCTAGGAAAGATGATCTTGGTTTTCTGGACATGATATCTTCAGAGAACTCATATTGGTTCTTGGTGATCATGCCTTTCCTTCTTGAATTCTTTAGATATTCATATCATGCCATTT